>JAVYIG010001445.1:0-335517 GCA_035222895.1 Strongylocentrotus droebachiensis
ATTACATATTAAAGTGACTTTGATGTAGGATAAGTGACTTTGGAAGTAGCAGCTGTGCGATGGTAGTATTCATAGTCTGTTTCACATACACATATACACAGAAACAAGCATACTATACACTCAATTATATGAGACCCTGCATCTCGAAAGCCACCAATAAGTCACAAGCTTAGCTACGGAACAGATACCGGAAAATGCTAATTTATGATAATATATGATATTACAAAAAAAAGTCTTTCCTCACAAATTTTGTATATAAAGTAATTTGAAATGCAATTTACGAGGGGGCGATTCAGCTAGTGGGCGATGAAAAGAACATCTCATTATTTAATCAGTACATATGTTTATCACTTTGCTAATTTTTTCCCTGAAATTGTTAAATAGTTTAAGGAGGGTTTGTGCCAATTTCTAGATTAATCTTATGGTTCAAATTAGTTACTTCTGATAATGTTAATCACATGCTTTGCTTATCATATCAGCTGAAATTTCCATTTTGAAGTATATAGTCAAATATATTTTATTTAAAAGGTGATCTTGGAGACTTATTGGTGGGTTTGAGATGTATGAAACATACATATACATGGTTATCTCACCAAAATTTGTGTCGACTGCAGAAAAAAACGGTGAATTATTATTAATACATGCAAGTGGAAAATCCTTACAAAAAATTAATGCAGATTTGCAGATCAAAGGATGTTTTTATGTTTATGTACAGTGCGTCCCAGAAAAAACGAAACCGAGAACTATCCATGTTTTATCATAACTTAATCACAATTATAATTAATAAATGACACATATTTGGAAAGCTTAGATCCTCCTCTTTCATATGATGCATATTTCACGCATGAGTGATTAAAACCAATTTGAAGAGAGGAAACAAAAAAGTCATTTGGCGGGCGGTATCTGAATTTCGAAAATCACATTTCTAGAAAGTTCAATTTCTGCCCTTTCATATGACACCTCAATCAGGAAAAATGAGCCAGGAATAATAAAGTTCTGTTTGTTTAAAAAAATGCTTGCATTTCCATAATTTGATCAAACGAGTTAGTTTTCACTGGCTGCCTGCCGTAGCAACAAACAGAGTTGAAAAAAAAGACTTAACTCCGTTTTGTTGAAGATCAGCCATGCATCAGGTCCTTCGTTTTCTTTGTGCATGGCTGATCGTCAACAAAACGGAGTTAAGTCTTTTGTCAACTCTGTTCGTTGCAACGGCAAGAAGCCAGTAAAGTCGAACCGTTTGATCAAATTATGGAAATGCAAGCATTACTTTAAACAAACAGAACTTTGTTATTCCTGGCTTATTTTTCTGAATTGAGGGTGTCATATGAAAGGGCAGAAACTCAACTTTCTAGAAATGTGATTTTCCCTTTAAAATTTAGATACCGCCCGCCAAATGAGTTTTTGGTTTCCTCTCTTCAAATTGCTTTTAATCACTCATGCGTGAAATACGCATCATATGAGTTGCATCAAATTAAAGAAGAGGATCTAAGTTTTCCAAATATGTTTTATTTATCAATTATAATTGTGATTAAGTTATGATAAACCATCAATGATTCTTGGTTTCGTTTTTTCTGGGACGCACTGTATAGAAAGTTGAGGGTATAGATATTGATTTAGAAAGAAAATAAATGTTGTGAATAGATAGGGTGAACATATTGAAGGAACTGTAAATTTTGCAAGAGGTTTGTAATGTAGGGATTATGTAAGAACTGCCTTTTTAAGTCACCTTTTTGCAATTCTGCAGTTTTCGTCTCCTGAGACAGAGTTGCTGCCATTGCTTTGCTATACTGTTGATATGTGTTGTGTTTGCATTGACTGTTTCACTGTTTCTCAGCCACGCCTTGCGATCCATGTCACTGCATTTACTACGTACATATATATATCCCTCTAACTTGTGTTTCTATTTAACTTCCTTGTTTTGTCCACGTGTCTGCTGAAAAGTGGAATGTGTTTTTCCTGTCTTGCCTACTAAGTATCTGATTATATATCTTGTGATTATTCAATTGATGGCTGTGATGTAAATTACCTTATTTATGTTCTTCTGAATTGACAAAACTAATGTCTCGTGTTTTTTTATTTATTTCTTTGAATCATTTCACGCAATCGATACACTGCCACTCCTTCTTTTACGAGGTAATGGGATTTTCAGCATCTTTTGTCAAACAACCATTTATTATTGTTATTATTATTGACTATGCCATTGTCTGTGCTCATTTGCTGTATATATATCTAGCACCTTAGTACAAATACGTCTTCCCTCACTCTCTATCTGTCTATCACTTCATACAGTGCCCAAGTTGCCCCCCCTTCTCATCTTCCATTTTTTTCTCTCCTTTCACTTCATTTAGTCTTGTTCTTTGTGTTCCCACTCTCTTTATAAAACATCACATTCTGTGTACATTATCTTTAAACTCAGGTAAAGCCCTTAGATTTGGTATGTAGTTGATTCTGTCATATTTTTGTGTGTTGTTGTGTTCACATCTATTATTTCTGACGGATTGAATACCACAGTTGTTCAAAACGTGATGAGGATGAGTGTGGCAGTGTGAAAGCTATAATCCATTCCAACTGCGAGTGTGGGTGCACTGTTTAGAATTCACATCCATCAAATTAAATGTAGTTTTTGTTTGCTATAAAACCTCATGATTGTCCTCCAAGAAGTAATCCTTCCAAGAAGTATGTTCAGCGATTTTTTTTATTTTTATTTTTTTATTTATTTGTTTACCTTAAAGGAATCAAGATGAATTGAAAATTTTCATGCAATGTCTAAAAAATCTTGATGATCAATCCATGTCGACTCGTATGTTATTGATCAACATTCAGGAGGATCAAATTGTGTGCTGCTAGGTGGATAAAGGGAACCACGCAAAATCACTCAAAATACTAACAGCAAGTTGTTTAAGCTTCTTCCAATATTAAGAAGATTAAGTAGATAAGCTTTTTTTTCCTTAAATGTGGACTTTCATGATCCAAATTATGATTATTAATACTCAATAGGAGAAGTATTGTCTTGATATAAAGAGATCGTTCAAAAATATAAAGCTATAATTGCCAGAAACTCCCAATGAGAGAAAGAATTGAAATGTAGACCAGCTTTATGAATAACCTTCTTTGGGGAGTTGTTCAATAATAATGCCTGTCATTATACACTTAATAGTCCATCCTCGTAATGTAACCAAATTTATACTTCCGGTAAGTGCCTTGATACAAATTATTTCATTTTCCCGATTACAAACAATTGCATTTCAATAGTCAGAATACGAATTACATACATTACATGTTGCTATACGAATTACATACATTACATGTTGCTAGGTAGGGCAAGTCATTATATTTATCCTACCTAACAACAACTGATGTATGCAAGTTGAATTCTGGCTATTGAAATACATTTATTCATAACGGGGGAATGAAATAATTCATATCGGGTGAATGAAATAATTCATATCGAGGCGCTTCACAGAGGCATGAATTTGATAACATTACGAAAACGGCCTATTGAAGTCTTACTGTGATGGCAAAGTGGTTTCCCTCCTCTTCTTACAATTAAAATGCTAATGAATGAATGCATTGTAGTGAGCTTGGTCAGTTTATTTTGAGCATGCTTGGGAAAAGAAGTCTTCTTCTGACGAAAGCAATTTGTATGCTTGACTTGAAGATGGAGTTGAGTTCTGGGCAAGCAATCTCATTGTGAAAGAAACTGGAATCAATTGGGAAATGTCGATCATGCAGTATTTCTAAGATTTGATGTATACCGAGAGATTCTGGAGCGATTCAAATCAAGATGTCTACTTAATAATCGGACTAAATATCACTTTAGAGTTTAGGCTGCACCGGTAATCCAACATTTTCTGCTATTTCTTGTCCTGTTATTGTGAATATAAGGGCGTTTTAAGAGAAATGTTTTAAAGGAGACATTCCTGAGATGGTATTTTTCTAAACTGACGTGCAATGAATGAGAAAGATCATGATTTTATTTTTCATATTTCCCAGAACTCAACCTTCTCTTTAACAATTGCTAAAGAAAATTTAATTTATATTTCAATATTTTGTGGAATCAAGAAAGAAAATTACCAAGAAATTATGTTTTAATAAACAGCAGTCACACACAGAATATATTGGACTTATCCTCAGATGCAATTTTAGTTTCTTTAGGCTTTTAGTTTATTATATGTATTAAGTTAAACAAGAACAACAGTTTATTTTGTGATGCTACAATTACCAGAGAAAAGAATATTCCGGCATTGGAGTAAAATGGCCGTTAAAATTCCGATGAGGGCCCCCCTTAAATAGCTGGAATAGCCCCATCTGTCTCAAAGGCAATTTTAAGTACGACTTAAGGCAGTTTTAAGTATGACTTCAGGCAGTTTTAATTATCACTTTAATAACGTGATGGCCAAGATTCACTAGTTGAACCTGAAAGTTCTGAAAGTTCAAATTGGAACCCCTTCCAAAAGGGTTAGTGAGGAGCCCGGGCAGTAGTTACTTATCTCGCGCTAGAATCCATTGAAAATGTCAGAATCATATCATATTGAATGATTGTAGTGCTCATCAAAATACAATTTTCCTCCTCCTCCCTGCTAACTGCATGGTTGAGTGCATATATTTTGAAGTGGAGTTGAGGTGTTTCTAAAGAAAGGAAAGAGGGGAAAAGATTCATGCTATACAAGTTATATTAACATACCATAGACCTTTTAGAATTGTCTCTGCTTATTACATTTTTTTTTTGGGGGGGGGGGGGCCAACTTTTGATTATGAGATGCCATGCGAAAAGGAGGATTAATCTGAAGCAATTTTATCTTTGGGAGTTATCTTTCTTTATCCTAAATATTGTGATCAAGTTAATGTAGCTTTATTAAGGGTCTGGAAATAATGATAAGCTTCCAATAGAACAGACAATTTTCTCCAATTTATTGCGATGCCTTACGAAATAAGAAAATAAAACACTGGACCTTTGAAGGATTAAGCTCTAGAAATCTCAAGAAGCACTTCTGAAAAAGTAAAGGAAAGAAAAAAATGATTAACTTGTTAAAAATTATTTTTTGATACAAAAAGCTGACCACGGCACATGGGATTTTGTGCTTTGCATACATCAGCTCATAATAATAATAATATCGAATATTTAGGATATAGTCCTTCCACATTCCAATTCTACATGTTTGAGTTTTCTTTTGTGGACCACCCTGGTACCAAATCAAAATGAAAACTAGAAAAATCTTTTTTTTTTTCCAACACAAATGAGAACTGCAAATTTTCAGTTATGAATGAATACCGGTATGTTGAGTTTGTTTTGGTGTTCCCCCCTTCCCCCCCCCCCCCTCGATGGGACCAATAGCTGATTTGACATCACAGGGTTTGCTTGCATTCATCATCCAATTTTTTTGCCCTCATTGATTCTTCAAAATGATAATAGGATGTTACCAAAACTTCCTATAATTCAAAACGTTGGACTTTCAAACCATTTTAAAGGGCTCTCCCTGAGTTTTGTATCAAGTTCTTCATGTTAGTTTAGTTTGTGTGTACATCCATGTATGTTAGATCAATGGGGTATGTATGATATGTCTCATGTGTGTTATTTGCATGAAGAGGTATGTGGTTTTACATTTCAAATAAGGTGCCATTCTTGATTATTTCCTGCACATATGTGTCATATGGGTTGTTTAAATTTGGGTTATTTCCTTTTAGTATAACATCTCAAATGAAAGTTATTATTATAATATTTTAGGGCTTTTTTCTGGTTGGTTTTACATAAACAAAGGAAAACAACATTAGACGATATTGAACCCATTTCTTTCCAATTTCCCTTTTTTAACCGAAACTGTACATGAGCTTTTCAAGTGAAAGTTGTTATGTAGGTCTTTTAATGTAACCACATCTTCTCATAAGCATTTATTTGTCTAGGGGAGTGTTTCACAAAGATTAAGATCGACTTTAAGTTGGACTTAACTATGACAGGCCATTCGTGCCACTGGTTGCTCTCACCGTTATGATCTTTAGATAATATTTTTTCATTAAATAATGAATTATCAAAAAATGTAAATTCTGTAGATTTGGGACCATGATTTGTACTTCTCTTGAGAAACCAATGCCAGAAAACAGTGGCATGAACAGCCTGCCAAAGTTAAGTCCAACTTAAAGTTGATCCTAGACTTTGTCAAACACTCTCCAGGTCATTTTAATGTTGCCACATCTTATCATATATTCTCATGAAAGGGATGGTTTATATAAACCTCACACTGGGCGCAACTTTTTCAGAAACATTTTCGTGAGTTTGTGATTGGTAGATGTGTTCATGGTTGGTCAGTGGTCAATCTCATTGAATGTTCTTCATCCACCATCCTCCCCGTCATATGCCCTGACCTACCGCAAAAACGATCGTAACTACTTTCGAAACAAACCCCTATTGTATGGCCCTTAAGAAATCAAGTTCGGACAACAGGCCCATTCACACATAACAATTTGTGCGATTTGGAAAAGATAAAATTTTTAATTTTTTGTGGCGACCGTTCACACATGTCAAATTGGAATCGCGATGCAAAGATTAAATTTTGTTGGTGACCATTCACACACAGAGAATACTCGCTTGACGGCAAGAACATCCAAACTGGGCATGCGTGAATCTCGACTATGTATGCGCGCTTGGAATCCTGGGATTAAATAAATCGATATTTCAATCTCACTTAATCTGTAGGCGTGAACGCCCCTAACCTAATACGTCTTTGTAATGTGCGCATTACGGGGTAGTTCAAAAGGTCATTGAAATTGCCGTAGGTCGATTTTTCGAAAGTAGTTGCGAGCGTGTGAGTAGAACCTGAGCACCGCACATGATGGTTTAGGTGCTTATTAAGTGTGTGGTGATTGTTAAATGTCTTCATTTTGTGTTTAACACCTAAGATAACACCGTAAGCCATGTTGTAAATGAGTGTTATTGGTGAAGGTGCATTAGTGTGTGTGGTGTATTTTCTTGTGGGAGCTATAATAGCAATCAAGACACTGTGAGAAAAAAGAGTAAATATGAGGTACACTCATTCTTTATCATTTCGTTGTTCAATTACGAGTATATAAACATTCTTTATCATTTCATAGTTCAATTACGATTATATAAACATTCTTTATCATTTCATAGTTAAATTTCATAGGAAATCAATTGCATAATTGATCAAAAATGATCCTCTTTATGTGAAGATAGTTGAATTATTAAAAATGCAGAGTTCTTAATTATGTAAAGGTAGGGAAGAAATTATTTGGATGGTAAAGAAATAACTTAGTTAACAAAACTCCATTATGATTATGAATATGGAACCAAACGCCAAACTTGAGACTCATTGTGAATTTGATCTTTAATTTCACAAAAACATCTTTTCCCAACAAACTTTCTCTTAATGTACATGTAGGTGTATTGAGATAAATATCACTATTTCTCAGAAAACATACTTATGCTTAGTAGTCTTGAACTTAGTTGTCATATGACTTGAACGGTCCACTGTTACAGGGTTTTTATTTTGCAAGGCGAATTCAAAGATAAAAGTGTTGCCTGGGTGTACATTCTATTAGGTGACATGAAAAGTGTATGGTGTATTGAAAAACATGGATGTTTATTCTATAGGGTGTATTTAAGATGACAGGAATTTAAAGTGTTTTATTTTCCATTTCTCTGTATCAGGTGGTTCAGCTGCTGCAAGGAAAGAGATCATTCGTAACAAGATCAGAGCCATCGGAAAGATGGCACGCGTCTTCACCGTTCTCAGGTAAATCAGAATTAATTTTTTTAATTTTTTTTTATAGATATTTTGTTTGGTATTCAAATTTGTTATTCATACCTTGGATATCATACCTTAGAACTATGCATAAAGTTATACAAAACTTGTTTGCCCCTCGGTGTTCGCTTGTAAGTTACTCTTGAATTTGGCGATGTGCAGTTTAATACGGATGAACATGGACAGTTGAATAATTCATCAGGATTAAACTTGTCTTTCTTCACTGACCAGTACATATCAAGATTTGATTTGAAAGAATTGATCTATTGTTGGTCAGGGCATTGTTACCCTGACAACATAAGCACATTCACCCATATCCCATTGAAACACTTGTTAGACTTAATACCCGCATTTCGATGGGTTGTTGTCGAACTTATGTCGGTTTTGTATTCAACCTTTATAAAACAATTTACAATGACAATATACAAAACTACATCCCATTGTTGAGTTTGCATAGGTCATTAAGCCCACCGCACACGATATGATCCTCTTGCGATCCATTTTTTTCAAGAAATGGCAATTACATTTGATTCGATATAACAATAGTGATTAGAATACCAGGGTAGTGTTTCACGAAACCGACATTGTCACTTCATGCATTTTGAAGGCCTGTCAAAGCAATTCATAAATAATGTGCTATATAATATGTGCTACATGATCAATAATTTAGAATGAATTTCGATGAGTTCCTCTCATTATTCAAGTTATTTTCCCACTATGGGAGCCATCCTGTCTGCTAGAAGCATTGCAGAAGAGAAAAGGTCTTCACTTATTTTCCATGATGTAGTATATTTCATGATGAGAAATGAATGAATAAATTCTGAGACATGATACACTAGGCGCCATTACGAAATTAAATCCATGCTGACAAAACTTTTATGGATAGTACCAAGAAACAAGTGCTTGGTTACGGCAATGCATATTTGATCATATACTTTCAGACAAAGATCGTACAGCCTTTGTGTTTCCATGGGAATGTCATGTAGAGAAACTTATATAATAAAGATAATATTAATAGCTCACATTTATAATGCGCCTAACACTTTGTTTCTAGGCGCAGTACATATTATTACCCCAGTCATCAGATTCAGGCTAACCCGCACACAATGTATGCACATTCTCCACTCCCCGGAGAGCATATAACCACTGTCACATGCACCATACAAAGTGTTATGAGTGTTTAAGAAAATATAAAACATACATTTTTTTTGTTACAGGGAAGAGAGTGAAAGTGTGTTGACATTGAAGGGTCTGACCCCGTCGGGTATGCTGCCAGTCGGCGCCCTCTCTGGTGGAAAGAGGACATTGCAAACGGGTCAGTCACGTCTTCTTGTTCTTCTCTGAAAATATGATGGCATAAAAACATCCAGAGTAATGGATAAAAGAGACATTTGCTAAGAAGAAGGAGGTTTTAGATTTTTGTTCATGAAAGGAGGAAAAGAGATATGGCAGGCTTCTAGCCAGTGCCCTCTACATATCATTTCGAAAAGGAAAAAAATTGTAAAGACTTTTAATGTATTAATTTTATTTATTGATTTTAAGGCAGTTGTGAAGATATGTGGTCTTCAACAATCTTTAAACTAGAATACAAAGAAGACTCTAGTACGCATATTAAAATCAAGATTGTGGTTGATGTTATTGGAATCGATTTACCAAATAACAATACTGGAGTACCAGAGTATATATTTAAAGTATAAATAACATGGATAATGAGCTTTTATTATTCAAGAAAAGGTTTTATTGCAGAAAGATTTGAGGTGTCACAGTGAACGATGAATCATATTTTGTAATTTATTTTATTGCAGAAGAAAGTTTTGAAGTGTCTCAGTGAATGGTGAATCATATTTGGTAATATTTATATTTTGTGTCTTTCAGCGATCGGTCAGAAGATCAGTGGCTTTGAGGAAGCCAAGGGTCTTGACAAGGAGAATGAAAAGATGCCCCCTAGAAAGGATGCGCCTCCACCCCCCAACAACAAAGGCTCGTAATGACCCCCTCCCGCTTCGTGTGCCCCTTCCCTATATCAGGATGACACCCCCTTCGCTTGTCCCCCTCGTCATGAGCTGGTAGTCACACTACTACCCCTCGTGAGACTTTAGGCTCTTTAAGGTCATCATTATACCCCCCTTTCGTCAGAGCCAGGAACATTCCTTTCTAATCTTAATCTTAATCCCTGATGCACTCTGACCCTCGTAGCAAGATAATCCCCTTTTTCTTATGGTCCTCTACCCATTGCCCTTGGGAGACCTTGGGAACATCCTGATCAGGCGGTCGGTCTCTACCAGACCGTAAGACATCGACAGTATTCACTTTAAGCGGGACCTGTGTGATGCATAAAGTCTCCAGTGTTCCGAGGAAAACTGTCGCGAGTTGAGATGACGACGACGACGACTCATCGAAGCAGGGGACCTGACCTGGATATCCATCACAGGAAGTAGAGGTAAACCACAACGTATCCCATGAATCATCTGGGGACGAGCTACATCCGTCAGAAGCAGGGTCTCGTTTAAAGGGACGCAATCAGCCCCAGGTCTTACATCACATCCAACTCGTCTTATCGTTCAATGCAAGAAACCAATCACGAAATGTTCATCTTGTGTGTTTGTTCTAATTGTTAATGAAGTAAATGGGATGTTAACACTACTGTCGTTGTAACACTATATAATAACTTAATTCTTAAAACTTCACAAGCTATAAGGGGAACCCTTTAGTACATTGTGAATCTGTTGAATTTCTGATAAAGTTCTTTACAAATCCACCTGAGTCGGTTTGGAATTAAAGATCAAAGAGGAAATTTGTCTTTTGTTGCTGTGGTTTGATGCACTTGTATCGCACAAGGTCATATTTTGCACCAATACATAGAATAGAAGATTTCAAGTTATCTTGTTTGAACGTACTGAATGGCTCCCCTGCGGAGGCCTCTTATGTGTGTAAGAGCAGAGGGGAGACTGTTTACATTGTTAAAGTTTGTGACTAGTTATGTCAATCAGGAAAGAGCACCTTATTTCATGAGATTTCAGTGAAAGTACAATATAAGACTAATTACATAAAGACATTTGAAATTTGTTACATTTTGAGACACAGCTACAGTAATTTAAAATTACAGTAACAGCCCACATTGATTTACGAAATTAAGATATAAAGCAATCTAGCAACGGTGTCTGTTAAGACTTCCCTCCGCCTGTCTTAAAATCCCTCTTAAATTGAGAAGAAATTATATTCCTAGATGATCTGCTGAATATACAAGGACAACTCGCTAGAAAGTAGGGTTGGGGCTATAAAGTGTCTTTGAAAAGATCTCTCTGATTCTTGTATAGCTCGAGATATGAATCATTCACCCTTCATTGCAGAAGGTGTCATAGGAGAACTGGAAAAAGATAGCTTTGATTTTGACAATGTTAGCGATGGTCTCGTTGGAGTGTAGCTTTGGGCACTCAGTTGACAAAAGCAGTGAGCGTTTTCCATGGGAAAACAATCTTGCAACCTCATGTAGAGCTGCCAATTTGCTAATTCGCTAATTTTCAAGGTTTCATTCTGAAATTTGAGAAGAATGCTGACGAAGGTTCCATTCTCCACTATGATTTTTGTAGGTCCTGTGCTCTTCTGCTATATTTATTTGTGAAATTACAGATCATCTACAGAATATAACAACTTTTGGTGATTGGAATACTACATGTTCTAGTGAAAGTTGGCAGCTCTGTGAATTTGCTGCACAGAAGGAAATGCACATGGCACATGCTAAGTTGCCTTGGTACACAACAAAAATAAATGGGTAAAGTTTTTGTCCTGATCAGATAAAGATATGAGGATATCATTAGATTCCTCAGAGGTTGTACATTAATTGATTAATTCACTATAATAATAATAATAATAATAATTATTATTATTATTAATTCACTATCATCTCTTTAATTTTTGATTTCATCAAGAGATTTGAGCTGCATCTCTCTAAAACCATTGTTAATTGTAAAAATGAGTTTGTGTATTCATAACCAGGTCAAAAGATTAGTTATTTGATCGAAAAAGCAGTGGTTCTTATTAAATACTCCTTGCATAAAAATGCATTTAAGAAACGATGGGTGATATTGATTATCGATACATGCAATGGTACCATGAAGAGGAGCATGTTATCAAGAAGGCTGACCATTTAAATTAACTTTGAAGGAAATTGATGTATGAAACTCTTCTCGTAGATTTGAGTCTAAACTACAGCCAATGTTTTGCAGCAAGATGGTGTATCTTTCATCAAAAGATGACAATCATTAACTATTCGCCCAAAACTATACTCCACATTTTAGAGGACTTCACAATACAGTAACTGTATATTTTATCTCATTCAGAAATTTGCTACTCTGTGTTATTAAACGAAACGTATAATCTTAGAATAAATGTGGAATATATACATTTATATATGAATATATATATATTTGAACCTATATCCTTCAGAATCTATGATAAAATGAGATTCATTTGTTATGTTGTGTCTGGTGCAGAAGGATGTTAATGGACTAGGGTCCAGCGCAGAAGGTCTTTAATTGTTTGAGCAGACATGGGTCATGTTCTTCATTAATGACCTTCTGCCGCTGGTATTGGATGAAGTAGCGCCTTTCTGACCTCTCTGACCTAATTGGGATGTGTTGGTGTATATAGTTGTACATTGTAGAAGCACTTTTTTGCATGTTTTAGAGTCAGCTGAATGGTGTAGTTCTAGATACTTGTTATCATTCATTCGTTTGTTTGTTTGTTCGTTCGTTCGTTCTCACTCCTCCGAACTTATACTTTTTATTATTACCGTACCCCAAAACCAACGCTTCATTTGAGATGTATGTGACATATGAAGATGAAGGTCAAGGGTCATGCAGGTCATGACCCTTGCTCATTTGCATAGCGCTCGGCAAGCACACACTGTGTACCAATGCTTATATTATTTCCTTTACTTTAACCCAACCCAAGTACCACGATGCGAACCTGTCTAAAATGCGTGTATATGTCAAAATGGATATAATTTACAGGTTCAAAGTTAGAGCAAACAGAGAGAAGATTATTACAAAAGAGAGACATTATTAATATAAAGAAGATTTCTAGAATATTGATTTCTGATGTATGATTTGCAGGTCAAAACAAGATTGAAAAATGGTAGATAATGTGTTTGAGAGAAATAAATGCAGAGCTTTTTTTTCCAGCCCAACCTTTACATGTAGCACTGTTACAGCTTGTCGAACACTGCACTGCAATGAATTGGTCACCTTTGACTAATCTCTCTTTGGTAATCATTTACTTGATTAGTAAAGCATGTGCTACATTCACAGGATCAAAATCGTGAGTTAAGTCATCAATTTCCACCCCAGACCTGTTGTTTTTATTGCAATTTTGTTTGTACTTCACGTGTGCCAAGTCGAGTCCTTTCCCCTCAAACAGAATCCCCTGTAGAACTACATATTGTTCAAACCTGTTTAGATTTAGTTTGTGTTGAAACATGCACAGTCTTACTGTACAGCCCAGGCTTCAAGCTAGTTTGTAAGTGGTTTATTTCTATCAATAAACGTGATATTTTTGTAAGAGAAAATTTGCACATTTGACAAGATTGCCTTCTTGAGTGGTCAATTCACTTCTGCTCTTTATAAGACAGCTTCATGATTTATTTCTACAGAAATTTTGTACAAACTTGGATAGGATAAGAAATACGTTGATCAAAAGTCTCAATTTATACCATTTGATTTCAGTTGGCATGACAACAGACCTCAACTCCAGTGAAATCGACTTCATCTGGTTCAAAAGAGATCATTTTGGTCTCTCACTTACAGTGGAAGAGATTTATAGTCATAATGAGAGGATTTTAGTTCTCCCTATTTGTTATTATGTAACGTATTGAAGGGTCAACTGCCACATGCATCCTAGGGTTTATGTATGTACGCTCCTAATTGCAATATAGAAATATAGGAGGTTACAGAAACTTGACCTAGGTGTCTATATGTGGGACTGAGATGAGTTTATGAGATCACAATATAAGGATTGTTTAAAGTTTTAAACACACAATTTAAAAAACATGGGTTTGGGGAACCTCCAAAGTTATCTCTCCAAAGATGAACTCCTTTGCAATTACCTGCTTCGTATGAAACATAAATTTCGATATACACAGCTGAATTCCTCTGAAGTTAGAGGTCTGGGAGATAGACTAGTAATTCCACGTTGGCTGATGTTTTAGTACCATGCCAAACTTTGTTGATTAGGCTTGATACAGGTAGTTTTTTCTACGTAGATGAGAATTTCAGGTATTCTTTGAATATGCAAAATCACCATGAATTAACGTCTAAATTATGACCATGTATGTGTATCACTGTAGAAGGAATATCGAGGATAACTGGATAAATTATTCAAAGTTATATATGTAACTATATCTTGATGTTGTAAGATGCATTCTTTGCTAGAATTAATTCTTTTCTTTTTCATTATGAATATTACTCTGGTTGGAAATGGGAAAGAATTGTTCTATAAATAATTTCCCATGGTTTTAATTTTGAAATTTGTACAGATATAACATTGATAGCATGACAAAAATTAAAAAGAATAAAAAAGAAAAAAAAACACAATGTATGACAATAATGTAAAAGTAGACTAACAGATATTGTAAGGACATTTCTTGTCATATAATCTTTTTCTTGTACAAATGTTTTTTTTTTTTTATTTGCCTGAAGTATAAATAAATCTTGTGTGATATAATTTCTTTTTTGAAAACAAGGTAAAAAAAAAGTGAGGTAAATAATACTGTGACTGTGTGTAGATATACGCAAACTTTTTATTTTCATGTTAAATGGAACGACAAAGTCCGATTGGTCTTTGGTTATTAAACGCAGATGGACAGGAGGGGGCATTTGTGTGTTGAAAATTTAGAATGTAACAAGTATGTAAGCCTCTGTTTGTATGTCTGTCAGTCTTTATGTGAGTAGAGATTAAAAAGGTTGATGTATTGATGGAGATCGGGACACGATCTCTGTGAGATAGAGCTATGTATTTCAACACTTATTCCATAGCACACAGAGTAGAATGGACTGTTTAATCCTATCATGAAAATAGATTTAAATGTCAGTGGATCGTCAGTTTTTTTTAAATTTTCTTTTTCAATTGGTTTCTTTCCATCTTACTCTGTTGTTTCTCCTAATTTATGATGAATTATATGAAAGTTTTGGGTCAAGAATTGTGTGCTTTACTTTGAAAGTACCTGTTAGATATCATAGAATATGTTTATGGTCACGTTTCCTTTTTATATTTAGAGTGAAGTTAGTTGATAGGAAGAGTAATGAAATGATTTGTCTGCCATTGAAGAAGGGGGGATGATGTACGTTGGTTTCTCGTAGTTTCTGAAGCAGGAGATGTATACAAAAAAATGTGTTGATTCACCAGCATAAAGTGGTGTATTTACTACCCATATTTTAAATTAGTTCACAGCAAGTTTTTATTTTCTTCATCAGAGGGATGTACCATGCTGCACGCTGATTCTATGCAACTTTAAGGGTTGTTTGGTTTGTTTTAGGGGTGTTGGTTTGCTTATATTTGTCATAAATAAATTGCCAAAGTGTTTGGAAATTATATCCTTGCTCCTATCTCCTCACCCTGTATTGATTTGATTTTAACTGATTTTGATTTCATCACCAATCTTTCTCCACCTGTATTCGTCAATACATCAAACTGCATACTAAGTTTAACGTAAATTAATTGCATCTTTTCATGTGAAAATTGAATGATATCCTCCAAAATGAAATATTACAACTGTTGTGTCAAAAAATAAGTAACATTTTTGAAAGTGAAATGAGAAATTTCTTGGCCCAGTTTTATTATGTAGCTTCTCGAAAATGAACATTCAGTAAAGTAAAGTAATGTAATGTATGTAAAGTAATGCATTTATTCACTCCTGCTTCAGAAACTATAAGACTGTTACAAATGAGCTTGAATTAGAACCTTTTGATTTACTTGTTAGATATTACGAAATCAATAATATATACTGCTGTCAAATTTTGTAGGCTTAGACAATTGAAATACACATGATCAAGTATATATACAGTAAAGCGGTACTCTGACTTGTAGTTAATAATAAATGAAGATGGAAATAGTAGGCATTAGTTGTTTCTAATTCACTTCAATGGAAACGGGCTGTAGGCAATGGGATCTCTTGTAGAATTGTGAAGAATGATTGTGAGAGGGCAGCAGACAGGGTCAAAGGTCAATAGAGCTTGTGTGCCCGAGGAAGATTGCTACAATGCCATCTGTTGTACAGGTTAATAGACTTCTATAATCATTCAAGATTTTGTATCATGCTGTAGAATGAACAAAGGAAACAAAAAAAAAACAAGGGGGATTTGTGCATCTGTTCTCAGAAAAAAGGCATGCATTTGCATTTTGGTCTTTTTTCTCTGCTGAGAAGAATGAAGAAAAAAAAACGAAGAAGAGTAATGTGTATTATTATGAATATTATTATGATTGTTACTATTATGACTTCTACTCTGAAAAAGATCTCTTTGGTGTTTAAGGACAAATAAAGGCTCACTTCCGAACGGAGGAAAGCATACATACGTGTTATGGTGTCGTCATTCAGTGCACTCTACCGTATTCATATTCTATTTCTATTCCCTTCTATGAACAATATTTAAGGTACTATCATTCAGCGTGTTTCCACAGAAAACAGCGACACGGTATTTTCCGTGTCATACCGTGTCATACCGGGTCAGTTTTCCTGTGGAAACACAAGCGTGTCGGGTCGAGTCGACCGAGATGCGGATTATCAGATCCACCTCTGGGAGGTGGATCTTGACGTGTCGACCCCCACGATCTCCCTGTAAAATCTCTGTGGAAACACACAGCGACAAACCGTGTCTGGCGGAGCATCACCACTGCAGCGTGATTGGTTGAAAAATACTCTGAAATACGCGTATACAATAATATGTTTATATACGCGCTGTACGTAACAATGGCAAATGTACGTCACAATAGAATAGCGTGGAATCCTGTGTAGATCTGAATCCACGATCGAGGTCAAAGGTTGAATCTTGACTTCCGATTGACACGGCATTTTCCTGACTTGGAACACGGAATCGGGGCGAATCGGAATGCTGCGCTCTGTGGAAACAGATTGGTTTAATACCGTGTCGCCGCGACACGGTATTTCAATCCGGAAAAGATAATCCGGGTTCCACTTTTTTTCTGTGGAAACACGCTGATTGAGTCTTATTTATTCAGGATGGCCACAGCAGTATGAATAATGCATGATGTCATTTATTGCAATCGAATTTATTATTATAATTCCTATTCCCTTTTACAAACAATATCTGGGGTAAATTGGGTCTTATAATCGGGTATTACTCTTATTTACCTAAGGTAGCCACATCAGGGGGTGGGGGGGGGGGGGGGGGGGTGGATGTTTAAAAAAGATCCTAAGTTTAACTTATTTCTAAGTTTGACTTGACAATTATGGAAAGCCGTTAGCATCTTTGAAAATATTTTGTAAAATTTATTTTAAAAGGAATAAAATATTGGTTCAAATCATTCATATTTTCTATTAACAAGGAGATTTTATGTTCTTGATGTGGAATTTACGAAAAGTATAAAATAATGGAATTTTTGCTTTTGAATATATTATATTTTGTGGCTCTCCATAAAGTTTAAGTCCAACTTAGAGGCGAGTTTGACTTTGGATCTTTGTGAAACGCCCCCTAGTATGAATAATGTTCTCCCTGCAGGCCCTGCCATTATTACCAGTACCCCAGCAGTTGCAAGCTACCCATTTACACCTGTGTGGTGAGAGGCAAATATGGATTATCGTCTTGCCATGGACGTTTTTGCTGGGGCTGAGGTTTGAACCCTCGACCCTTGGATTGAGAGTTGAGTAAATGAACCACCACTATACCACGACACATCCAGAAATGTCCCAAGGTTCAGCAATGCTATCTTGGCCTGGAGTCTTTCAATTTCATATTTCTGTTTTTCGTCGATAAATCCTCTTCTTTTCCCTTGTTCTTCTCTCCATCATTCTCCTTTCACTTCATATTTCTTTTCCCCTTAAAGCCCCACTGTACTACTTGTAGCTACTTGCTCCCTCTATATAGAAAACTTCCCCAGTCGGTGCATGTTGGTCCCCCATGATCCTCTTTTTTGTTCATGTTAGTTGAGAGCTGAGTTAATGAGATAGCCACCTGTCAGTGACCTCGGTGTGTGGTCTAATCCCTTCTGGCCCAGCAGTATTGACAGTCTTTAAACCTTTATTTGTAATGAATGCCACCATAAATCCCTGGAAATATGAATGCTCTTGACAAATTTAAGTGCCTGCCAACTGAACACAGGAAAATAAAGATTTTAAGGTTGAGGAAACCTCCCCTGTACGTAGCATTTCCAATGAAATCATGTAAAATTCGACTTGCGTACAAATTGAGGATGTAGAATGATTGCCCCAAAAGTCGAAAATAAATCCCCCTAGATAATATGCCTTCTTCAATCTGGCTTTTAAAAAAAAGTCAAATAAACTTCCATAGGTTAGCACAGGAAATCAAGGCTTTCTAAAGTATTTATAACCCCCTTTGCATTTCCTTACAGTACTGAGACACACGAAGAATCAAAAGTGTTTCCACATAAATAAAAAAAGAATCAAAAGTGTTTTGAATTGACGTCACTATTCAGAGCTCGCTACGCTCGTATGTTTGGCTTACGTTCGGGGGCGCTTGGGGGTCTAAGAAGGTTCTTGAAAAATTGCATTTTACGCCTTTCCATGATATATATGATTTCCCAGCGAATTATTCATGTTTTTCAAGAGAAAATCTTTCCATCCATATGTAATTTGTTATAATTATCAGTTGTTAGTGAATTTTCTTTGTGTAGCTCCTTTAAAGGTAATACAAATTAAGTTTTGGGAAATTTTTAAAAATTGGGTGGATAGTGATTCTTTAAAATTTTGATATATTTGGATGCCCCTGTGGATGTATTATAAGCACTAGAAAATTTAGCCCCTAAACTACTACTGCTTTCGAGAAAAATTGAATATAAAAATTTACCGGTGCTCCCAGTAAATTTTGATGAATTTCAAATATCGCCTACGGCCGTACAATGGTAGCTGCGACCATGATAATCTCAGAATATGTAGTTGTGATATATAATTTCCGAACGGGAACAACTAATCGGTAGATTTTAGTCAAGAAACAATGTTTTATAGCTTAATTTATATCTTGACCTCGAGGGAGCTATACAATTACATAAAGAGTTTATTATTTACAATTTCATAACTTTAGACTTGATTTCAACCGCGACAACGATCACTGAATATTGTAGGATCGCATATGCTTCTAATATGTTCATTTGAACCACATTCATGACCCCATACCAAAACTTTGTATTACCTTTAAAGGCACACTGTCCTACTTGTAGCTACTTGCTCCCTCTATATAGAAAACTTCCCAAATCGGTGCCTGTTGGTCCCCCATGATCCTCTTTTTCTTATGTTAAATGAGAGTTGAGTTAATGAGATAGCCACCTGTCACAGTGACCTCGATGGCTCGCTGTGTGGTCTAATCCCTTCTAGCTGCAGTAGTAACGCCTACCTTTAATATTACCGGGTATGTAAAATGCAATGAAGAGACTCATAAATCCCATGCCCGGATCCCATGGAAGAAAAGGGGGCACATAAGGGGGCAACTGCCAGTATACTGCATGTGAAAAAGCCCCACTAAGGCCAAATAAAAAAAAAAACATGTTTAGCGTCCTGTTTTTCCGAAAAATAGGAAGGAGGAGGCCCTTTTTATTTTATTTTTTTTATTTCAAAATGGCCGCTCTAAATGGCCGCTCGGTACATTTTCCCTGACAGTCGGGGCTATTTTTTTTCAAGATGGCCGCCGACAATTTTTTTTTTTTTAAATCAGAAATAGAGCCGTTTTAGCAGTGTTGTTCATGTTTTTTTTCTTTCAAAAAAAAAAAAATTCAAAAAAAAAATTTCAAAAAAAAAAAATTTTCAAAAAATTTCAAAAAAAAAAAAAAAAAAAAAATAGGAGGCGGCCCCCAAAAAGGAAGCGGGCGGGGACGCTAAACATGTATATTTTTTTAAATGGCCTAAAGTGCTGGGAGCCCCAAATGCGCCAACAATTTGGTGAAATTGATCACTTGAATTGTATCATAATGTGAAAGAGGATGCCATTTAAAGCCTCGGTCACAAATGCCATTACGAACTGCTTCGAATGCCGTACGAACGATTTTCAGACAATGGAAAAATAGGGAGATTCGTACAAAATTATCGTCACCTTTGTGACCGTAGCTCTGCAAGGATCCCTCCCCCTATAATTCGTTGAATGAAGACAAATAGTGATAGTAGTTAGTACAACCAGGGATATGTGAGTTTTAACTCACAAACCCTGGTACAACATTGGGTTTTTAGAAAGTTTGTATTCTTTCATCAATATTCTACATCAAATAAAGCATATGTTTTGAAAATCCTTGCAGAAGTGTGTCTTTAATGACATCCTCTTTCACATGCGAAATTTTGCTATCAAAATGTTGGGGCTCCTAACCACTGACCTCTGAGTGCTCCCAACACTTCAGAAGGGCTAATTTTAAAAAACGTATGTGGCGGGCGGCCAAAGACCTCATTTGTCAAGACAATTTACTCTGACTTACTTTCGTAGTACACAAACGAGGCTCGATCAAGTTTCGCTCAAGCCCATAGAGATATATACAATAATTAGTAGTATATATCTCTATGATCAAGCCAAAGGTTCGATGTAAACTTTTCATCGTTTTTGATAATTTTCAAGTTCTTTTTTTGCACCCCTATTTATTCTCCTGAGTCTTTTCCTTATAATTAGGTACTATTACTTGTATTAAATCAGAATATAGCACGATTATGCTATTAACCAAAACAAAACAACGAAAAGAATGAAAAATACTAAAGAAACGACTTGATAAAGACTATAGCCTCGAATACATCGATTTATTTCCTAGAGTACAGTACCGGCGGTACGTATGTTTATATGCCAGCTAGTTAATCTTTGCTAGTTAATCCTCTTTGGCACGCTGACGATGCCGTAGAGGAATTGAATTGCAGATGGTTTTGTGATGGCCTAATTATCCTTTCTCCATTTTTCATTGATCAAGAGAGCTATAATTCGAAATTGAAGATGGTGAAAGAGCAATTTCGGGAAACAGATGTGGCTCGAAAGATGTAAGTTAACGAAAAATAATCAAACAAATTTCTGTAGATATTTATCAAACATGATTTGTAACGTATGGGACCAAAGATAAAAACAGGATGATGAAATGCAGAGGAACTTAATAAAGTAGAGAACGGGGTGATAAAAAAAGAGGGAGAAGAAAGAAGATGATGACTGAAATAGAAAAAAGATGAGAGGGAGAGGAATAAAAAGAAGGATGAGAAGGGGGAGGGGGAGGGAGATCGAGAAGAGGGAGAAGAAGCTGATGAGGATGAAGAAGATGATGGAAATAAAGGAGAAGTGAATGATTTAATGAAGGAGAAGATGAAGTTAGATGATAATTAAGAAGGAGCAGAAAAAGAAGACATGGTGATGTTTGAGCTCATCGATCTGATCATGATTTGCTGAATTGATTTCACAAGAACTAACTCAACCATCATGTTCAAGACTCAATTGGAAAGCAAATGAAAATAGAAAGAAATAAATAATAATTAAGATTTGTAAGGCGCCAAATCCACTTGGTCGACAATCAAATGCTCCAGGCCCAACTTGTGCAAAAGATGAAATACATGATTAATAAACAAAAGTACAATAGGAGAGGTATGGACATGAAAGGTATTGGTAAATTGGTAATCAATTATAGGCTATATTACACTATTGAGGCCACACATGGGAAACATAGAAATTGGCCACTGTAGACAGGTTGTACAACAAACATTTCTGTCAAGAGGGAGACAGAATACGTGGTCACTTTAGACAGGTGGCCTTCATAAAGAGGTGGCCACTAAGACATGTTTGACTCATTGACTATATGAAGATGCTTTGACTTGAGAGTGTTTCACAATCATTTTCTCCATTGAACGTTTGTAGAAGCCATGTCTGCTTTGGCCTGATGTCACCTGAGCAGATGCGGCAACAAGCAACTATTCATGTTGTAAGCAACAAGTTGTATCAACCTGATACCCGCAACCCCATCCCATATGGCGTCCTGGACCATCACATGGTAAGTTGAGAATCACTGGACATTTTTAAGTGTGAAAATAATGTTTTATTTTTAGAGCATGACAATGAAAATGATAAAGACTTCTCGTTCCTGAATAAATCTGCATCGTATATCTTAAAATGTTTCTTTTTAATAAACAATTGCCAATATTAACTGACGACTTCCTGAAGTATGCTTAGCATATATCTCACTCTTTTCTATTCTTTTTCTATCATTTTTCCTTCTCTCCATTACAGCGCATAGGGTCATATTTGTGATGGTTTATTATTACTATTAGAAGAACACACTGATGTTTGGGTAATTCAGGCCTTCATGAAAGAAGACATTCTGTGTGGATGAACAATTGAACATGCAAAAGAGCATCACCCTTTTCTCCCTCTTACCTGTTACTGCAATTGCTATCCAAGTGAGCTCATGGCAAGGTTGGATGTGGAAGAAACTAGTGAAAGTGGTAAAGAGAAGTGGATTGAGATGGATGGATCATGTGTCGATGAGGAGAGATGATGAACCTGTGGAAAGAGCATGGGAACCTGAAGTGGATGGCATATTAAAGAGGGAAAGGAAGAACAAAGATTTAAGGGAAAGATATGGTGAAGAAAGAAAGCAGTAAGGTTTGTCTATTAAAATGAGGGGGATGTTCGAGACAACAAGAAGTTGAGGGTTGGAGTCAGTAACCCCTCATCAAAGGGAAAGTGCTGACTTTGATATTCAATGATGATGTTGAATGAATGTCCTTGTTTTTCTCCCACAGGGAACGAGTGAGAAGGAGAACCCATGTCAGACCTGTAAGAAGAATCTATCTGATTGTGTAGGTCACTATGGCTTCGTCGATCTGGAGTTGCCTGTGTTTCACATTGGTTTCTTTAAGCTGGTCATGAACATACTTCAGGCTATATGCAAGGTGAGATCATTCCCATAAAGGTTTGTCCTTTTTCCTTTGGCAAGATATTAATCTACGTTTGCCACTCTCCACCCAGGTGTAGTAAATGGGTACCCGGTAGGAAGAATTCCTTGAATGCTTGTGCGCTTTATCACGGTAGCCATGCTAAAGCTTGTGGCAATGATTTGATTGCAGGGAATTCAGGGAGAACAGTATTAATGCTGATGAGCCTGAGGCTACCCTGGATAAACAAGACATAATATTAATATTGTGAACATTTGAAGAAAATTGGACCTTCCCAATAGCACCAATGATTATTCAATTTGAAAGATTTCTCTGACAGCATATATGCTTCAGACAAAACATCTGTGCATGAAGGACTAAGATAAAATTATGAAGATAGTACTCATGTCACCTTTAGGACATGAACAGGGGTGGACTAAGGCTAAAATTCCTTTGGGGTATTTCATCGTGATCAGCTCTCTTGATCTATATGAACTGGCCCTCAAAATACCAGAGCAAGCCTGGGGGAAAACTCCCCAAACTCCCCATGGCTATTATATCCCTGGGCCTAAAATTAATTGAAGTGTCACTGCTACTTACTAATATGACCAGGGGGTTGTTTCATGAGGCTGTTCGTAAAGTTACGCATGACTTTACGAACGACTTGAATATGAAGTGCCAGATAGGACGCCTGAAGTTTTTCCTGATGTTTTAATAAACTGTGACTATTTCCAATAACAATCAAATTCAATCAAATTATGGCAAAAAATATACTTTGCATTAATTTTGTTTGATATAATAAGAATGTTAATCTACCTCTGCACAGTTCAACTTTAGTTGATGCAGGTAAAAATGATTGAGCTTCCCATTTGGCTTTTTATATATAAGTCGTTCGTAAAGTCATGCGTAACTTTACGAACAGCTTTATGAAACACCCCCCAGTATTGACCAGCTGTTACATGTATGTATATTTCAACCTGCAGACCTGCGGCCATATCCTCTTGGACGAAGTAAATCATCAAAACTTTGTGGATGCCCTACGACGTCCCAACCTCAGCTACCTACAGAAGAGAGGATTGCGCAAGAAGATTCATGAAAAGTCTCGCAAGAATCAGATCTGCTTCCAGTGCAATTCTTATAATGGTACAGTGTTTGACTGTAGTAGTACAGTAGTAGATAGATAGATAGATAGATAGATAGATAGATAGATAGATAGATAGATAGATAGATAGATAGATAATCAAGTTAATTCCATTCATCATAAAAAACATTTAGATACAATAACATACAAAATCACAAGATATGTAGTCAAAATAAACAAACATTACATAAGATAATAGTACAAAATAAGGTGATCTGGACAAACACATAGCAAAAGTGAGTATTTATGTGAATGAGGAGGCAGCTAGAAAGGAAAGAAATGCCTTATTGGTGCTGCCACCTACAAAAAAAATTGAAAATTTGAAATTAGGATAAAAAGAGAGAGTACAAGACCAGATTGAAGATTTACAGAATAACTACATTGTACAAGCATATTTAACCAAAAGAATAACAAACAAAAAACTAACAACAAAAAGATTTGTTTTTGTTTCTTACATTGACAGCAAACAAAACAACCAAACTAAAACACACAAAAAAAACACTAAAGCAAAACCGACAAAACATTCAAAAAACAAAAAAAACAAAAACAAGAAACCTGATCAAACATTGCTAATATATCTACTGAGTAATAATGTTTTATATCTCTTTTTAAATACATTTAGTGATGGACTGGTTTTAATATATACTGGTAAACTGTTCCAGATTTTGGGCCCTTTGAAAAAGAAGTAGTAGCTCTAAATAGAGCGAATTTATTTTTAATTTCTTTTCACATAATATAAACAATAACAGACAATAATAAACGTAATGATATAACAGAAATGAGCATTGAAATATATTTTACATTGTTTTTTGGTCATTGTAATGCAAAATGATTTAATTACAGGAAATGAAAAAAACTGAAAGCAAAGCTTGTAATTATGTTATTGTAATCTATGACTTCATTCTGTTGAATTGAGTCTTTGCAATTATTTTTTATTATTGGCTTTAGTCATGAAAGATGTAGGTAGATTCTGTTGAGGTAGGGAGAGAAAAACAAAGATTATTTATTAGCGTAGATTTTTTTTCACAAAACTCAAAATAACTTGTGAATTTCTATCTGGAGAGTTGGTTTTCCATTGTGAGTCAGCATTCACAATGGAAGGTTTTCAATAGTACCATGTGTCAGCCTTAGTGGAAATGCTTTTAAATTGTTCTTTCATCAAAAGAATACGTCTGTTATGGCATTTAGAGGATTAAAGGAAAAGTGAAAGAAAAGGAATGATATGAAAGTAGAATGAGATTGAATAGAATTAAAAACCTGAGACTATTTGGGGTATTCGTTGTTGGTGTTTCTTTTATTATATTCATTTGATGTTTCTTTTATTATGTTCCTTTGTCGATCTGTCTCTATAACCTCTCTCTCTCTCTCTCTCTCTCTCTCTCTGTCTCTCTCTGTCTCTCTCTGTCTCTTTCTCTGTGTGTCTCTCTCTCTCTCTGCCAATCTGCCTTTCTGTCTCTCCTTAATATTTCTTACTCTATGTTTTCCTAAATTCCTTTCTCTTTTTACTTTTTTATACTTTTAGGACCTGTCAAGAAGTGTGGTCCTCTGAAGATCATCCATGAGAGATGGAAGGTGAATCGTAAGAACCCTGAGAAGGTCCTCAAGCAGTTCCAGAGCTCCCTCGATACGGCCATAGAGCATAACAAGGACATTGAATCCTTACTTCCAAAGGCACAGGTTAGTTCCACAAGCAAGTGTGGATTCTTAATTGGGGGTTGGGGTGTTACCAGAGCCATCTATACACAGAGTTTGGCCAACCCGGTTTGAGTTGGTCACAATATGGCGACTACTGCTTTGTTGGGCAAGCACAAAACAAAGAATATACGCCATGTTGTAACCGAGTGAAACCAAGTTGGCCAAACTCTCTTCATCAATGGCACTGGGTGTTATCATGGAGGGGCTGCGGGCTCATTAAAGGGGGTTGAGGGGGAGTTCAAATTTTCCTTTCCAAAATCTCGTTCTCATGGGATTGCTGTTGGCCCTCTCCAGGACAATCTCAAACAGGGAAGAAGTTTTGAGTAAAAGCATAAATCAGGTTTTCACATTTTTGAAATTGGTATCACCGAACAATTATCAAACAAGGGGAGAAAAGGAGCTCTGAAATGGGGGAGGGAGGGGCTGTGGGCTTGTTGAAGGATGTCAGTGAATGCTGTTCACATACTAATGCTCTTGAAATGGAATATAAATATTCAATCTGTTAGTGAATACAAATAGTTTGTAGAGAAAAATAGTTTCAATTCATGAAATACTAATGACATTTCCATCTGCATACATTCGTTTTAAGGATTAGGAGAGCTGTATAAATAAATTGTTATTCTATAACTTTTCTTCCAGGAAAATTTGAACCCATTGATGGTATTGGAGCTGATGAAGAGAATTCCTAATGAGGTAAGATATGCCGAAAAATAAATATCTAATTGGTAGAAATTAGAAGATATCTGTGTTGAATACTAACTGTAGCTACCGCTATTGTAGTAGTAGCTGTAATGCTACATTAAAAACTCCATTTCGTTCCAATATTATAATAGTAGTACAAGCAGCTTGATAAGTATTAATATTTTGGGAATAAGCCTGTGATAGGCCTTTGGCCTTTGTTTGTCCCACCACATTTTGATATGTACTGTTCCTAATAATTTTTTTGAATTTTTGTATAAATACCGTATACTGCATTGCTATAATTATAGATTGGGCTGTATGTTTTTATTGTCATTTATAATGTATTGTGGAAGGAATACAATTGAATTGAATTGAACAGTGATGAGGTTGTATTACATTCACTATGAGCCGTAGCAACTGTGGCAGCACTAAAAACGTGATTCTCTCACACGTTTGTATTGCATTGAAACGTGATTTATCTTGAATTTCCCACATCCCGTAATTTTAGAAATACAATTCCAGATTTACACAAATTGCTATTTTAGAAGTTCACCTTTGTACATTTTGTTCTTCGTTCTGTGATATAGGACATTCCTCTGCTATGCATGGACTCTGAAAACAGTCGTCCTCAGGACCTCATCTTAACACGCCTCCTGGTACCACCTCTCTGTATCAGACCATCGGTTGTATCCGATCTCAAAGCTGGAACGTAAGTACACGCTTCTCTTTACGTTTTTTACACTTCTAAAACGCCAATATGAACAAAAAAACAGTGAAAACTGGAACGTAGGTACACGCTTCTCTGTACGATTTTTACGTTTGTAAAACGCCTGTTCGGGGGGGGGGGGGGTGGGGGGGGGGAGGGAGAAGGTCTGGAACCGCTAACCATGTGACCCACAGTCCGGCGACATATCCACTAGACCATGACAGCTCTACATTCCTTATCTTTATAATTAATTTAACTTTTGCATTTTAAATATTAAAGGAACGAGGATGACTTGACTGTGAAGCTAACGGAGATCATTCTCATCAATGATGTCATCCAGAAGAGAAGGAGAGCAGGAGCAAAGATGTCTATGATCATGGTAGGTCCTAGGTTCAATTCTCTGCTCGTTTCGTGAGTGACATGTAATATATTTCTAGGCTCCCTAACCAGGGCTCGACACTACCAGGCCGCTGGGACACACGGGCGACCAAAATATGATTTACATGGTCGTGGATTAAAATGTTTTTGGATTTTTTTTAAATGGGTCAAAAAGCATCATTGTGATTATTTTTTAGCCATCAAATGATAGAACTTAAAAAAGCCACAGTCATGAGTTCTTCATTTGTCATATCTACATAACTGCCAACCATTTCTATTCTGGATGAATGATCTCTATTTTAGACCTTCAAGCTAAGCCTGAGTCATTACGGTTTTTGTGCTAAACGGATAACCGTTCAAAGTATACGGGCGGTTTCGTTTAACCGTTTAATAATAATCTGAAAAAGTGAAAATACAGTATTTGTAATAGTGCTGTAGCTCGGAACCCTGCTGGTCTTCAGACTGTCGGGCTGAGCATTCCGAGCCGGACTATGGCACAAATTGGGTCATCCTGATAAACAGAGACCAGTAATAAACAACATAAAACATGTCTTATTATTCCTCATCTGAATCTGATATCATGATTAACCTTGCAAAGTTACTCTGTGAAGATAGCTTGATCTGTGACGTGTTTATATATGCCTTTGCAATGCAATGTTTGCACGTGGTCAGGGAGAGAGCTCCCTGCATGTATCATTCCCATATGAAATTATGTGGAAGTGTGTATCACACACACCTAAGACACTCCCTGCAATGAGCTGATCCAAGTTAGTGACCAATCAGGAAGGTTCTCTAGCTATGTGGGTGGAGTTTGATACCAGCATAAATTACAGGTTGGTGACCGCGCGTGCTTTCACCGTACCCAGTTCAGTGGGAGGTCAAGAAGCCACGCCCACATGTGTGCATGTGACAAGCATATGAGCTCTCTATCTGAGTGTATGTACAGTGTATTTGGGCGCCGGAGGTTTGTGTGTACATGTGTGTGTGACTGAGAGAGCATGCATGGTCTAGCATGTCCCTGCATGTCCCTGCTTGTGAGAGTGCAGTAATAAGAAAAGGTACATGAGCGATGAACACATTGCAGAGAGAAGGGAATAAAGAGGGTGAGAAAAGAGAGAAGGGGGCTGGTTGTTTCATTGTTTACAAATTCATTCATGGAGATTACTGCTGCCAGAAAGCTGGCGCACAGCGGCCAGGGTGTAACATTACACTGCGGTTACTTTGATTATCTTTATCATCGGCTATTAGCACATTCCAAAATAAATGCAAATAACGGTTAAACGGAGCGAGAAATGCTAAACGGTTTTGATAAATGCGTTCGGATAACCGTCGGTTAAACGGTTTGACTCTGGCCTACTTCAAGCCATTGTGCTAATTCCTTGATTCTTCCCCTGTTCTGAAAAATTCTGTTAAAAAAAGTCTTCAAAATAGTCGATATTCATAATTTTGCCCCTGGAGATTCCTTTTTATTTTGGCTGTAAAATGTTGGAAGGTATGCATTTAGTTCTACCAAATTTTGAGTGAAAAATCTTTTTATTTTATTCAATTGTCTTTGTTTGGATATGAATGTTACAGGAAGACTGGGATTTCTTGCAGCTGGCCTGTGCACTGTACATCAACAGTGAGACGTCAGGATTGCCCCTCAATATGCAGGTATATATGAATAATAATAATAGTTCGTTCTTTTATAGCGCATTTCAGGTCCGAAGGCCCTCTCAAAGCGCTTTACAATGTATAATGTACGTTTACATAATAATTACACGAAGCATTCATCAAAGAGGTGAGTTTTCAGCGCTCTCTTAAAAACTTCAACATTAGTCATGGAGCGTAGCGACACTGGGAGAGCGTTCCAAAGTTTTGGTCCACCACATGCAAATGCCCTGTCACCATAGGTTTTTGTGGCTCCATGATTGAGGGTGAGAAGGTGTTGAGAAGATGACCGCAAACGCCTTGGTGGGATGTACGGTGTGAGCAAATCTGAGATGTACTCTGGACACATGCCATGGAGAGCTTTGAAAACGATCAGAATCACCTTGTAGCGGATCCGTAACTGAACTGGCAACCAGTGTAGATCTCTCAAGATAGGTGTTATGTGTTGAGACCTCTTCACTCTCGACACTAAGCGAGCTGCAGAGTTCTGAATCCTCTGCAACTTACCTAGTTCTCTCTCTGGATGAAGGGCAGCCTTTGGTCTGCACACCTAACATTTCGCTTAAAATTGATGAGAATCATCTTTTGTATTCCCCTTAGGCTTCATCTCATCTTGTTCCTTAAAGCCCCAATGTACTACTTGTAGTTACTTGCTCCTTCTATATAGAAAACAATGCCTAAGTGGTGCCTGTTGGTCCCCATGATCCTCTTTTTCTTATGTTAATTGAGAGCTGATTTGATGAGATATCCACCAATCTAATCCCTCCTGGCCAAACTAGTACAGACGGGCTTTAAATTAAGTGTGCCCAAAATGTTGTCAAAATCTGAGGAAGAACAATGATATTTTCCCAAGAAGTGGCAGTGGTTTCATTTTGACGTTTGCAAAAACAAAGGTTCCCATGTCTGCGCACTCATTCACATTATACTCAGTTTAAGATTTTTATGTAAAAGATGGCCTTTCAAAGATTGTGGATAAAAGTACTAAAATTAGAAATTCTCACTATTTTTGATCATGTTTTTAATGAATATGTGATTCCTTCATTCACTGATCTCTGTGTTATAAGAAATGTGAAGCATACGTCATCATTTAAAAAAAAGAGGTTGTTTTGCCGCATCGTATCTAAAGGAGGCCTATTGTATGTTCAATCTTCTCTCAGCCCAAGAAGCCTACCAGAGGATTCTGCCAGCGACTGAAGGGCAAGCAAGGTCGTTTCCGTGGTAACCTGTCTGGCAAGCGAGTAGACTATTCCAGCAGGACAGTCATATCTCCCGATCCTAACCTGAGAATTGATGAGGTACGGTGAAAAATCGCTTTCTTTCTCTCTCTCTTACTTTGTGCCCCTATCTCTCTTTTTCTTTCTCATTCTTCTGTTTCTCTTGTCTCTCTCATTCTCTCGTTCTCTCTCTCCCCCTCTCTCTCTCTTACTTTGTGCCTCGCTCTCTCTCTCCCTCTCTCTTGCTTTGTGCCCCTACCTCTCTCTCCCTTTCTCATTCTCTCTCTCTCTCTCTCTTTTTCTCATTCTCTCTCTCTCTTTTCTCTCTCTCTCTCTCTCTCTCTCTCTCTTCCTCATTCTCTCTCTCTCTCTCTCTCTCTCTATCTCTCTTTCATTCTCTCTCATTCTCATTCTCTCTCTATCTCTCTCTCTCCCTCTCTCCCTCTTTCTTGCTTTGTGCCCCCCTCCTCTCTCTCTCTCTCTCTCTCTCTTCTCTCTATCTCTCTGATAAACACCTAATTTGGAAGTAATGTTTCCCACATTTCCTTGTTTAATCATTGTTTTGTATATAATGAGAATAACAAAGAAATGTGAAAGTACACCAAGTTTTATACAATGAAACCTGTCCATTAAGACCATCCAAGGGAGACAAGAAAAGTGTTCTTCACAGGCAGGTGGTTTTATGTACAGGTTCCTTTAAAGGTACTATGTCCCATTTGCAGGCCCAAAAAATGAAAAAGTTAAATTCCAACTGCATTTGAAAGATAATACTAATTTAGAACTTCCCTAAAAAAGGTGGGGCTTGAAAATGTCTTCAAGTGGGAAAATAACGACTATTAGTTGTCAAATCGACTTTAGGGCTATAGAGCCCAAAAGTAATAGTCTTGATTTTCAGACAATTGTACCAAATGGTCATACGTTTTATGCTGCGCAAAGATTCAATCAGTTTAATCTTGTCCATCAAAAGAAGTGGGTTATGATGTAGACAAATGCTCATGTACCCTTTACAACTCTTTTCATGTATGTTATTACCAAAGATGAAAAAAGCCAGTCAGTCACTCAATAGTGTTTGACAGTTAAGTCTAGCAAGTAAACGGGTTTCCTTGCATAATTTGAATATGAGGACACTGCTAATGTTTAAATTTCACAGATAGGACATACATGACATATTCATAATTCCTGCAAAGTTCTACAGAATTTGAGGTTGGCTGCAAAAGGGACATAGTACCTTTAATAGTAGATGTTTCAATAAGAAACCGTTTTCAAGGGAAACAAAAAATGTGGTCTCAGTAGACAGGTGGTCTCTCTATAAAGGTGGTCACTAAAGCAGGTTTGACTGTAGCAGGTGTCACTTCACGTAAATATATGTTTTGGTGATTTCTCAGGTGGCTGTACCAGAGCTTGTTGCCAAACTGTTAACCTACCCTGAGAAGGTCACCAAGTCTAATTGTATGTGACATTTCAGTGTGCTCCTTGTTCATTTCAAGATTTCTCAGCTACCCAGAATATGTTCATTAAAACGTAAACCTACACCCGAGAATCAAACGATTTCCAGTATGATAGGGCAATACTGTGCAACTGTAAGGATGCGCTCAAGCCACTGTTTATCACTTTAGAAACACGGTTTTCAAAGACGTTTAGTTTAAAACACGGTTGCGTTCAAGCGATTTTTTGTCGGTCGTAAAAATCAACGTGTTTCAAAATGCAAACATGAAATGCTGAAAAGGATGCGTTTTGTAACATGATTTTGCAGAATCACAGTCGCTAAAAATCGCTTGAACGCAACAGAGATCTCAATCATGATTCTATAACATCATTATCGTGGCCTGCTTCAGGTTTGGCCGACAGTCAAACGTAAACAAATTCAGAAAGCATGACATATACTTCCTGGCTGGGCTTGAAATGAGCGAGAATAACGATGATGAAAATCGCTTGAATGCTCTCCAGCAGTAACCATGTTTGTTAACAGCGTTTTGATTTGTGATTCATGTTTGTGATTCAAGCGTTAAAAAATTGCTTGAACGCACCCTAACATACTCCCTGAATGTCTTTGTTTCTCAGGTGGCTGTACCAGAGCTGGTTGCCAAACTGTTGACGTACCCTGAGAAGGTCACCAAGTCTAACATGGCTCTGATGAGGAAGCTCGTCATGAACGGTTGCGATGCTCATCCCGGCGCCAACTTCATCCACCAGAGGCATACACAGAACAAGATGTAAGCTCAAGAAACCTCTGACAATGCCATCAGAGAATTAACACATATCCCATACCTGCCAACCCTTCCGAATAATCCGGAATATTCTGTTTTGGGGGATTTCTAGGACTTGAAAATCTGGAATATTCTGAACTTTCGATAAAAAAAAATTAAAAAAAAATGATTTTTTTTTTTTATTAATTCATTTTGTGCTAAAGCCAAGTTAAGCTTGTTTTATAATGTGCTGCGATTTGAGAGTTCACGTATTGTGTGCGTTGAATGGCTGCATGATCGAGCAGCGAATTTTTATTCGCTGCTCGTGCGATTTCTTATTTTCGAAGGTATTCCGTGCTAAAAATCCTAATTCTTATTTTCAAATGTTGGCAGGTATGATATCCTGAATTATTTATTTCTTCATTTATTTATTTATGCATGTTCACAATTTCACAATTCATTGGAGTTAACATCACATGAAAAAGAATATAATATAACAAATCATTTTCAATTTTACTTTCCATTTAAATTGACTTCACATGAAAAAGAATATAACAATGTTTTATCAGAGACAAGTTGCAACTATTATACAGTTTAAAGAATGAACACACAGAGGTGATGAAACATAAGCATAGAGCTTGAATTATCCTGTTTTCTTAAATGTAACAGCACCTTTGCTTTATAAAGATACAATCTAATCTCAAATATGCCTACTTCTTATGGCCGAATCAGCTGTTGTCAATATTTATTTGGTTTCATGTGATGCAATAAAATTTGTATGATTTTTTAAAATTTATCTTAAAGTGGGACTACACTACTTGTAGCTACTTGCGCCCTCTATACAGTCAACAATGCCTAAGCGGTACCCGTTGATCCCCCATGGTCCCCCTTTTCTTATGTATTTAGTGGGGGCTGATTTGATGAGATATCCACCTGTCATTGATCATATAGGGAGATCAAATCCCTCTTGGCCAAACTAGTGCAGATAGGCTTTAAATGTAATGGCACGTTTCCTTGATATAAATGCAATTTAATCTCAATTAGGCCTACTTCTTATGGCCAAAGTTCTTTTTGTCAATATTAGTTTGGTTTTATGCAATGCAATAAATTTGTATGATTTTGTCTTAAATTATTGAAATGCATTTTACTTATCGTCTTTATAACAAGATTGAAAATGTACAATTTAAAAAAATTCTTTAATTATTTTTTCATCAAAATTACTATTGATGTAACGAATTTGACAAGTCTACTGTATCTTTTACATCCTTTATCACAAATGTTGTTTAGTATCATGATCCGCATCAAGTGTTTCACCACCAAAACCTCCTTTTTTAACTATTTTTTTTTTAAATGTCAGGTTTTTGAAGTATGGCAACAGACAAAAGATGGCCCAAGAACTCAAGGTATGACATGAAAGTACCTTCCACCAATCAGGGGGGTGTTTCACAAAACTTGACATTAGTGACAAATGACAGTTGTTGTTATAAGCTAGTGAAATCCTTGCTTCTGATTGGTTATCTGCAGATTTGTCACTGATTTTTGTCATTTGTCATTGAAAAAAGGCTTTGTGAAACACCCCCAGTTCTATAGAACGGGTTCTAGAATGCAAGCAATCTAATTGGTCAAATGAAACCATGTGACCTTGCATCGTTCAATCCTACCATTCCTAACGTTTCAAAAACGTTCCCATCAAAAAGTGATAATCCATGGCTCAATGTGAAAATGCACAGCTAAGATGCATGCAGGTCCTGGGTACCTGTACAGAGCTTGCAGCTAACGGTCAACCATTGTCAGCTATAGCATGAAGCTCTGGGGTCTCAAAGACTCTGACCTGTGTCCGCCCATGTGGTCAAATTCAGACTGTTGAGCATGCTCTGAATGAGTGTGCTGCGGCAGGACCTCTATGTTCCCTCACTGATAACAGGGGGGTGCTTCACAAAGACTAAGATCGACTTTAAGTTGGACTTAACTATGGCAGGCCATTCATGCCACTGGTTGCTCTCACCATTGGTCTCTCAATTATGATCTTTAGATAATAATTTTTCCTTCAATAATGAACTATCTAAAAAGATAAATTCTGTAGATATGTGACCACGATTTGAACGTCCCTTGAGAAACCAATGTCAGGAATGGTTAGAGGAACTAGTGGCATGAAAGGCCTGCCATAGTTAAGTCCAACTTCAAGTTGATCTTAGTCTTTGTGAAACACTCCCCTGGTGTTATATATTTAAACAGCTGTCAGTTTTAGAACATGTAGCTATGGCATGCTTGATATCGTCGTCATCCTACTCATGACTGACCCTTTGTGACCCTATCGATGATGACGTTCAAACCACTTCTGTCCTGGGCATAGCGATGAGCTGTGCAGATGTTCATGCTAGTAAGCTCTTTTATTCCGTCAGCCCATCAAACTTTAGGCCTACCACGTTTTCGTTGACCCTCAACATGACCTTGGGTAATGGTTGATACCGTAATTAACGTTGTATTAACCACACTTTTTTGCCGCCGAAAAACATTCAAAGTCGGGGGTGCGTCTTATACACAGGTACCAAAAAAAATAAAATAATAAAGTTTCGATTTATGCCCCTCCACCTGGCGCTATGCCTGGCAATGTCTCCCAGCTCGATGTGTTGACTCATCACTCGGAAACTAGAACAACACTCAAATTTGTCTGTCATCCTGGTTTGAAAGTAATCTTTCCGATACATCTCAATATGTAGTGTATAATAATAATTCCTCCAATTTTTCTTCTATTACACACGGCGTACCACAAGGTTCTATCCTAGGTCCTCTACTGTTTTTTAAATTTACATCAATGATCTTACACATTCAAAGGCGGTTTATACAACGTTAATTAGGGTATACAAAATAATCACAAAACTATACCAATTTCTGTCGCCGAGAAATCCATAATTTCACTAGTGGCTTGAAATAGTACATGGTGTAATTGTTTTATATTTTTCAAAACCAACCGTCATAAAAATAATAATAATGATATTAATAATAATAATTTCTGTCACCGAAGAATCCATGACCGGGCCGATACTGATAACACATATCTATGACGTCATCCATAGCAAATTTTCTTATCGGTAACATCATAGCAATGTTATGTTTGTTCACAGGATGCTATGTTGACCAATCATTAAACAGAATTTCATTAATCCAAAATATAATAAATGATAAAATGAATGTTTACTTCTCATTTCGTGTACAGTATGGTGACACGGTGGAGAGACATCTGATAGATGGGGACATAGTCCTCTTCAATCGTCAACCGTCGCTGCATAAGCTTAGCATCATGGCACATAAGGTAACTATCTTTCTCTCTTTCTTTCTCTTAATTATGGGTTTATTTTTCCCTACTTCCCTCATTGATAGTTTTGATGGAATCCTGTTTCTCTGTCAGTCTTTGTAAGCATGGACTATCAAAGTGGGTGGGTCGTCAGTTTTCATGTGCAGAAGGCCATAATTTCCTGACACCATTAATGGGTGTAAAAGTCTGCACACAGCAAACCCGGAGTCATATCAAGAAATACCCCTTAGTCTCTTGGAGAGTCTTCGGGTGAGGGAAAAGCAAAGCATTACATAAGGGTCTATTGGTGATAAAACTGAAGGCTATTAAACTCTGGTGACTGTTTTGGGGTAAACACCCGAACAGTGACAATTTCCCCATGAGAGCCGACTTCAATGCATCTTTAAAGATAAAGATTAGTTGTGGAATCGATCAAAAAAGGTTGATCATCTAGCATATAAGTATTGGTGTGTACTGCAAGGTTCTAGAATCATCAAAATGATAAGAAATTTGGCCCAGTCTTGGTAAAGTTACAAGCACCGTACACAGAAAGATCTATATGGGACTACGCACACATGCATTTTTTCCATCACATCCCAATAGATAAACTAATTTAGCAAATATATCAATTAGTAGGCGGTTTCCGGGCAATTTTTTTTTCATCATGTATTAGTCAAAACATATTCTTTCACATGATTGGTAATTAGAGCTTCCATTTCATTTTTTTGAAATTGGGGCGTTTCCAGTACTGGTCTTTACCTTTAAAGTCCTCAGTGTTCAGGCAGTGAGAGATCTTTAGTTTAGACCAAGTTCTGGGGGTTGCACTTTTGATTAAAGCACAAATGCTCTATTCCACAGTCCAGTGTTTTTCAACCTGGGTGCCGCAAGGCTAGAGAAAAATTCATCTATATTGAAAATATCATTTAGGAATGACATCATTTTCATGAAAACGATATATTATCTTATATTATTATTTATCTTATACTCAAACACCATTGTGACACCATCAAGTGTATTTCAATTGAAAATCACTAATTTTGTTTATTATTAATGGTTATTCATTTAGGCCAGAGTGAAAGCGTTACATACCTTTTGTTTCAACACCTGTGTGTGTGACCCATTCCGTAGGTTTGGTTATAAACTGTCCAAACAAAATGTTTCACAAATAACTCTCCTAACTTTAAAATACCTAAATTTCTTATGTTTATTATTCATGACGTAGGTCAGAGTGAAGCCATTCTGTACCTTTCGTTTCAACGCCTTTGTGTGTGTACCTCATACCATATGATAGGTTTGGGTAAATGTCAAAACAAAACGTTTCACAAATGACTTCTCTCCTAACTTCAAATCGAATCCAATCCAAAAGATATTTGATATAGCGCCTTTTCCTTGCAGTTACAAAGTGGTTATATTCCTTGTGTTTATTATTCATGATGTAGGCCAGAGTGAAGCCGTTCCGCACCTTTCGTTTCAATGCCTGTGTGTGTACCCCATACAATGCCGACTTTGATGGGGACGAGATGAACCTGCATTTACCTCAGACCGAAGAAGCGAAAGCGGAGGCTCTTACGCTCATGGGGGTAAGTAAAAAAAAGATGAACAAGGCAAGAATTAACAAAGGCGGTTTATATATAAACCATGGTTCAAATCCCTGCAAGCATAGTTAATTCAAGTTAACTTCCAATGATACAAGTTATGAACACATACACATAAATATATACCTATATACATTTACATAAGCGAGAAAGGGGGATGGGGGATTAAATTAAATTTAGAATGGATGAGTCGACAGAGGCCAAAGTCCTGTCGAAGGCCAGATTCATACTTAAAGACCATATCCGAACTGAAAAATTAAATGGATGAATTATATATCAACGGAAAGCTTTAAGCCATAGATTACAACTTGGTCCATTTTGTTGCATACTTGCCCACAAAGCAACGTGTGCCATAATAGTTTACAAATATACACTGCCCTAAGAGGTTCTGGTTAAACTATGCGCAAGAGTGTCCAATAGTACTGTTTGCTGAGGGGCGCAGCCCCGAAGCAAATGATACTTTTGGAGTCACCGAGGCCCTTAGTTTTCACCAGTACCTCGAATAGAGGCATGGTATATTTGTTTTATATCCTGCATCAAAAAAAATTATTTAAAAAAAAAAAAAAAAAAAAAAAAAAATGCCAATTTTTATCTAAAAAGATTTAAAATATATATATTTTTTTTCAACTCCCAAATAGTAAACCAAAATAGTACTCTCATATAGTACTTTCTAAAAATAGGTCAAATATTTCTGGTCATGTGACGAGCTCTCGACCAATCAAAAGCCAACAAATTTTTGATACAGGATATAATACTTTCTAAAAATAGGTCAAATATTTCTGGTCATGTGATGAGCTCTCAACCAATCAAAAGCCAACATATTTTTGATGCAGGATATAATATCAATTGTATGCCATTTTAGTGTCTGTCAGAGGAGCATCAGCTCTATGATAACTCGAGATCTAAAGCTTTGAAAATCAGAAGTTGTCGACCTACGCATATTCACAATGACTTTGCATTAATTAAGCACGGCTTATCACCTCAGCTATATAGGTGAACCGGTCGGGTCCACATGTTATGTCGTCACTGTAACCTTCGGCAATTTTGACCCCTGTTGACCCGTAATTTGAAGGGGTGCAGAAAATGAGGTTTTTGTGCAATTAATGAAAGGGTAAATACTTTTATTCCTTTATATTTGTATTCTACATTCATCCAGTTTTCCATTTATATCAAATGTTTTTTTCATCAGATAGGGTCTTTAAGACGCAGAAATGCATGCACAACTTGACTTGATATACAATCATATACTCCTCCTGATACTATCATGAATGAACTTTCCTTCCCTCCCTGTTCTTCTCAGTCCCCTTCTCTTCCCATGCTCTTTTTCCATCTGTTTCCCCTTCCTAACCTAATTTGTATGCATCACTTCATATTGTATGTATCCTTATTTTCATTCTCGAAAGGACGTCACTTCAAGCTTATGCTTTAAGACGACCTCTTTTCTGTATATACATGTACCATGTCATTATCATACATATAAAGTTATAAGATTGTAAATGTATATATATGTTTATTAAAAAGGAATGAATAAACATCAAATAGAAAATCAAATCAAAGATGAAAGACTCTAATGTAATTTCAAGTTTCTGATAAATAGACACTTTCCTGAATCTGAAATCTATTCAAGTATGCAGAATACGTTTCCATGATTGTGATGGCCTCAAAAAATTGTATTTTCTCACTGTTTTAGGTAAAGTCCAATCTGGTCACACCCAGGAATGGAGAACCATTGATTGCTGCTATACAGGACTTCATCACAGGTAAATGATGATCATGGAGGAAACCTCAGTCACACCAACGAGAACAAAAACAGGGCCCCGTTTCACAAAACTTGTCATCAATGACAAATGACAGTTTTTGTTACAAGCTAGTGAAATCCTTGCTTCTGATTGATTATCAGCAGATTTGTCACTGATTTTTGTTGTTTGTCATTGAAAAAAGGCTTGTGAAATGAGTCCCTGCCTGGTCCCTGTATCATACAACTTTTTATCAGGGCCCATACCAACAATAGTCCAAACAAACAATTCTGTTACCCGCAATACCCAGAAAACAGTCAGTTTGGAAATGATGTGGTGATGATTGGGTGATTTGACTGTGGATTAGTGCCTTTGCCAAAATTGAGCCAGAGAAAACTATTATGAGCAGATTTTTAAAAATGTTCTTTTAAAGATTTTTTTTTTTTTTTTTTTTTTTGGGGGGGGGGGGTGTCAAATTTAACTTTTTTAGAAGTAAGGCAGAGTTTACTCAAGTTTGAGTCTGAAAAATGTATGTGTTATATCAAATTCATGTTAATGATATGCCGTTCTTGTATAGTGCATATCACATTATGATATAACATCTATATGCGCTTCCAAAGGACTTTGGATATTATTATCCCGGCATAAGATCTAGCAACCTTAGCGCTCAGTGCATTCAAGGAATGAATATGAACATATACATGTATGAACAAGCCTCAAGTCGTTGAATTCTATTATTGTATATCTATGATCAGGTGCTTATCTTCTGACCTCCAAGGAAGTGTTCTTTGATCGATCTAGAGCATGTCAGCTCATCGCAGCAATGCTATCCAGCCAAGAAACCAACATGAGAATCACACTACCTCCTCCAGCTATACAAAAGGTACGGAAATAAATCAGAATGTGGTAATTAAAGAGAAAGTTGAGTTCTGGGAAGAGGTGAAAAATAATTTATGAGCGTTATCATTGTTATTATACAAGTGTGTAAAAACATCAGATAAAAAAATGTTCCCTTAAAAACATGGCTCTTCAAATGCCTTAATATTCTAAATATGGCATGTAACAGCATACAAATCGGGAAAGATTTTTATGCCACATGTTAGTGTAGTCCGATATACATGTTTCTTTGTACAGTGCTTGTAACTTTACCACGACTGGGCCAAATTTCTTATAATTTTGATGATTCCAGTACCTTGCGGTACACACCAATACGTATATGCTAGATGATCAACCTTTTCTGATTGGTTCCACACCGTTTCTTTCACAATGCAATCGCATGACCAGAACTCAACTTTAAAAAAGAAAAGATATCAATTTAGCAGTATCATACAATTTATTCCACCTCATCTGTTAAATCGCAAATTTGCCTGACATTTGTTTGTTCTTATATTTTTAGAATCTGGGTAATGTTATATAGATATTGACTGCTTTGAGGGGCATGGTTAAAACTATTGCTAATTTTTGCTATTTAGATATTTCTTTTAGTAAGAAATTTAAAGGTAATACAAAGTTTTGGGAACTTTTGAAAATTGGGTGGATAGTGATTCTTTACAATTTTGATATATTTGGATGCCCCTGTGGATGTATTATAAGCACAAGAAAATTTAGCCCCTAAAACAATTCTGCTTTTGAGAAAAATTGAATATAAAGATTTACCGGTGCTCCTGGTAAATTTTGATAAATTTCAAATAGCGTCTACGGCCGTACAATGGTAGCTGCAACCATGAAAATCTTAGAATACGTAGTTGTAATATATCATTTTCAAACGGGAATAGCTAATCGGTCGATTCTAGTCAAGAAACATTGTTTCATAGCTTAATTAATATCTTGACCTTGAGAGGGAGCCATACAACATGAAGAGTTTATTATTTACAATTTCATAACTTTAGACTCGATTTCAACCGCGACAACGATCACTGAATATTGTAGGTTCGCATAAGCTTCCAATGTGTTCATTTTTTAACCAAATTCATGACCCCATACCAAAACTTTGTATTACCTTTAATATATGTCACAGCACTAATGTCCCTTGGCAAGACATTAATCTACATTTGCCACACTCCACCCAGGTGAGGTAAATGGGTATCTGGCAGAAATCAGTTCCTTGAAATGTTCGAGCGCTGTTTTACCAGCCGTGCTAAAGTGAGGATAATTATAATGGAGCACCAGGAGTGGCAATGTGCCAGACATAAACACTATACAAGACTCCATTATTATTAATATTATAAATTGAGGACGAAAAACACTTTGAGGGTTCAGTGACACAAAGAGGTAACTCCATATTTTGCCAAAATGTTCAGAAAAATGTGGGCTTTCCAGGAAACACATAGACTTAACTCCACCCAACACTCCATTGAAGTCAATGGCTAGTGAAACAAAGACTTAACTCCTCAGTGACACATAAACCACTTTTCCTCAAAATGACCAAAATGGACTACGCCTTTGTGTCACTGACCCCTCAACTTTTTCCCTTGTTCTTCCATTCCAGCCTGTAAGATTGTGGACTGGCAAGCAGGTGTTTAGTCTAATCCTCAGACCTAACTTGGACAGTGATGTGAAGGCTAACCTACGAGCCAAGGGAAAGAACTACACCTCGGGAGAGGACCTATGTATCAATGATTCCTGTAAGTCTGTCTGCATGTGTAGGCTAAAAAATCTGCAAGGTTTTGGTCTGTATATGGGTAATTCCATAAATTAGGGACCCACTTTGTGACATTGCTGGTGTCCCACTTACACAAGGAACCCACACGTGTTTGTGGCTCTGAGTAAAGACTTAAATAGTGGAGTGAGATTGTAAAGTGATTCTTGGTATGAGGATGCAATATCACGCTTGGAAATAACTTAACAATCTTACTCCACTATTTAAGTCTTTACTCAGAGCCACAAATACATGTGGGTTCCTTATGTAAGTGGGACACCGAAAATGTCACAAAATGGGTCCCTAATTTATGGAATTACCAATATAACTCTTACCGAAAAACATGTCGGTCCTGTTTTTGTTTTCCTAAGTAACTCAGAATATGAATATTTGTCTTTAAAGGGTGTTGCCGGAATTTGCACAATGAAACTGCAAAAAAACTTTGAAAATAGCCAAAATGTAAAAGGTAATGATTGAATGATTCCTTGAAGTATGGTGGCAAAATATTCAGTTTTAGCGAAAATGCAGTCATTTTTCTTTTCAAATTTGAATTTTGCAACTAGCAGTGTTTTATTTACCCCATTTGTTGTGTACAAAATGAGGGCTTTAATTTTCACTTTGAGAGAGAAAATCAAGGAGTTTTTTTAACTGAAATTTTGCCCATACTTTCATAAAATCATATTGTTGTTACTGATAAATTTTTCAATAAGTTTTTTTTTAATCATTGAGAGAGAATAAGCAATTATCGTATTATTGTTTTCATTATGGCTATTTCCTTACACAGTGTTTCTGAAAAACAGTTTTGCAATTGCTCTACTCACTGACGCTACACCAAAAAATCTACACAAAAAATATCTCATATTCTACCAACTTAGCAGCTGGGCTTGTGTAGCGTATGCCAAGTGATTCAACAAGTAGAAAATGTGACGAATATGTGCACAAACATTAAAATTGATTTTCTTAGTTTTTATGACTTTTGAATCGAGTATGGAGTTTATCAATATTGCCAAGTTCTCCTGTAATCCTACAATATGGATTGATGGGGATGAACTTTAAAGTGGTAATAACAAGGTTGAATGTGATGTATTCTTCTTTCCGGACATAGTTCTCCATAATCAATAGGCCTGTTTTCATCAGCTCGAGATTGCCAATTAGCCTGCTTTTTCTGATTTGGGAAATAATCCCGAAGTTACAAATCGCGTCCTCATCAGCCCGAGATTGACCTCGAAACTTGAAACTTGAAACTCAAGCTCAAGAAATTAGCTCAAGATATTTTGCTACGCGTTTGCGCTTAGTGGTGAAGACGCACCGTACAAATAGCAGGATATTTTGCAAACTAGCCCAAGATATCTTTGGATGATTATCTCGACCAAATTTCCCGCTAATGGCAACTTCGGGTGATGAAGACGCAAATTAACTGGATAATTTGCAATCGGGATAGTTCAAATAGCGGGATATTTGGCAATCTCGAGCTGATGAAGACAGGACTAGTGTGGATTGATGGGGATGAACTGTAAAGCCGTAATCAACAAGATTGAATGTGATCCTTTCTCTTCTCCAGACATAGTCGTCCATATCAGTCAATGTGGTTTGATAAGGACGAACTTTAAAGCCCATCTGTACTAGTTTACAGGAGGGATTAGATCACCCTGCAAGGTCACTGACAGGTGGTTATCTCATCAAATCAGCTCTCAATTAACATAAGAAAAAGGAGACCATGGGGGACCAATGTTCAATGCTAAGGCATTATTTGCTATATAGAGGGAGCAAGTAGCTATAAGTAGTGCCGTTGCGCTTTAAATCCGTGATAAACAAGATTGAATGTGCTCTTTTCTTCCTTTCAGACATAGTTGTCCATAACAGTCAGTTGATGTGTGGAGCCATGGACAAGAGTACACTGGGGTCTGGATCTAAGAATAACATCTTCTACATCTTGCTGAGGGACTATGGAGAGGAGTACGCTGCTGATGCTATGAGTCGAATGGCCAAACTCTGTCCTGCATACCTCAGTAAGTTTTTGTTTGCTTGTATATACAATTGTGCAATCGCGAACAATAGCCAGTTCATGGCCCCATCTTACAAAGAGTTGATAACAATCGCAACTATGTACATATGAGATAGGAGATTGCAAACTTGTGATTGATTGGAAGAATTGTGACTGATTTGGATCAATCGCAACGCTTTGTAAGACTTGGCCCAGGTATCCACATATAATTCTTGACAGCTGGTCACACCAGCAGTCACTGTATTAAAGGAGAGTCCCAAATAGGCCAATCAAATTGGTTCACTGCTGCTCTAATGATGTTATGTATCACTAATCTATTAAAAAACTAAAGTAACTATTCATTTCTAACACATGCAATATAAGAAAGAACAACATTGGTGATGATGAGGCTTCCCTGGATAAACAGAATTATTATTATTGTTGTTTTAAGAGCCAATATTTTTGTAGGGTAAACACTTGGAAATTAGGGGAAAACTTTTTTATTACATACTCCTTAGCATCTTTATTTTGTGTGTACTTCTTCATTTTGGTTTTGTTTTGTTCTTGTATGAAGTCTGTATTTCCAACATTTTACCAACATTCTTGGCATACACGATTGAATGAAATGACATGTTTGTTGTGTGTTGCTAGGTAACCGTGGTTTCTCCATTGGTATTGGGGATGTTACTCCTGGCGCAGGTCTTCTCCAGGCCCAGAAACAGCTCCTTCGTGAAGGGTAATGACAAATACTGCAAACCTATAAACTCTCTACATGAAGCATTCAATATTTGTAATATTGGCTGCCATTAATGATTTGTATAGATATATTGACTGCTATGAGAGGCATCGCTGTTTAGTATAGGCTCAAGGGGACGTTACATTCTGATATGACCTGTGATGTGACCCCCGATATGAAGAATGCTTGCCAATATTGCATGAGTCGAAGACGAGTTCAATATTTGTATATTGGCTGCCATTGAGTACCGGTAGTATATCAAATATATCGCATTCAGCTTGCCAATATTGCATGAGTCAAAGAGGAGTTTAATATTTGTATAATAATGGCTGCCATTGAGTAGTTTATCAGATATATTGCATTCAGCTTGTCAATATTGCATGAGTCGAAGACGAGTTCAATATTTGTATATTGGCTGCCATTGAGTACCGGTAGTATATCAGATATATCACATTCTGCTTGCCAATATTGCATGAGTCAAAGAGGAGTTTAATATTCATATAATATTGGCTGCCATTGAGTAGTTTATCAGATATATTGCATTCAGCTTGCCAATATTGCATGAGTCGAAGACGAGTTCAATATATGTATATTGGCTGCCTTTGAGTACCGGTAGTATATCAAATATATCGCATTTCAGCTTGCCAATATTGCATGAGTCGAAGACGAGCTCAATATTTGTATAATATTGGCTGCCATTGAGTAGTATATCAGATATATCGCATTCAGCTCGCAAACATTGTAAGAGTCAAAGACAAGTTCGATATTTACACTAGTTGAATGCAATATATCTGATATACCACAAAAGAAAGCCAATATTATTATCATAGATACAAATTTGATGAAAAATATATAATGAAATTTACTGAGGGCTCAAGCGATTGAAGCCAGCAGCCATCAGTGGAGATTAGTATTTTCCTGGTTTTAGCCCAGCTACCAAGATAAGGCACTTAAGTTTAAGGTACTTAATAGATTTTTAGAATACAGAAATATTATGTCTTGATAAGATGATCTTAATCTTTCATAATACTTGTCTCCATTGTACTACTAGGTATTCTAAGTGTGATGAGTACATTCAGCAGCTGGAGGTGGGTAAACTCCAAACGCAAGCTGGATGTACCGCTGAGGAGACATTAGAGGTAAGTCAACTCAAACCTCAGAAAACTCCATCAATAGGCCTGTCTTCATCAGCTCGAGTTTGCCAAATAACCCGCTATTTTCAGACTCGGGATATTATCCCGAAGCTCGAAATTAGGTCTTCACCAGCCCGATACGCTCATCACAAACTAGCTTTGACTAGCGCAAATTAGCCAGCTATTTTGGTAACAAGACCAAGATTTCTCGGGATATTTTCTTGACCAATTATCCCGCTAATTGCAACTGCGGGCTGATGAAGATGCAAATTAACTGGCTAATTTGCGATTGGGATAGTTAAAATATCAGGTTATTTGCCAAACTTGAGCTGATGAAAACAGGCCTAATTTGGATCCATTATGAGTCCACTGAATCATTTTTGCTTGGGCGTACATTGTGGTTGGAGAAGTCCTTGTGTGTGGTGTTAAAAGGGGGAGTATCGGGCGGAAAGGAATCTACCCAAGAGTAACAGTTCTCTCACTATTTTATCTTTTATAGATGTAATGCTTCCTGGGAGAAATGTCCATTGTTTAAATATATTTGTGGCTTACACCCAGTAAATAAAGATCTATTAAATTGGAAACAAGTCAGAAAAAATCTTGGAACCAGCAGGATTTGAACCTGCCATCTACTGCTTGCCGGGCAGCGACTCTACCACCAGGCCATCACTGGTCCATGGCACAGTCACGATGAACTAGAGACAAATACCCAAGCTCTCATTATTAACTCTGACTTATTAATATTCATTAGTTCACCATTAGGACCATAACTTTTATAAATGTAATGCTTCCTGGGAGAAATGTCAATTGTTTAAACATATTAGTAGCTTACACCCAGTAAATAAAGATTGATTGATCGATCTGTAATTGGAAACAAGTTAGAAAAAATGTTGGAACCAGCGGGTTTTTATCTTTGTTTTGATTTGCAGTCTATGATCCTCAAGGAGTTGTCAGTGATCAGAGACCACGCTGGTAAAGCATGCTTGAGGGAGCTACACAAGAGTAACAGTCCTCTCAATATGGCTGTCTGTGGATCAAAAGGTGAGTGATTAAATAATCTGGTAACCTTGGTCAGAGTAGCATTAAAGTGACTCAGTATAAACATTGCCTCAGATTCTGAAGAAAAAAAATCTGGATTTAGCTCCTGCTGCAATCATAATTAAAAACCTTTAGGTCAGTCAGAAATCTCATCTCGCCTGTCTGATTATCAAGATATTTATGATTGGAACTCGAAATTTCAAAACCGTTTCCCCAACAGTTTTTATAACACTACAGTCTATTGGGGAAAATCAGAATGGTAAAACCAGTCACTTAGAGATTTTTACTTTTTTGAAGCGCAATTTTTTTTTAGGGCTTCAATATTACACCATATCACAGACACTGATAACACGTAGGGCCATGCATCTCAGATTTAACATTGTTAAACGATGCCTTAAAAGGTCATCAAACAATATCACTTCACAAATGTTTCAAAGTAGAGCAGATGGTATCTTACATACCCCTAGCTTTGCCTGGATGGAAGATAGGAAGTTATTTCTGTTTAAAAACCCGGACTCTGTTTTATAAAGAGTTGTGATTGATCCAAAATTAATTGCAAGTTTGCAGTCTCCTATCTCTTATGTACATAGTTGTGATTGATATTAACTCTTTATAAGTCAGGACCCTGGACCACGACTTATAAAGAGTAGCTATTGATTTAAATCAATCACAACTCCTATCTCTCAAGTACCGTATTTGCCGGCGTAATGGACGCAGTATTTTTTGGAGAAAAAATATCAAAAAGTCGGGGTGAGGCCAAAAAGCTGCAAGAGTAAAAAATCGCAAGTCAAAACCATGAAAAACAGCACGAATTTGTACATATGGGACAACAATGAAAGGTGATGGACATTTCTAGAATAACTGTCTAGAATAACACATGTCTTACCAACAATTTTGTGTTATATTTTTTAAATGAAGGGCAAAGTTTTGTCAATCTCGTAAATAAACTTCATTACTCATCAACCAAACTCTACTGGTAGATCTAGATAGTTCTTGCCATAGCAACCTCAATCCTCTCAGCTCGCGCTAGCCAAGCTATGGCGCAATACACGAGAAAGCTGAAATAAACGGCCATCTGGCTTGCTGCACATGGTGTCACCAATTTTTTTTTGTTTTTTTTAATCAATCACAGCTTTTACAACACAGGGCCATGTGCTACTATAATAGCTGATTCATCTAGAGTTATTGGGAGAAGAAAATAGTAATTGAGAATACGGTGAGAGATGGAGAGGGGAGATGACTGGAGCAGTAAAAGCATGAGATGGTGGAGGATTGAAAAAGGGAATGTTTATAATAATATAGTAATAAATTATATTTCTATAGCGCATTATACAAGGTATGTCTCTATGCACTTTACATTGTACAGTATTACAAGCATAATTAATTACATGTATCTACTATTGAACTATGCTCTGACAAGATCTTAACTAAAATAGTACAACAGTAACTAGATAGATAAACATTATAATTCATTCTTAAATAATGCAACAATTATGGTGCAAGATTTTATTCATATATTACAAGTTGTAGACATATATAATTTCAATTGAAATTATAGATAACAAAGCATGAAAATAATCAATTCTTAAAAAGGTAGGTCTTAAGTGCAGTCTTGAAGGTCTGGATGGAAGGTGCAGTTCTAATGGCGAGCGGGAGAGAGTTCCAGAGGGTGGGAGCATTGAAGGTGAAGGAGCTACGGCCGTAGTATTATAACGAGGGGTGGTATTCCATTACCTCAATAGAGGACTTTGACTGTCATCTCTCCATCTCTGACTCTATAAAATATTCTCTACTTTCTGTTCCATGTTCTCTATTCTCCAGTGTACTGAAAGGGGAAGTCCACCCTGTTGTTAAATTGGTTTTGATAGAAACAGAAAAATTAGAGAATCAATTAAGTGAAAGTTTGAGAAAAATCAGACAACAAATAGGAAAGTTATGAATGTTTCAAAATCATCATAATCACCATATCTTTGAGACAAATTGGCAATGCGGTCAGAAATTGTAATGTCATCCCAAAATTTCCATTTCTCTCAATGTTAATGGAATAGTACACCTTTCTTTTATGGGGGTGCATGAAATAACATATTATCCATGATATATGCTTGAGAAAGGCATGAAGAAAATATATGTTTTGATCAAAATGGAATTCATTGACATTTCTTGCATTTAACAAAGGATAAATTGTGAGGGAGTAAGATCATATTTTGAGATTTTTGACTGACAGATTTGAAGTATTTCATGAAAAGCTCTTTTTTATTTATTGTCTGATTTTTCTAAAACCATCCTGATCTGTTCTTCTCATTTTCTCCTTTTTCTCCTTGTATTAAAACAAACTTTTTATCAGGGTTGACTTCTCCTTTACCATGAATCTAGCTGAATTTGTCTATAACAATTTTGACGAATTCCTTTCCGTAGGTTCGTTCATCAACATCTCTCAGATGATAGCATGCGTAGGACAGCAGGCCATCAGCGGCAAGAGAATCCCGAACGGCTTTGAGGACAGAGCCCTTCCACATTTCAAAAGACACTGTAAGTTAACTTCAGTCTAGGCCCTTGTCTCTGAACTTTTTATTCACGATGAAATAAAATGAAACCCTAGACTCCTACATCTCTTATGGAGCGTTGCAAGAAAGTTGCGATCAATTGCAAATCCCCAAAATCAAGCGTAAGTCTTGCGTTTAATTGCAAATTTGCAATTGATCGCAACTCAACTTTCTTGCAACGCCTTAGTAGTAAGAGAGAGAGAGAGAGAGAGAGGGGGGGGGGAGGATAAAAGCTAGATAACTAGTTACCGTAATTAACGTTGTATAAACCGCCCTCGTGTATTAACCGCACCCCTCTTTTTCGTCTTTTTTTTTGCTGACTTAAAAAACAGTAGAGGACCTAGGATAGAACCTTGTGGTACGCCGTGTAATAGAAGAAAATTGGAGGAATTATTATTATCAACTACATACTGAAATCTATCAGAAAGATTACTTTCAAACCAAGATGACAGACAAATTTGAGTGTTGTTCTAGTTTCTGAGTGGTGACTCAATACACCGATTACTGAGCTGGGAGACATTGCCAGGCATAGCGCCAGGTGGAGGGGCATAAATCAAAACTTTTTTTTTTTTTTTTTTTTTGGTGTACCGTGTATAAACCGCACCTCCGACTTTGAATTTTTTATCGGCGGCAAAAAGGTGCGGTTAATACACCGTTAATTACGGTAACTTAATTTAATTGTTGAGAATTTAATCTTAACAAAATCCTAATGAGCATGTATCACCATAGGAATAGGATCTGATTTGAGAGTAAATAGGTGAAAGGTCATAAAGGTCAATTTCCATGAATTTTCAGGAGTTTTAGCAATGTTATCACAATGTACATGCTTGAAGTATGATTTAAGCCATGAACTATCGCGATGCACAAGAACAATTGACAGGCTAGTATAGGATTTTTATTCCAATCGTGATATTTCAAGAATAATCCAAGCCATGATTTTTAATAACTGAAATAAGGCGGAGGCATATTAGAGACGTAATCATATTTATACAATAGGCTTGCGGGTGCACCATGTGAGAGAGAGAGAGAGGGTTGAGGAGTCCTGAAAAGGACTCTGACTCGGTAATCTTTCTTGGGGGTGTGTAGTCCTGAAAAGGACTGTTTGTTATCTTTCTTAGCATATAGTTCTAAGGAGAACTATAGCGCTTGGAGAGGATGAGTGGCTCAACGTTTCGAACAGGTTGACTATCCGTCGTCAGGAGTGAAATCATATTTGTGCTTTATTTTCATGCATACAGCCCGTATTCCGGCAGCTAAAGGATTTGTGAAGAATAGTTTCTACTCGGGATTAACTCCGTCAGAGTTCTTCTTTCACACCATGGCAGGAAGAGAAGGTAAATTCTCTTAAAGGCTTCATTAACAATGTTAAATCTGAGATACATGGCCCTACGTGTTATCAGTTTCTGTGATATGGTGTAATATTAAAGCCTTAACAAAATTGCGCTTCAAAATGATCATGAAGTGCCTCAAAAAAGTAAAAACCTCCGGCTACTTCATAACAGAGGCATTATTCCCAATAGACTGCAGTGTTATAAAAACCGTTTGGCAAACAGTTTAAAAAATTTGTGATTCCAATCATAAATATCTTGATAATCAGACAGGCGATTGGCTATTAAAAGTCATGGGATTCCTGACTGACCTAAAGGTTTATAATTATCATCGCAGCATGAGCTAAATCCAGGATTTTGTTTAGAATCTGAGGCAAAGTTACCCAATCCCTTTAATCTTGTGTCAGGCAGATAATAATAATAATGATAATGCAGATATTTATAATGCACAAGATATCCATCCAGATGGTGCTCATGACGCTTCCAACAAACAGATTACCGTAAATGTCATAACAAAAATACTCTGAAAGTACAATGGAATTGAAAAAAAGATATTATGATGAAACACTTGTCATTAGATGTGGTTTTAGTTTTCTCTTAAAGTGATCTACAGTTTCACAATCTTAAAGACCGTCAACACTACTGGGGCCAGAAGGGATTAGACCACACAGCGAGGTCACTGACAGGTGGCTATCTCATTAACTCAGCTCTCAACTAACATAAGAAAAAGAGGATCATGGGGGACCAACAGGCACCGATTGGGGAAGTTTTCTATATAGAGGGAGCAAGTAGCTACGCTAGGACAGTGGGGCTTTAAATGATTTTGGGAGTCTTGATTATCTATCAAAGGTCTTGTTTCCTTTATTTGCAGGTTTGGTGGATACCGCAGTAAAGACTGCAGAGACAGGCTACATGCAGAGAAGACTGGTTAAGGTAAGGAGGTGTTGAGTGTTGGTCATGATAGGGATAATTATTATTATATGATTATAATAATCTGGATTTGTATAGCACTTAAAGGGAGTCACACGTCAGTTTCCATGTTCAGAGGCCATAATTTGCTGACACCAGACTTGGTGGGAAAACCATTAAGGGGAGTACAAATCTGCACACAGCAAACCCGTTGGCCAGTCAAGAATTACTCCCTTATCTCTCGAAGAGTCTAGCTTCGGATTCCGCTTCGGATTCCGCTTCGGATCGGATGAGGGAAAAGGAAAGCATTACATAAGGTCGAATGGTCATAAAACTGAAGGCTAACCCTGGTGATTGACAACACATGTTATTGGGTAAACACGTGAACAGTGTTGAATTCCCCATGAGAGCTAACTACCGAGTGTCTTTAATACGAAATACCGTCTCTAAGCACCTTACAGATATTATTACCCCGGTCATCGGATTCATTCACCCACAATGTGCACCATCTCCACTCCCTGGGGAGTATTCCTACCATATGGTCACCGTGAGTGCATATGGCAATTACCAACACAAAGGCTTTTGTCATCCTACCAGGTCCCCATTTCTCTCCTGGGTATGGAGTGACAAATGTGGGTAAATCATGGTCTCTACCTTCAGTTCTTGTCTTTGTCAGTTAACATAAACTTATTCGAAATATCGCTGTTTACAAAATTGTATATGAAGCAGACCTAAACCATCTACCATACATTCATTAGAGCAGAGCTGTGTTCGCATTGTTCCCATCTACCAACTCCATTGTGAGAACACATCTTATTTTTATCATTCAACCTACAGTCATTGGAGGATCTGTGTTCACATTTTCTCATCTACCAACTCCATTGTGAGAACACACCTTATTTTTCTCATTCAACCTACAGTCATTAGAGGATCTGTGTTCACATTTTCTCATCTACCAACTCCATTGTTGGAACACACCTTATTTTTCTCATTCAACCTACAGTCATTGGAGGACCTGTGTTCGCACTACGATCAGACAGTACGTAACTCTATGAGTGATATCATCCAGTTCAAGTATGGTGATGATGGATTAGACCCAGCAGCCATGGAAGGGAAGGGCAAACAGGTTGACTTACCTCGAGTCCTGCAGCACGTTCAGGTATATTTTATGTAGTGAATTGCCATTTGGTCCACAACCAGTTTGTCTACTACCTAATTAGTCTATTCCCATATGGTCTACATCCAGCCCGTTGAGACATTTTATGTTACGGTAATCGATTGGATATATATCTCGTAAGATCTTTTGAAAACCATAAATGTTTGATGGTAGGTAGATAGATGGAATGATCTGATTTAGGGACACATAGACAGAGGTCGAAAGTCAGAGGTCAGACATGTATTAAACAATGAGATCTTAATTGCAGGGGGGTCCTGCCTTGGGCCCTGTTTCATAAAACATTTTTATCAATAACAAGTGTTACATTTCTATAACAAATTTGTAAACAGCCAATCAAATGCCAATCGATTTCAGTAGCTCATAACAGTTATTGTCACTTGTTCTGTTATCAAGTTTTATGAAAATGTGCCCTGGTCTTGGAAGAGATCATGGGTCATTAGATCATGCGAAATCAAACAGAAAAAGAAAATATATTCTTCTTGTTTTTCCTCGTTCACGGTATCGTTCTTCTTGTATTGTGGTCTTAGAACAAGTACCCATCCAAGAAGGAGTATTCACTGGGAAGCATCGATATCCGACGGATGGCCGGTGAAATCCTCAAGAGTAAAGAGTTTGCCGAGTGCAGTAAAGAGTTCAAGACCACACTGAGGTAGGAAGACAAGGCTGTAGATGTAATGTCACATTTTAAAGGGATACTGAACTACTTATAGCTACTTGCGCCCTCTATATAGCAAACAATGCCTAATCGGTGACCATTGATCCCCCAAGTTCCCCTTTTTCTAATGTTAATTGAGAGCTGATTTGATGAGATAACTACCTACCAGTGACTATGCAGGGAGGTCTAATCCCTCCTGGCAAAATGAGTGCAGAGGGGCTTTAAAGCGATGGTAAACTGATGAACTTTCTACCATAGCGTACTGTTTGTTGCACAATGCCATCTCATGGTCAAATTGCCAACAGTGCGTAACCCAATACCTAATTTCTCAAAGACAGAAAACTTGATGCGAGAAATGACAGCGCAGCTAGGGAAGCAGCGAGTTACGAGACCATACTGCTACAGCCGGCCTGAGATGGCGCTAGAGGGGATTGTGTGGTAGCGCTTCTAGTACAGTATGGCTTTAATATCAGAGCCAAAAGGGCGTTGACCCTGCATTTGGTTGTGTGAATTAACGCCTTTCTGCCTCTGAGCAGACGATATAAGGTCATTCTGCAACTTTGGTTTGGCACAAAAAGGATGTATACATTTCAAAATTTACTGAATTTCACTGAATAAGGCGCTGTCCCTTTAATAGTCTAAGGACAAATTAAGAATTGTAGAGGTATGTTTTTTGATTTTTGTTGCTGTAGGAGTCAGGTGAAGTAATATTTCTCAGAAATGCACAGAGTTTGTTGCATGGGCATGGGGCAATGGATTGAAAGGATTTGAAGCTTGCATGTTTTGGGGATTTTGGAATGAGAAAGGAAAAGAGCTGATTTAGATCAAAGTAAGTATAATGTTCTCTGCTGAAGGGGATGTATAGATGTAAAAGAAATTAACCTAACTACTGTTATCATTGAAACTAACTATTCCTACATTTTTCACTGTGATGTTCATTAATTTTCCAGTTATTTTCAAGATACTAAAGTAGATTTGGGTATCTACTTGATAACCTGTCTGTCCATCGTACTCAGTAGTACTCACCGTAATCAAGTTAGGGTAATTCATCCTGTTTCTGGTATCATTTATACATCTGGTCAGTTCGGCTTGTAGTTGCAGATGGCTCGCTCCCACCGACGAAGCCTTCCCAGTGGCATGCCTCACTCTGGTGGTGAGGGCTGCTATCATAGTCTGCTTCAGTACATTAAGGTGAAGTACTTGTCGTATTCCTTTAAACCTTCATCTTCTCCTTATTACAGGGACTACATAGATGAATGCTGTACCAGTCTCCAGAAGAGTCGAAGAGCATACAAGATCACTGAAGCCCAGACGGAACCAGATGGTAAGATGGACCATCTGAAATACGGATTACGTTTGTCACCATGATCACATCGAGGGGTCAGTGACACAAAGACGCAACTCCATTTTGAGGAAAAGTGGTTTGTGTGTCACTGAGCACTTGGGCCTTAAAGAGTTAAGTCTTTGTGATCCCTGGAAAGCCCACATTTTTCTGAACATTTAGATATGAAATACTCATTTTGTCAAAATATGGAATTACGTCTTTGTGTCACTGAACCCTCCAAATTATAAAATACATTCTTTGTCTGAATGATTTAGTGCAGAGGTACTTTTCTTGATCTACCTAATAGATGTATGGCCACACATCCCTTTAACCCATTGGCAACTAGAGATTTTCTTAAAATGGCCTAATACTCACTGGAAGATGTTGCAATATTGCTCTCATTTTGACTTTGTTCTGAACAATATGAAACATGCGCTATTTTACAATGCAGATTCCTACTGTAGCCATTGTAAGGATTAGGCACGTATAACATCATTCTTTCTTTCTTTCCATGTAGTCTTGTATCAGCTTCATCGAATCACATCGACCCAGCTTCGTCATTTCCTGACCATGTGTAAGACGAAGCATCAGAGGGCTGTCATTGAACCTGGCACGACCGTCGGTGCCCTTGGAGCCCAGAGCATCGGGGAACCAGGAACGCAGATGACACTCAAGACTTTCCATTTCGCTGGGGTCGCTTCCATGAATATCCTTGACAATAAATGAAACAAGCATGCTATTATTGGATTTATATACAGTCAAACCTGGTTTAGTGACCACCTGTCTACAAAGACCACATTTTTTGTTTCCCTTGAAAATGGTTTGTCATTGGAACATTTACTAAAGGAACCTGTACATAAAGACCACCTGCCTATAAAGGCCACTTTTCTTGTCTCCCTTGGATGGTTTTTATAGGCAGGTTTCACTGTAGCACCTTTTCTAGCGGATACAAGCTACTTTTCCTTAATCAGGTATAGCATTACTTTAGGTCACCAATCATATACCTGTATGGTCCTTCAAATTAATAGTCATGCTTAGTAGTGGCAAAGTCATACACTTTCATCATAGTGCTCATAGTTTGGATATAGACAACTTTCGGACACCTGTTATCCCATGTCTAAAGATTTGGTAGGAGGTGCAAAAATAGAGGTTAATGAATATCTCTTTTCAGGGTGTGTGAGTAGTCACGACTGGAGGCTTTCGGTAGCACCATGTGGTAGCGTTGAAGAAGGAAAATATCAACAGTCATTTCATTAAGGCTACCACATTGTGTTACCGATAGCCTCCAATTAGAAACAGTTGCAGACGATTGTATGTATATATATATATATATATATATACAGTCAAACCTGTCTATAGCGACCACCCAAGGGAAACACAAAAAGTGGCCTTTGTAGACAGGTTCCTTTAGTACATGATTCAATGAGAAACCATTTTCAAGGGAAACAACAAATGTGGCCTTTGTAGACGGGTGGTCTTTGTAGACAGGGGCCCGTTCCTAGAAACCGTCATAAGTCTAACTTCTTGACTAAATCAGCGTTAGTGAGCTAGTTGTCCGCTACATGTTTCACGAATGACAACATCCTGACTAAGTAGTTATGACGCCTCTGACACCGTCATATCTCTGTCATAACTGTTTAGTTGATGGGCAGCGCCATCACATGTCATTTATTGGGTAGACTATGGCGGGCAAAAAAGGACAATAAATCCTCCAACTATGATTTTTCTACACATTCACTTAAACAGTGAGTTGTCGTTTTTTGTATTTGATAATCTTATGAAAATATGCCATGTTTATATTTAAGGATTTTCCCACTTAAATAAACTGATTATACGCCTTTATTTCCACATTGTAAAATCCTCGAAGGAATGGGTATTCTGCCACGACAGGCAAGCCATAGTCAGAAGTGTATTCTCCATTTTTCAGACCCATATTAATTTTGAGATGAAATATATCTTCAAATGTGTAAAGTGAATGGTTTAAACATATGTTTTAACGTTTGGAGTGTTGAAGTTTTTTAATTTTTATATTGTGCTGACGCCAAAAACATTGAACACAAATTCCATTACATCATATTTGTTCAAAGAATAATATAAAGGTGTATTTTTATAAAATATCAAATGAAAATATCCGTGGGGTACCCATCTCAAGAACAAAACTGATTCACCGGTCATGTAATGAAATGCTCACAATTATATTTCACAAGTACTTCTAATGTATAATCTCCACAAATTTGGAAGTATATTGCATCTCTTATTTCCTGGTATCATTTTCAATCTTTTTTATTACTAATTCATTTAAATAATTGCATTGTCCCTAATATTACTTTTTCATAATCCGATGGTATTGCGACTAAAGGCTATGGCTTTGCTCTTCTTACTCGCCGATAGTATAGATTTCACTAGATACTAGCTAGTAAGCTCTTCGTGAAACAGTTTAGGAAGATCAGAGACATCTCTGTAGTTGGCGGATAAAGTTATGACTGTCTTGTTGTTGGTTTCTACGAACGGGCCCCATGTGGTCACTAAAGCTGGTTTGACTGTATATGTATCAAGATGACTGAAATCACGTAATTTTAGAGTTGAAAGGTTATTCCTTGACCTTTGACCTGTACATATCACCTTGGGTGTGCCTCGTATCAAGGAGATCATCAACGCGAGTAAGAATATCAGTACCCCCATCATCACGGCTGAGCTCGATATCGTGGATGATAAAGACTTTGCTCGACTGGTCAAAGGTCGTATCGAGAAGACATTGCTAGGGGAGGTCAGTGAATACATCGAGGAGGTGTTTCTACCTGATAACTGCTTCGTGCTCATCAAGTTAGACCTGGACAGAATCAGGCTTCTCAAGGTGAGTTACAGAACGTGACAAACTTGATGATGTAGGGTGCGTTCTAGCTTTTAAAGCTAGAATCACAAACATGAATCACAAATCAAAACGCCATTAAAAAACATGGTTACTGCGGAAGAACGCTCAATTGACTTTTCATCAACGCTGATTCTTGCTCATTTCAAGCCCAGCCACGTGCTTTCTGAATTTGTTAACAGTCAACTGTCGACCAATCATGATTGAGATCTCCGTTCATTCAAGCGATTTTTAGTGACCGTGATTCTGCAGAATCAAAAAATAAAACGCGTCTTTTTCAGCGTATCATGTTTGTGTTTTGAAACACGTTTATTTTTACGGCCGACGTAAAATCGCTTGCACGCAGTGTTTTAAACTAAACGTCTTTGAAAACCATGTTTCTAGGGTGAAAAAGTGTCGCTTGAATGCAACTGTAGTCTCCAAGCGTCTTGAGTATTGTCACCTGGTACAAAGTCATCGAGACTTGTGCCATCATGGTCTATCTCCATTTAAAAAAAGATTTGTAATACTGTTAATGATACGTAGAGGTGTTATGATTTTCATAGTTTCATTTATTTCTCCTCAAGAGATCAACATATAAAAATACCTATATAAAGAGACAAATGTATGACAATACATGAGATGAATTATAAACAGTGGGAGAGGTAGTGGCCAAAAAGGAAATAAACCTTGTAAGAGGCCATCTAGTGGATACGTTACCCGGACTTGGATCGTATGGTTCGGGGTTTAAGACCCGCTGCGGCACTAATCCCTTTAAGATATACTCTTGAGGAGATGTGAGGTTGAGACGTGATGTTGAATAACTGTTTTCTCATGTCCTTTCCGAATAGCTTGAAGTATCAGCAGAGTCCATCTGTATGTCAATCTGTGCTTCAAAGCTCAAGGTCAAACCTGGGGTAAGTGAACTTGAACTTGAAATTCATCATCTAATGATAAACACATAACAATAGGTATAAACAGTTTCATATAATAACATAAAAGGATAAAGGGAACCAGTAAATAGCATGACTGCTAATCGAGCCTGGGAAATATTGCATGTAATAAAGTTAATTACCAACAAAACTATAATTCAATTGTGTAAATGGATGAAGGAAAAAAAAAATCAAATATCAAATACCTAGAAGTTTTATGCATGCATACTGGTCTAGAAGTCTCTTTAGCATTTGCTCTTGCTCTCTCTTTAAAAACTATTTTGTTTTCTCACAGATTCTGTCATATTTCTCTTTTTACGGCAGTCTCTCCTTAACATCTTTATTTTACCATTTGCTTGCTGTTTACTACTTTATTTTTGTTAGTGTTTCTCTAGTTCTCCTTCTCTCTCCCTACTCTCTCTCCTTCTTTCTCTCTTCCTACATCTCACTTTGTCTGTTGCACTCTTTCTTTCCCTCTTTCTCATTCACTCTCTCCTTCTCTCTCCCCATTTTCTCTTCTTCTCTCTCCCTATTTTCTCTCCTCTTCTCTCCCTATTTTCTCTCCTCTTCTAACCCTATTTTCTCTCCTTCTCTCCCCTTATTTTCTCTCCTTTTCTCTCCCTATTTTCTCTTCTTCTCTCTCCCTACATCTCTCTTTGTCTGTGGCACTCTTTCTTTCCCTCTTTCTTGCTCACTCTTTCTCCTCTCTCCCTATTTTCTCTCCTCTTCTCCTCCTATTTTCTCTCCTCTTCTCCTCCTATTTTCTGTCCTTCTCTCTCCCTACTCTCTCTGCTTCTGTCTCTCTCCCTACATCTCTCTTTGTCTGTGGCACTCTTTCTTTCCCACTTTCCTGTTCACTCTTTCCTGTTCACTCTTTCTCCTTCTCTCTCCCTATTGTCTCTCCTTCTCTCTCCCTACTCTCTCTCTCTCCTTCTGTCTCTCTCCCTACATCTCTCTTTGTCTGTGGCACTCTTTCTTTCCCTCTTTCTTGTTCACTCTTTCTCCTTCTCTCATCCTATTTTCTCTCCTTCTCTCACCCTATTTTCTCTCCTTCTCTCTCCTTCTGTCTCTCTCCCTACATCTCTCTTTGTCTGTGGCACTCTTTTTTTTTCTCCCCACTTTCTTGCTCACACTTTCTCTATCTCTTATATTCTCATTCCATATACTGTTATCTTTATATTTTAAGGTTTTTTCAATCTCCTTTGTGTACCAATTAATCACTTTGATTATTTTGGTTTCAAGAGACAAGCTGACAATTTTGGATAAAAAAATGTTTGATTACAAAACTATTTATTGCAGCTTATGTGCCAATTTGAAGAAGAAAACAAAAAAATCAGTTAACATGGAAGATTTGAATTTTATTTTGCTGCTCCCTGTCACTTATTACAGCAACTGCGAGCTGTAGCCGAGAACCTAATTACAGTGGAACCAGCCGAGACGAGTAAGAGCTCCATGTACTACAATCTACAGTTCTTGAAGGAGAGTGTGGCTAATGTGGTCATTCAGGTAAAATTGTCTAATAGACATCGAGTGAAGGGTAGGAGATGTAGGAGGGGCAGAACGAAAGATGGAGCATAAGATTAAAGAGAAGGTTGAGTTCTGGGAAGAGGTGAAAAACAATTTGTGAGCGATATCTTTGTTATTATTCAAGTGTGGAAGAAGATCAGATAAAAAAAGGTCCCTGAAAAGCATGGCATGGCCGTAATATTCTAAATATGGCATGTAACATCATAAATCAGGATGGATTTTTATGCCACATGTTCTGTAGTCCCATATACATCTGTCTGTGTACACTGCTTGTAACTTTACCAAGACTGGGCGAAATTTCTTATCATTTTGATGATTCCAGAACCTTGCAGTACACACCAATACTTATATGCTAGATGATCAGCCTTTTCTGATCGATTCCACAACGTTTCTTTCACAAAATCTTTAAATACAAGAAAAGAGAGAGAGAGAGTAAATTTGTTTAAAGGAAGGGAAAGAAGAGAGAAGAAAATAAAAAAAGATAGATGCAGAGTGAGGGAGAGGGGATAAAATGCTGCAAAAAGGAAGAATGGAAAAACTTATAACTAAACAGAGTAGAGAATAGGAGAGGAAGAAAGAAAGAAAATAGAGAAAAGGGGAGGAAGTGAAAGAGAGGGATAGAGAGAGAAAAGAGAGGGATGGAGATAGACAAATGAGAGGATGAGAAAATCAGAAAACAGAAAATAAGGTAGAGAAAGAATATAATAAAGTAAAGCAAAACATACATGTATACTAACATAAGAGAAAGAAGAAAGGGAAGATTGATTTGAATTTGATTTGAATTAATTTCCATATTTCACAAATAAATTTGAACAAGTAATTATACAAACAAACAATACATTCAAAAATGAATAAATTGAAGACTGAAGTAAAATAAAATATTACATAATCAACAATTTGTTTGTAATTAACATACCAGTAACATGAAATATGAGGGAACCAAAAAGAAGCAATGCTTGTAAAAACCCTAACCCTAACCCTTATGGACTGTTCACGCACTACTATGGAGAGATAGAAGAGAAGAGAGAGGGAGGGGTAGAGATATATAGAAAGAATATAGAGTGAAATAGAAAGGTTTGAAAATCACTTGATAACATAAGAGAGAGAGAGGGAGAAAGATAGTAGAGAAATAAGAGAAGAGGGAGGAAGAGAGGGAGAGATAGAGATTGAGTGAAAGCTAAGGGTTTAAAAGATCACTTCATCATTTAAACATAACATGAGAGAAAGAAGAAGAGATAGAAGAGAAGAGGGGGGAAGGGTCGAGAAAGAGAGAAAGAATATAGAGTGTTATAGAAAGGTTTGACAATCACTTGATAGCATAAGAGAGAGAGAGAGAGAGAGAGAAGAGAAATAAGAGAAGAGGGAGGGAGAGAGAGAGGGAAGGAGACACAGAGATTGAGTGAAGGTTTAAAAGATCACTTGATCATTAAAAAGGAAAGGATAGAACAGAAACTCCATTTGTTTTAATGATATGATTGTATCTCATTGCAGGGATCCCCTAACGTGAGCCGTGCTGTGATCCACATAGATGAGAAGGCAGGCGAGCTTAAGTACAAGCTCCTAGTGGAAGGAGACAATCTACGAGGAGTCATCGCAACAAGAGGTATGTCTCGCTCTCTATCTCTCTCTCTGAAACAATCAGGTGAAGCTCTTGTAATGGACTATTATATCCTGCATCAAACATTTATTGGTTTTTGATTGGTTGAAAGCTCTTCACATGACCAGAAATATGTCAACTATTTTAAGGTTGCTCTGATAAAGTCCTATCTGGGAGTTGATTTTTTTTTAATTAAACAATTTTTTTTTTAAAGAATTTTATTACAACTGTAAAATATTAAAATGTTAAGTTTCTGTATGTATTTTTTTTCTCATAATTTGTTTTATTTAATATATTTTATTAGAATTTAAATTTTGACAATTTTAATTGTAATAATTTTTTTTTGGTTGCAGGATATTAAGCAAATATACCCTGCCTCCTTTTCGAGGTACTGGTTAAAACTTTAGGCCTCGATGACTTCAATAGTACTATTGGAGTCAACTCTTGCCCGTAGTTTCAACAAGAACCTCTCAAGACAATGTATATTTGTATACTATGGAAGAGATTGATGATAATAGTAATATTAATCTGGATTTATATAGCACTTAATACGAAATACCGTCTCTAAGCACTTTGACCCCGGTGATCGGATTCATTCTTGAACAATGTGCACCTTCTCCATTCCCTGGGGAGCATTCCAATCATATAGTCACCGTGTGGGCATATGGCAATTACTTTTACAAAGGCTTTTGCCATTTAACCAAGTTCCCATCAAGATAACTTGATTGTACCATTTGGTACTTGTTATATAATATAATCAAGTATTGTAATGGACATAAATTGACCGTATGATTCATTTAACTTCATATTTTTAGTCTGATCTGAGCTCTGGTATGGCTGTTAACGTAAAGCAACAATCATATGTCCTACGATTGTAAATGTGGTCAGGCACACTGTTACATTATTTGAATTTTTTACAGGTGTGAAGGGAACACATACTACATCTAACAACACCGTTGAGATGGAGAAGACGTTAGGCATTGAAGCAGCTAGGTATGCACTCAGCCCTCTACAATTCTATCATTAACCCTTGTAGGCCAAGAGCATTAGTTTTAACATGGAAATTTTTGGTAACAAGCTGATTTTTTCAGGATAGGTCCAGGAATATGTCTAGATTAACGTACTAAAAGTCCTCATAAATCCTCCTTGAGCGTTTTCCGCAATCCAAGATGGCGTCCAAAATGGCCGCCATGTCCTGAATTTCATATAGCTTTGCAACTAGATAACCCAAATACAAAATTTAAATGTCTAAATATATGTTTTTTAGCATAAGGAACTCAATAAAATACATGTTGATAAATTCTTAAACACACAAGTAGCTATGAACCACTTTTAGCCTTTTCGAAATCCAAAATGGCGCCCAAAATTGCCGCCATTTCCTGTATTTCTTCTAACTTTGCAACTAGATAACCCAAATACCAAATTTAAATGTCTAAATATATGTTTTTCAGCACAAGGAACTCAACCAAATAGTTATTAACAAATTTTGAGACACACAAGTAGCAGTAAAACCACTTGAGCCCTTTCCGAAATCCAAAATGGCACCCAAAATGGCCATTATTTCCAAATTTATCTCATTGTAAGTAGATACGTAATGAACATAATCAAATGTCTAGACTAGAAAAGCACCATTGAAATACATATCAGTACAACAATCTTTTAATTAAAAAATACTTCTTATGCATAAAGTACACCCATACACACCCACATACACATATGGCTGCTTCCATCATCCTCAACGATATCAGACTGACAGTGTGCAACCGTGAAGAGTACTCAACATTAGATGGAACTGAAAATGTAGACACATTAGTACCAAGGTCGATCGCTAAAGCTTTTTATACTTAAGTGCGGTATGCATGTTGCTTTGCTGCAGCACTAGTTGGAAGTAGACTTTTTAACTGAAAGGATGAACTCAGAGAACTGCGACCAATTGCCCGTTTAATTGTATGAAGTGTGACGGTAGTCATCAAGAACTGCTGGCCCCATAAAGGCTTTCCCGGCTCTTTTTTTACCTCGTCATGGGTGCTTCCACTGCGAATGTATCAAGCAAGCCATAGTCAAGTTTCTTGTGGACCCCGGTGTGGACCATATTGAAAGTTTTACGACTGCCCTGACGGTAGATTGCAGAGACCGTATCACACCCTGTCACAGCTTAAAGAAACATCAGGCAATTTCTAGTGTCCCCTATGGCATGCTGAATTTCATGAATGTTGAAGACCGTGACAGGATTCTGCGGCATAGCATGTGCATATCTGTGGAAGTGGTTGCCGGAGCAACTAGCATGACCAGTAAATCTGTGTCCTTACCAACGACAACAAAGGGCACCTGTTCTGACTCTGCTACTGCTTGTGCTGTAGAGACAATCAGGTTAGTGGCATCCGCTTCTGTCTGCTTGATACCGGTAAGTATTTTGTCACGTAGAGTTTGTATAAGTCTCATCCTATTGTTGCTGTTGGCAAGGAAAGCTGTTTTGGGTTGTGCTAATTGTTGGCATTTAATATATTATCATCAAATAAAGAGGTACATCTTTGGGCTATTCGTCTCTGCTCAGCTACCTTTGTCGAAGTTGCACTTCTATATCCATCGAACACCACCGTCAAATGAGCTCCATAATGCTTAAGGGTGCTGTAGGCGACCACCATCTTAAACAAAGAGACCATTTCTGGCACGTTGGATTGCTTGGAGAACGAATTCAGCAGGAGACACAGATAACTCTTTGTTGGCTTCCGCATCACCCCACTTTTGAAAGGGAAAGTGCGTGGGAATATGTTCATAAGCAAAGACCGATTCCATCTCAGTGTTGTTATTCAGGACACATGTTATTCTGTTGAACAGTAGTGTTGGGTTGACAATATGTGCTTTGTCCCCTGATTTTCACTATCTTACTCTTGGCACCAATGGTCTTCACCTTGTCCTTGCGATGTACGTAGCTTGAATTCTGTAAACTTCCTACCATGCATTTGTTTCGGATGCCGCTACTAGGCCGATTTGTACAGGTTAATCACAATTAACAGATAAGCCAGCGACGATGCCAGTTGACAAGGAGACCAGGCAATTAGTTTTGTATCAAGCAAATGGTGATGTGCCTGCAGCCATCCAACAAAGATACATCTTTCTTTATTGTCTCTTGACCTGGTACTTTGCTGTATGTCTTTATGCTGCTCTGGTGTACCAGTGTGTACTCCGGTGAACTGTTCCAGTTCAGCACAGGTAGGAACACAGTGAGGAAGTGCATGAACCTTCTTTAATAGCCAAAGTACTGTCTGTGATTCCACGTCCACGAGTTATTTCTCTAGTTGTTTTCAGCTGCCGCATCAGAAAATTTTCAATGGTCTGATCAGAGAAGTTTCCGCCTCCGAATTAATCTACACAGCGGATGGTGAAGTATCCTATTTCTGCGAATTGTGTATATTCATTTCCTGGCATGGTTAGCTCTAGAGCTTCCATCTGTTGTAAAAACAACCTGGCATATTTGAACTAGGGAAGATGTCCTGCAGCATGGAAATGTTGTATCATTTCCCTCACACAGCTGAGATGGAGCTTCTAGTCCCCTGTCCTTTCAGCTGGAATGAATCATTGCAGAAGAGACACATCAATGTTGGATTTACTGCAACCAAAGTTTCCCTGTCCTACTGTGTCCTGCTGCCCGTTCAACGAGTTGTGAAATGATCTGACTGTAACTGTTTGACACACTCTTCTCAGGTACAGCAGTCACCTTCTTGTCCTGGTTGAGGAGTGCACCATACAGATTCGCTAAGTGGTCCTTATCTATGCTGTCTAAGAGGCCAGGTTTACCCATCAACACGCCAATGAGGGCAGCTGAAGTAAGAATGTGAGCACGAAGAGAAGGGGAAAATGCATGACCAGATTGCATACAGTATGTATGACAGACCCTTTGGCGTACACTGTCTCCCATAGCTCTACAAGCATACTTCTGCCCATGACGTGGACTATATGCTGCCGAGATATGACATGAGGAGGTGAAATCCACCAAAACGGACGATTACTTTTCCTAGGTCTTGAGAAGAAGCTATACAATCTCTGCTGCCTTGATGTACGAGGGCTGGTTAAATGTGTCTGCACATATTCTTAAGTTTTATGTTTTTCACATTGTGACTGTGCAAAATATAGTGCCGTGTAGATGGAACTCGGATTGGAGGGGTCTAACTTTATGAAGGGCAGAGTTTCAATTCTCGTACTGGTCACTCTGCATGGCCACTTTCATGAAACCAATCCATGAAGGACAAAGCTCATGTTGCTCAGCTCAAGATGTCTATCTGTTCACGTGAGCCACACTTCCGGTGTTTATACGAAGCCATTCCAACAATATTGGCGACAGAAATGACCTGGTCTACTAGCAGAGATGACATGGCATGTTTGAAACCTTGTGACTTTTGCCTTTGCGACAGTAATTGGTACTAATGTGTCTCCATTTTCAGTTCCATCTAACGTTGAGTACTCTTCACGGTTTGCACACTGTCAGTCTGATGGAAGCAGCCATATGTGTGCATGTGTGTGTGGGTGGGTGGGTGGGTTGTATACGTTATGTGTAAGAAATATTTTATTATTTAATGAAAGGTTTATTTGTACTGATATGTATTACAATAGTGCTTTTCTAGTATAGACATTTGATTATATTCATAACGTACCTACTTTAATACATTGAGATAAATTCGAAATAATGGCCATTTTGGACGCCATTTTGGATTTAGGAAAGGGCTCAAGTGGTTTTACTGCCACTTGTGTGTTTCAAAATGTTTTGATAGGTATTTGGTTGAGTTGCTTATGCTGAAAAACATATATATAGACATTTAAATTTGGTATTTGGGTTTATCTAGTTGCACAGTTATAAGAAATTCAGGAAATGGCAGCAATTTTGGGCGCCATTTTGGATTTCGGGAAGGGCTAAAGGGGTTTATAGCTACTTGTGTGTTTCAAAATTTATCAACAAGTATTTTATTGAGTTCCTTATGCTAAAAAACATATATTTAGACATTCAAATTTTGTATTTGGGTTATCTAGTTGCAAAGTTATAAGAAATTCAAGAAATGGCGGCCATTTTGGACGCCATCTTGGATTACGGAAAACGCTCAAGGAGGATATACGAGGACTTTTAGTATGTTATTCTAGACATATTCCTGGAGCTATCCTGAAAAAATCAGCTTGTTACCAAAAATTTCCAGGTTTAAGCCTATTTTGACCTACTGCTCTTGGCCTATTGTCCCGATCTTTAACTCTGTCATGAATGATGATGATGATGATGATGATGCTGATGATGATGATGATAATGATGATGATGATGATGATGATGATGATGAAGATGATGATGATGATGATGATGATGCTGATGATGATGATGATGATGATGATGATGATGCTGATGATGATGATGATGATGATGATGATGAAGATGATGATGATGATGATGATGATTGATGGTGGTGATGATGATGACAATGATGATGATAATAATTATAATAATGATAATGATGATAATAATGATAATGATAATGATAACAATAATTGAAAAAATTATAATAATAATTTTCTCAAAATTGTAATAATAATAATAATTTTCTTCCTGCAAGGTACCCATGTACTTCACCTGGGTTGAGAGTGGCCAATGTAGATTAATGATTGACAAGCTGTCTGAATGTTAACAGCATGTTTTGTGTATACTTGTGTGTTCATAGTGAAGATTATTTCTGGGATACTTTATGTGAAAGAGACATCCTGTATTAAATTAATGTTCTGATATATTGTTGTGGTCCAGTGGATAAGTCCTCGGGCTAAGAAGCACAAGGTACAAGATTCAAATCCCTGTCATGGTACTAATGTCCTTTGGCAAGGCATTAATCTACATCTACCACTCTCCATCCAGGTGAAGTAAACGGGTATCGGTAGGCAGAAATTCTTTGACTGCTTGAGCGCCTTTTCATGGTAGCTCGGCTAAATGCAGAATAATTGTATGATTTCCAGGCAGTCAGGGAGAACAGTATTGATACAGATTAGGCTACCCTGGGCAAACAAAAAAATATTAATTTGTTTAATTTTTATCAATACAGTGTTTGTTTTGTTCATTTCAATAGAGTGATAAAAAACTGCTTTCAGCAGCAAAGTCCATATATGCAAGAGAAGACAACATTACAAAAAACATCATCAATAATAATTACAATTTAATTACAAACAATAAATACAAATTACAAAAAATGAATACAATTTATATTTTTAAAAAAAATCTTTAAGAAAGAAATAGATTGTAGAGATAATAAAGATAGTAGAGAAAATAGAAGAATCGGACAAACAGGATTAACAAACAAAAGTACTATGATCAAAATCTTTGTAACTTTTTAAAAACTCTTGGGAAGATATGTTGGATGCATTAGATAAAAGCTGGTACTTTGGTGTTGAAGTAGTGGTAGTATTAGATTTTTATGAATATTAATGTCAAATTGTTCCTGTATGTTTGTATTATCAGACGGTGTATCATGAGTGAGATAGAGTATACAATGGTCAGTCATGGAATGAGTATTGACCATCGTCATGTCATGTTACTTGGTGATCTTATGACGTACAAGGTAAGATTTTGTTCATTTTTGTCTTATTTTCAAAGATTTTAAGTAAAGAAAGCATTGCCAAATTTATTATATAGGAGAGAATAGTGATTTTGAATTGAGTGGTTTTACATCACTTATCGTTTTCAAAGTGAACAATTGAGAAACAATGTAATTTAACTGCATATATGTCACACAATATATCTTCCTGTGCCTCATTTTATTTATCATGGGATTGAGTTACCAAAGGTTTCAAGATTAGTGAAGTGTTGTTACCAGTGCAAACTTAATCTATAACAGTGTTAAAAGGCCCGTTACCGAGCTGATCAAGACTGAAAATGGGTAATTTTTCTAAGCCATTGTGTTGCACAAAGCAATCCTTCTGTCAATTAGTGCCTATTATTTTGTGCAAAATAGCATGTGTGCCAAGCGAGCAACCGAGCAAAGAAAGCAACCACATTTTTCAGGATGAAGAAGAGAAGAAGCCAGGGATAATATCAAATGCCTTTTGATATAGGAATACTAATTTACAACCTGTCACCTTGGCATGAATTTAAATTAAATATAATAATGTCATTTTCATTTTATTTTATTTATTTTATGTTTAGTTGGGGGGAAAGGTTGTTTGGGATATTTTTACAGTTTTTTGTCAGTTAAACTTCTCTTTGTGTGAGATTTTCAAACTTAACATGCTCTTGCAGAGCTAAAAGTTAGAATATTATTCTCAAGAAGGTAAAAAACAACAACAACAATTAACAGAGCGATCCAAGAAAAAACTATCCCTGAATTGATATCATGGAGGGGTATTCAATGGTTCAATCAATTCCACCCGACAGGCCCGCACTGTTCATATGTCCATCTTATTTTCTTTCCCTCCAGGGTGAAGTTCTTGGTATAACTCGCTTTGGTCTAGCTAAGATGAAGGAGAGTGTGCTCATGTTAGCATCTGTAAGTATACACACAACATCACCATATTTTCAATTACTACAGCCCCCCCCCCCCCCCCAAAAAAAAAAAAAAAAAAAAATTGAAAAATTCAATTCAATACCTTATTGTTTGTCCCATAGAAATTATGTTCGGATAACATAATGTGTCATATTTACACATTTCAATAGGTGACACACAAGGCTATTGAAATTACCATAGTTTGATTTTTCAAAAGTAGTTGTATTGTGTTTAATGATTATAAGTAAAATTCCACTTCAAACTGAAAGTTGTGAACAATGTAATCATAAATATTCTGTTTAAGTATTTTAGTGATATAGATTGGTAGAATATTTAAAAATATTTGCTATTTGATGAGCAACATTAAATGTGTTTTTACATAATTCTCGCTATCACCACTGCGGTATTTGGCTGCAGATGGCAACACTTGCCATGGGCATATGTGCAAAGGCATTTCCGATTCCCATACAAATTAATTAGGGTCCAGAACTAGAGAATCCCAAAGAAATGAAAGTTTCGGAGCCAATAAATATCTGTTTATCTATGACCATTTCTTTTTCTATTTTCTAGTTTGAACGAACCTCTGATCACCTCTTTGAAGCGGCCTACTTTGGTCAGAAAGATGCCATTTGCGGTGAGAATTTAAGCCTTTTATCGATTCAGAAATCTCAATGTTTTACTATGATTTTAATGATTTTGCCAGATAGAGAGAGGTTATACTTTGAACTCTTTATATGCCACACAAATAATCTCCCTGTGCCACATTGCATTCATCGTGAGATAGGTATACCTAAGGTTAAAGATTATTTAACTGTTTCCAGTGGAAGATTATTACTATACAGTGCAATTTGAGAATTTTGATGGGCTGCAAAAGTTTCCTGTTTGCAGTTTCTGGTTTCTATTAATGAGGAAGTCCACCATATTTATTTGGTTAGTTTAAAAGCAGAACATTGAGACAAACCGAGCAGTGAAAGTTTTGATTTGATTGCATTCTTATGTTTTTCATTTCTTGTAGGTGTGAGTGAATGCATCATCATGGGTATATATTTGATTGCATTCTAATGTTTTTCATTTCTTGTAGGCGTGAGTGAATGCATCATTATGGGTATCCCTGATAGGGACTTTAATATTAGATTGCATTCTAATGTTTTTCATTTCCTGTAGGTGTGAGTGAATGCATCATCATGGATATATATTTGATTGCATTCTAATGTTTTTCATTTATTGTAGGTGTGAGTGAATGCATCAACATGGGTATATATTTGATTGCAGTCTAATGTTTTTTCATTTCTTGTAGGTGTGAGTGAATGCATCATCATGGATATATATTTGATTACATTCTAATGATTTTCATTTCTTGTAGGTGTGAGTGAATGCATCATCATGGGTATATCTTTGATTGCATTCTAATGTTTTTTCATTTCTTGTAGGTGTGAGTGAATGCATCATCATGGATATATATTTGATTACATTCTAATGATTTTCATTTCTTGTAGGTGTGAGTGAATGCATCATCATGGGTATATCTTTGATTGCATTCTAATGTTTTTCATTTCTTGTAGGTGTGAGTGAATGCATCATCATGGATATATGTTTGATTGCATTCTAATGTTTTTCATTTCTTGCAGGTGTGAGTGAATGCATCATCATGGGTATACCGATGAATGTAGGAACAGGCATCTTCAAACTACTGCACAAATATCCTTTACATTAACCTGTTGGCTGCTGAATTGTCTCATTTTAATAGGCTTTAAATAGAGGAGCCATCTGAGCGCCATAGACAATGGGTTAACAACCTTTAAAGGTAAAGACCAGTTATGGTCATGCGTTTGCATTGTGAAAGAAACGTTGTGAAATCGATCAGAAAAGGTTGATCATCTAGCATATAAGTATTGGTGTGTACTGCAAGGTTCTGGAATCATCAAAATGATAAGAAATTTGGCCCAGTCTTGGTAAAGTTACAAGCACTGTACACAGAAAGATGTATATTGAACTAAGCGACACGTGCACGATATCTATCAGGTCCAAATAGATATAATAATTTACCATATATATCAATTAATATGCGGTTTCTCGGCAAAATTTGTGTCATCATGCATTATTCAAAACATATTCTTTCACATGATTGGTAATACAAGCTTCCATTTCATTTTTTGAGGGGGGGTATTTCCAAAACTGGTCTTTACCTTTAATTAAAGTGATACTGAATTGATGAATTTTATGCCCTAGTGTACTCTTTACTGCACAGCGCCATCTCATGGTTAACTTGTCAACAGTGCATAACCCAATACATAATATCAGTAGGTAAGGTCAGAGGTCACGTTTTGTTTCTACTCATTTAACCAATAGTTTATTGAGCTATGAATTCAAATATTTTATCAATCTGGAATGATATACATGATAAGCATGGCTTCCGTTCTTATATTTTTAATGACTACCAAAAAAGAAATGATAGCAGTATAATTTTTTCTTGTGTATGATATATAGGTATTTTAGTCAAAACATTCTGGAGAATTAAAACATGGTACAGTCAAACCTGCTTTAGTGACCACCTGTCTACAAAGACCATGTTTTTTGTTTCTCTTAAAAAAGGTTTCTTATTGAAACATGTACTAAAGGAACCTGTATACAACGACCACCTGTCTATAAAGACCACTTTTTGTGTTTCCCTTGGGCGGTCACTATAGACAGGTTTGACTGTAACTTGAAGCTTAACTTTATATGCCTTAACCTTATCCCCTCACGTCAGACAAACCAGTTCATCCACCTCGAAGGAATCTCCTCTTTGACAATCCAGAGTTACATTTACCCGGAACAGGGTTATGACACCAGACACTTACACTCTAGCGAACACTTCACACCAACTGGTGAAGCTATAGAAGGATAACATAATAGATGTACCACACCTAGGGGTGTAGCAGCCTGATCTAGCTGTTCAACTTGGTGTAGACATTCTTAAGAATAGTTGGAAGATATTATGGGAGGTATAGCATCAGAAGAGACTTTTCAAGGACTACTGGCGACCAAGGTTACAATAGAATAGGGTTATGACACCAGACACTTAAACTCTAGAGAACACTTCACTCCAACTAGTGGAGCGATAAAAGGATAACATGGTAGATGTACGACACCTTGGGGTGTAGCAGCCTGTTCTAGTTTTCCACTCGGTGTAGACATTCTTAAGAATGGTTGGGAGATATTATTGGAGGTATAGCATTAAAGAAGAGACCTTTCAAGGACTACTGGCTGTCAATGTTTTAACCTTGCCAAGAGAGATGAATTCTAGTCATCAGACATCTCATCTCGGACAGACACAGGTTATGGCTGCGAAGAAGATATAAGGAATCTCAGATGGTTTTCTCTTCATCGCTTCATTTTACTCATCAAGTCAAAAGAGGATTGAATATATCCCTGATCATTGCCAAATTGGAAATACAAGCATCACTTTAAACAAACAAAACTTTGTTATTCCTTGCTCATTTTTCCTGATCGAGGTGTCATATGAAAGGGCAGAAACTGAACTTTCTAGAAATGTGAATTTTTCTTCAACATTCAGATACCGCCCGCCAAATTACTTTTAATCACTCATGCATCAAATATGCATCATATGAGTTGCATCAAATGAAAGAGGAGGATCTAAGCTTTACAAATATGTGTCATTTATTAATTATAATTGTGATTAAGTTATGATATAGCATTGATAATTCTCGGTTTTGTTTTTTCTGGGTCACACTGTATAGCAAACAATGCCTTATCGGTGCCTGTTGGTCCACCATGATCCCCTTTTTCTTATGTTAATTGAGAGCTGATTTGATGAGATAACCACCTGTCAGTGACCTTGCAGGAAGGTCTAATCCCCTCTGGCCAAACTGTTGCAAGCAGGATTTAAGAAAGGATGCTTCCTTATGTCATATAAAGATGAATAACAAGGGAACTTGCTAAAAACAACAAATAATAATGAGAGTAGCAATATTTTTCTTTCAGTTTTGGATCCCACAAAAAATCTTTTCATAGCTACTCACTTAATTACATACTGAAGGCCCCTTTATTCCCTTTTTTTCTTCTAATCTTTCAACTTTAGATATTGCATTTCTTTTTGTTTTTAGTGTTGAATACATCTTTATTGTAATTCAGTAACCTGGCATGTTATGTTTCAGACAAGTCTTTATAACGGGATTATCAGACCTGAAGATTCAAAGTATTATGTCGTCATTATCATGCCATTCTCTTACGATGTCATCGTAGAGACACATCTTCAGCATATATCATAAGTCCTTTTGGTCTGGTGTCTTTTTTAATATTTTGCTTGATCTGCAAACCTACGTGTCTTTGATAGAAGATTACCCATTCATTATGAGCGATGTGATTTTACATGGAAATAAAAGGATTTATTAAAAGTAAATGACTGATTTACAAGATCAAGAATTGTTGGGTATCTTTGTTTTTGTGTTGGTTTTATGTTCTTGACTGCAGTTAAATAAACATGTATGAATATATAACGCGCCATTTTCCAAAACTTTTGATCAAGGCGTGACAGAAATAAATATACAAGTTTCATTTTAAAAATAGCTCATCGGATAATCTACAGGTAGTGAAAGTCAAATGTTAGATAATCATTCATTTTGAGTTGTGTTTTGAATTGTTCTATGGGATCTAACTTCCTCTGGTAAGAATGAAGTGAGTTTCAGAGAATGGATGCAGTTTTAGTGAAGGCTCTGCCTCTGGAGGTAATTGTTCTTGTCGTTGGCACAATCAATGTAATGCATCCTTGCAATCGTCTTTTAACATTAATGAATGTTCAATTGCCACATAGATTAACCTATTGGGAAAGGTAAATAGACAGTGTGACTCAAAAAAAAGTTTAAACCTAGAAAACTGCTAATTTTAAAAACCATCTATGAACAGTATATTAGTATACATCTTATGAACGAGTGTTTATCCCAAATAACTTGGTATCATTTTTGTGTGGTATGTGTTCACACAAGACCTTGTTTAAGAGAGTGTAATCGATTTGCGCCAAAGTAATACATGTGATGTTGAATAAAACAATTGGGATTTGGGTATTAATTCAGTGTTTTCAGATCCAAATAATATCCCTAACAAAATTAATCGTGCCACACACGTGCGCGTGTGTGTGTGTTTGTGACTTTGTTTCTGTAAAAAGCGCTGCAATGCATCTCAATTGATACATTCATATCAATTCACTCTCTCACTTTGATACTTTTGCGCAGGTCGATTTTTGCACTCTTGCAAACGTGAACACATACCACACAAAAGTGATACCAAATGATTTGGGATATAACACTCTTTCAAAACATGTATGATAACCTTTCGTTCATAGCTAACTTTTAAAATAAATGACAATTTTCTGAGTGTAAACTTTTTTTTTTTTACTCTCATGGTAGTTATGGCATGTCTGTAAATGTGGACCTAAGCATTTTCATATCTTCAAAAATCCCCCCAAATCCTCCAAATGTAGTCTTAAGAAGAATGCCAATACAACATGAAAAAAAATCAAACCACAGGCCTGGTAATACCGGGTTGATCCGCAAGAATTAGCTTCAAGTTCAAGAGGTCGCACTGTCCGACTCAGATGGAAATCCCCCGATTCTAAATTTAGAAACGTGCGTCATTATTCCGTTGTCTGTATTGTCAGACCCAATTTCGCTAGACTGAACCTGACTATTCGAATCGCGGGGAAACAAGTGTAAAATCTTTTCTTACAATATTTGAATGAAGAATTATGATGGTAGGGGATTGCATGGCAATTAAATGTTGAAATATAAAGCATTTTTGAATTAATAGAATCGTTCTATCTGTATTGCATTCGCCAAGAAGAGCAATACACGCCTCCTGCTTTTGCCCGTTGGCCTGTGTATGTATGGAACATTTACATAGATGTTGATCATTAAACTCTACCATAACACGGGTTCAGTTAATGAATAAAGTAAGAGGTTATTTATAAACAATATAATGATAATAATTACAACAAGGGATTCTTCTAAAGCGCTCTACAGGCCCTTATATAATATACAAAGTATCCAAGGCGCTCCGACTTTATTCCGGCTCTAGATTACCTAGTGATTTGCGAGCTCACGTCATGCACGGAATTTCTTCCTACCAGGTATCAATTTAAAACCTGGGTGGAGAGTGGCAAATGATGGTTAATGTCTTGCCAAATGACATTATAGTAGCGTGCCGTGGTTCGAACCCGCGCCCTTCGCATCTCGTTAGTCAAGTGTTAACACACTACTAAGATGCCTCGACAATTATTAAGTGACGAGGATTCTGTCTGGCTAATACTATTCCATTACTCTTTACCCTTCTTTCTAAAATCAATCCCCATTGTAAGCCTCAGCTTTTTATGGGTGTTGTGGTGTAGTGGTTTATTCAACAGAAATCCAAGGATTGGGGGTTCGAATCTCAGACCGGCACTAACGTCCTTTGGCAACTTAAAGGGGCACGTTCCCGCCAGTGTAGTTATCGGAACATGCCATCTGCGTAAGAGCCGTATTCTGTTGGTGTCAATAGGCAGCTAATATAGCACCGTCCGCCAGCGCGTACGTATTTTGAACGCCCTCTGGACTGATACGGGGAACATGCCCCTTTAATCCACGTTTGCCACCCTCCATCCAGGTGTAAATGGGTTCTTGGTAATATTGTTCAGGGTAATAATACTTGCAGGAAAGAACAGAATACAGACATTGAAGCTGATTAGACTTCTTTGGGCAAACAATTAATATTATTATTGTTATTATAATCATTATTATTATTATGATTATTTGTAGAGTATAATCTTTCGCTCCGCTAAAGAGAGGAAGCACTATTGTTGTAGAGCAATAGAGTATACAAATGTATCATTAACATGACTATCAATCATCTTATAGTACAGGCTATACGTTATGTTATGGCAGCTGAAATTTAATTCGAGTTTATAGAGTCTTACAGTTTTACTTTCGTAACCGCAGACATGGTGGTTGTTTCATCAATTAAAATCGGTCTGTGGTTCGGTATCAAATCTTCTGAAGAATACATCAGAAACCGGTCTATTTTTGCGGTCCCTCCAAGTGATTAAAACTTATTTTAAAAAGATTTCTATTGCTTTTCTGTATGATCAATTTCAATTTCTTTAACTATTTGTTTTCTTCTGCATTCTTTTGGACAAGCATTCAAAACATGACCCTTTCTACAATCACTAAATTTAACATAACATAACTATAATTCCAGACTTGAGAGAGTATATACTCTAGATTATAAATGATTCACATGTAGAAAATGAATGTAAGAACCCCAAGCCCCGTCCGAAGCCTCCAAAGTCCCGCCTCCCCCCCCCCAACAAAACAAAAAAAGGGGGGGGGGGGAGAAGAAGATTCTTCTAGAAAATAGTCCATGCGCATAATTATTTGTTTTCCACAGGTGCAAGTTTACAAATCAATTTACAAAACGAACTTCATAGACAACTGTATTGGTTAACAGTTATGATAACAAATAGAGTCACAATATTTATAAGTTAGCTTGCAAGAAATCAATCAAATGATCGAACATTTTGATACAAATTGAGATGCCCAATATCGTCAATTGAGAAAAATAATTTCTTGAAATTGGTCCTCATCTTGTTTTTGGTTTTCTGTTTTCCTTTACATAGAAGCTTGGCTTTACTGAAAAGAATATTTTTTAAATTAATATATATCATTCTGTAGATCTAGAGCTTAAGGTACAAAAGAAACATACATTGTTTTATTGCGATACTATCTATGCAATCATCTTGTTTGTCATATAGAAGATATATAATCGGTGTTATTATTTTATTTTGCTTTTAATATAAACTTTTCCGAGAAAGGAACAAACAAATCAGTATATTGAGTCTGCAGTAAAAGACTACGCCCATTACAACGAGCGACGTACACGTATAACTCTGTAGTATTATCATTTGGTATCATCTTTTCGTTCAGTTCAAAAGCGTTCTTCGCGGGTAGCGACGTAGTTCAAGTCCTTCAACAGTCGACTATTATGTAGGCGGATAAACCTTGCTTTGATGGCACATTCGTCATTACACTATTGAATTCAGAAGTACGTTTTGCTAATTGTGGACCTGGGAAGAAATAATTCTTCATCTGCAAATCGATTCGGCCAGGAGAAAAGGGAAGCAATTCAAGGCAAAGGTAAGAAAGGATGCCGTTGAAAACTCGGGAAGAAAATATGATCGCAGCATGTGGGAATTTGTATTGGCAACTTGCCATCTCCCTGGTACGGTTGTACATCATGTATACTATTCTCGTGTAGATCGCTTTAACCAGGGATATGATTTTTAATTATATTGTTACCATCTCTTATATAAATTCAACCTTTCAGTTGCTTTCATTTCAGTGCACGCTCGCGCTTTAGCCCATCTAATATCCTACGTTCCTTTTACCATCTCGAACTGTATAAACCGAGCCATGATGAATAGAAATGATAGTTTTCATCTGAGTTATTTGTTTGTTTGTTTTATTTATTCACCATGTAAAATAACTGTTTACAGCTAGTAAAATACAGTGGGTTACATTGAAATATAATACATAGTAGGAACAATGCTTAAACAAAAGATGTTTGAAGCGCAACGTCCCTAAGATAGTTGATACTTTTTTTGGTATAAATAGTATTAACTAAAGTGTCTACTCTCTCTCTCTCTTTCTCTCTCTCTACCTTCTCCTTCAATCTGCATATACATGACATACATGTTTTCAAGAGTAGGCCTACGTCGATCACTTCATACTATTTTATGTCCTATCCTGTACCATACTAGCAGTACAAACAAATCATATAGTTGTTTATCTCGATTTGCTCTTATCTCTCCGATTGACATATATTTGTGTGTATGTACTTATGCCTGATAAGAACAGAATAAGTCCGGTGAGTACACTTGACCTGTAACAAGTAGCTCTGGAACAGTATGTACCTACATTGATAACCTCTTTTCTTTGTTCATATGGCCCCTTCTCAGGCTCTCTCTCTCTCTCTCTCTCTCTCTCCCTCTCTATTTCTTTTTTCTCACTATCTCTTTCCTTTTCCCTCTCTATTTCTGTTTTCATTTCTCTCCCTCTCCGTATTTCTCTCTCTCTCTCTCTCTCTCTCTCCCTAACTCTCCCTACCTCTCTTTCTTTTTCTCTCTCTATATTTCTCTCTCTTTTCTTTTCCTCTCTCTCTCTTTCTCTCTCTCTCTCTCTCTCTCTCACTCACACTTTTCTCTCTTTCTGTATATATGCCTGTTCTCGTGCCCGAGTGTTAATAGATCCATAGTCCAATTCTCACCCTCTCTCCTTCACTTACTCTGCCTGTCTATATTTCTTAGTATATCTCCGTCTGTTTGTTTGTTTCTCCGTCTGTTCTCTCCGTGTATTTGTCTCTCCGTTGAACCACAGAGTTAGTCTGACATTGTCTGCCTGTCTGTAGGTTGTAACCGTCTGGTATACCTGTCCAAACTCTTAAGTATTATCTCAGATTATTTCTTTCACTCTATTTGCAAGATGTAGTTCTCATATTTTTTTTATATTGCAGTGTTGCTATTAATGAGGTATAATTATTATGAGCCATGGTAGAACATAGAAACTCTACTTCACTGAACCCTTATACAGTTACTGTCAGTGCATTTACGCATGATAGATGTGAAAGAAACCATTTTAATTCAAATTATGTACTCTACTCTGTGGAAAATACATATTTTTTAAAGTTTGACTTCATTTGTAATGTTATGCCTCATTATGTAGATGTAATATATTATATGAGTTTGTCATGATAATACTGAGAAATCTTCTTAACAGTAAAGACTCCATGATATAAAATACAATTATGGTTAACAGACATTTACATAAAAGGGACGTTTGTTCTTCCGTTAAAAATGGCCATCGACATATCCTTTACTCGATCACAAGTAGAGATTGTCATCAATATGATCCATCTTTTTGGGAGTAGTATTTCTACCCGGACTCGATGTATACACGTGTACAAACCTACCTGTAACTTTTACATCCCTGTAGTGACGTTTCCGCCCTTTTCGCCAAGTTTACTTCTGTGAATCTTAATAATCACTGCTCACGTTTATCCGTATTTCCGTATATTCCAACATTATTTTCTTTCGGTAGTATTTGGATAAAACGACAACTGTTACTTTAAAGGTACAATGTCCCTTTTGCAGCCAACCTCAAATTCTGTAGAACTTTGCAGGAATTATGAATATGTCATGTACTGTATGTCCTATCTGTGAAATTTAAACGTTAGCAGTGTCCTAATATTCAAATTATGCAAGGAAACCCGTTTACTTGCTAGACTTCACTGTCAGACACTATTGAGTGACTGACTGGCTTTTTTTCTTCTTTGGTAACAACGTACATAAAATGAGCTGTAAAGGATTTGTCTACATCAATAACCCACTTCTTGTAATGGCCAAAATCAAACTGATTGAATCTTTGCACAGCATAAAATGTACGACCATGCGGTACAATAGTCTGAAAATCAAGACTATTACTTATTGGCTCTATAGCTCCTAAGTCGATTTGACAACCAATAATCATTATTTTCCCACTTAAAGACATTTTCAAGCCCCCTTTTTTTAAGGGGAGTTCTAAATTAGTATTATCTTTCAAATGCCATTGGAATTTAACCTTTTCATTTTTTTTGGCCTGCAAATGGGACATAGTACCTTTAAAGGATAATGATGATGAGAATTGTTGTAATTCTAGTAAGCATGCCGTCTTTAAAATGTACGGTATCATGTGTCATGTTAAAGTAATCATGCGAAATGTTAGGACTAGATCACAAATAATTATAATGATGATCACAACCATCACATCATTATCATCACCATTATGATCAATCAATCAATCAATCAATCAAAAGTAGTGGTATCGTCGTCATCATAATCATTATCATCACTAGCTATCACCATCATCACCATAACCATCATCATCATCAATATCATCACCATCACCATCATCACCATCATCACCTTCACCATCATCACCATCATCATCATTATCACCATCACCATCATCATCAACATCACCATCATCATTATCGTCATTAACATCGTCGCCATCATCATCATCATCATCAATCAATCAGCCAACCAATTAATAAGTCAATCAACCAACCAATCAATCATCATCATCATCATCATCATCATCATCGTCATAAGCTATTATACCTTTACATCAACATGTTTATGAAGACGACAACAAGGCTTTCTGGTCTGAAAACACTGTATTGATGAGTATAGGACAAAATCAGTCCATTTTGTGAATTGTTGTACCATAGAATGTAAGAGGCAGCATATTATGAATGAGCTACATTCATCTAAAAACTATAAACATATCATAAGCCAGTAATCATTTAATCATGACCGCATAAGTATCATTTACATTAATGGGGATTAGGATCGTAGATCATGTTACATTTTACTGATCACGACATTATAGGGTGCATGCTACTGGCAGTTCTATTCAAATCAATCAAGTAGAAAATACAACTAAAATTCTCTTGTAAATTCTGTCATTTCTTCATATTGCCACATCATATAATTTATATCAATTAATGTTTTGTTTCTTTAAAGCGCTGTTTGAACGAAGGTCAATCGACATATCGAGAAAGACAGGCTCTTGACTCTCGTATTTATATTTATACATTATTTAATTGTATTACTTGTTTTGAACTAAACTTTCATAATGGCATAGTTCTGACGCGATTTTATGACATTTCATCATATTTCCGAAGCCGATGCAAGCGAAAAAAAATTATTACGATGCACGGTCGAATAGAAAATGGATTCTTTAATGTAGCATGAGAAGTTGGAGCTGCGCCTAATTTTTTGTAACCCGCTATTGTTACGACACAATGCTACGTTTATCTTTTCGATAAGGAACCCAACGGGGTGGGAAATCCCTCGATGGCGCAATGTTTCAGCACGTACTTGTTTACTACATGTACATCGCTCCAGCTAGTATCGGAAATTGAAACGAAACTATTTTGACACAACATGTGAGCAACAAATAGACCATTTTCGTAATGTAATCACATTTCATGCATAAATGCCGTGTTAAAAATTATTTCATTTAATTGCATTCCAATAGTCAGAAGGTAAAACAAAGATTATGGCTCGTCCTACCTAACAGCACGTAAGGTGAGCAATTCGCACTCTTATTCGTAACATGACCATGTGAACAGAATAGTGGCCTGCCAGTGTCACAAATAAGGAATCAAAATAGGCTCATCCGACCTTAATAAAAGGCCTAAAACATCTGAGCTTACGGAGGCTTTGCCGCCTGGACCCCTCCAGGGGCCATATGACAGGGCCCATGGATGTTCATCTGACCGTTATTTAATGCCTATACCCCTGAAATTTTGGCCCCCCCCCCTGGACCCCACGCCAATTATTGTCCTTCGAGTGTCACAAATAAGGTATCAAAATATGTTCATTTGACTGTAATTAACTGCCCACAACCCCAAGCTCCCGGGGGCTCTGGACCCTACCAAGGGATCCAGGGTGGGCCCCTGAATGCTCATCTGACCGTAATTTAATTTGAGGCTCAGCCCCCTGAACCCCACAATTAGTGACCTGCCAGTTTCACTAATAAGGTGTCAAAAATATGCTCATCTGAACGAAATTAAATGCCTAAAACCCCTGAGCTTCGGGGGGCTCCGCCCTTGACCCCCGCCGGGGGCTTTGCCCCTAGAGCCCACGCCAATTTACGCTACACACTACCTGATCGTAAAGACTTTAGCCCGCCCCCCCCCTCCACTTTGAAAAAAACGTTCGCGAGACCTGCATGTAACGCATAAGAGTGCATGGTGGTGACGAGTATTTTGTTCTGCCCCCCCCCCCCTTTAAAAAAAAAGGTTTCATGACACCACTGGTGATACCAACGCGGAATACAAATTTGTCCTCGCATTTCGTCCCCCCCGGTCATGAAAAGAAATCGCCGCCCCTGATCACAATGAATTCGTTAAGAAAACGATGAATGTCCATTCGTAATAGGTCCATGGAATGAGTTAGCATGCATCTTCTCTCTCCCCCCCCCCCTACAAAAAAAAATCACCACCACACCGGGTCATGGTCATGGTGTCATGGTGCGTAAACAATCGAGTAAATATGATACGTATTCATTGTACATTAATCATTGTCTACTGCACCATCTACTGGGCTCAGGCATGCTGGTTGTCAAATTCACTGGCAAGGACTCTCATTTGAATTTTTAAAACCAAAATTCTTAAAGTATTGAGCAGAACCTATAATGTCGAGTCCTTGTTTGTGTCCAGAGCGACTGGGGTAGTCTCTGTAGTGCAGACACTGAACATACGCACAACGACTGATAAGGGTTCGTGTCTGCAACGACGTGGCTCTTACTTTGGCTAGATATCCATGATGACTCGAAATAATGACAATAATAACTATATTCCGCTTTTGTATAACACTTAATATTATATATTATTACCCCGGTCATTGGATTCACGCTTGCTCGCACACGATGTATGCACATTCTCCACTCCATTCCAAACATGCGTCATTTTACAGATGCTCACAATGCTGAGCAAACTACAATAACGTTCGCATCCACGACTGTGATGACGAGTCGTTGTTTACCCCCCCCCCCCCTCCCCCTCTCTTTCTCTCTCATTATATGTGCCAGATAGTTAACGACTAACGATTCATATTTTCATTCATATACCTTTATTCATACCCTTAACAAGTTTTGTAATTATTGTAGATGTTTGTGCAAAATTGATTTGTTCCGATTTATGTTTCTGGAGAATGTGAATCATTGCAGCTTACATCTAAAAGTATAATTTAACTAGTCCACATTTCATTTCTGAGCTACGAAATACACCCCCAAAATACAAATCAATTACAAGGAGTATGAATAATTTGGTTGTTAATTGGCTTTCGCCATCTAGCTACTCCACGGCTCTGTTTTTTTTACCTAATCCTGCTTGTTTTTTATCGTCATAAACATTTACTCTATGAATCATAAGAGACTGGCTAAGTGCCAAGATAAAACAAACGTCCTGGTGGTAAATTCACATGTTCGAAGAACTAATGAGTAGGTTATTGTTCATAAATCAGTCTGGACTTTGAAGGAGCAAAGGTCCAATCACTATTTGAAAATAATCGGTGATTGTCGAAGGGTTTCAGTTTTGATTTGAATCCAGAATATATAATAATTAGACGGTTTATAACTTGGCTCTCGGCTTATGGAAAGTGGTAAGTTAATAGATTTCATTCACTTTTCTTTCTTCAATAATGATGGTAAGCGTGGTGACAAGGTCTGACAATATTAACGTTTCCTTTTTGGAAGACACAATTAAAAAATGAGACATGATTTGAACAAGATTTAAATTAAAAACACGGGACTTCGCATATGGACGAAAACAGGAGAAGAAAAAGAATAACACATTGTTGTATACAATAACGTTTCCCCTCTATGAAATTGAAAATTCTGGACATTTTGCATTTGGCTGCTTGGAGAAAACGTTCTTTGATTGTTGATTTTTTGTTTTAATTGCATAATGTGACATAGTCGTGATTTCTATAATCATATTGCCCGACTTGCACTTAGTCAGGATTTCCTTTCAATAAAGTATAAGCCCCATTCTTTATGAAAATATGATATCTGAGCAATCGCTGCTTTAGTGTTACCTCTCTCAAATCATTTAAATGAATCATTTAAATGTGAGTATATATGGCAAACTTTAATAGTCTGGAGTTATTCCATATACATGTACAGTCGAACTCGTCTTAGTGACCAGCTCTCTTTATAAAGGTCACCTGTCTATAGTGGTCACATACGATGCCTCTCTCTAGTAGGAAATAGTGTTGTGTTGAAGAACCTGTCTACAGTGGCCACTTTATGTTTTCCCCGTATGTGACCTTAACAGACAGGTTTGTGAATAGTTAGAGTGTTAAAATTATATAGCAGTGACTTGATCTAGACCAACATACCTTATGTTTATTTAGATATCCTAATTTATATACATAACTGCATTAATTTGGACCTATTCGCTTTTTAGTAGATCCCCCACTTTATTTAGCTTTTTCAAAGTAATTATCATACTTATGCTTGTATCTTCTGTAACTATTACCATGTACATTCTATTCCTTTATTGTATGATTAGTTATAATTATCATTATGTATATTATGTTTAGATATGTTATTTTCGATAATTTATAAGTGGAAATAAATCAATAAGACACAATGGACCCGATGTGTGGAACTCCTTGCTTATAACATTAAAATTATGTACAACACTTGTTTCCTTTAAAGTGAAGATGAAAGAATATTTATTGATAAGGTATGAAAATTAGATTCTGGTCATAATATACTACATGTATTTTGTTTTAATATTCATTGTTTATTTGTATATAAAAAGGAAATTATTTTGATAGATTGAGGAGCTCGCGCAGTGCACTCTTCACTTTGCACAGCACTCTCTTCACCCGCTCTTTCTTCCTGTCTCCTCTCCTTCTTTTGTAAGGCCGGTATCATTTCAAGCTCTGGTTACGATATCGGTCTTCTGCATTCTCCCCCTTTTCTTTCTTTTCAAATACGATTAATTGTACTATTGATTATTTATATTTATTTATTTATATGAATTACTACTTGTATTACTTATCATTATATTGCTAAAATGTATTCATTGTTATTTTTGTTATTGTTTATGGAAAATGCAGAAATAAAAAACTTGAAACTGAAAAATAAACTTGAAACTTAATGAGATCACAGATTAAGATTCGTCGTAAAAGCTAACTGATCACATGCTAAATCTATACTGTTTGACCTGTAGCCGAGGTCGCAATAGATGAAAACAATAGGTAATGTATCACTATTGATTCCCAGTATGTACTTTGGATTGCAGGCTAGGTCACCCAGTATACTTGACCCCTACTAAAATACTTCTTCAACATGATAATGTTTATAGATTAAAAATGTCCTGTGATTGAGAACTCTTTACAAAATTATATAGAAGTCGCGGTGGCTCAGTGGTATAGAGCGGTGGTCTCGTAACCGGGAGGTCCCGGGTTCGAAACCAAGTCGATTCGCTAGTGCCCTTTGGTCAGGCATTAATCCTCATTCCCAAGTCCCTGGGAGAGGACTTAAAGCCGTCGGTCCCCTGGTCTCTTGCTTACAAGCATACACATGCTTTCTTAGCAGTCATGTAAAACAAACCAAACCACCATGCAATACCACGTTTACCAACGTCTCTAGATAGAAAGGAAAGGCCTGCCAGTACTTCCTGACTTCCGGCCATACTAGCATCGTAAAAGATCTTATCACCTTCACACCTATCCGGTATTGTTTTCCTTTGTTTGCATCTTGCAATATTATTTCTCTTATCTTTCAAAATTCCCCTCGTACCGATGTTCCTGAAACACCATACACAAGTCCGTGATTAGTCATAGTTTAATTCACCTCTAATCATAAAATCCATAATTACTGACCATGAGGTCAAACAAATAAAACAACAAAACATAAGGTTGAAATCTTGCTGCTAGGTTTCCTATGTTTTCATACTATGGCTCCATCTTATCTCTCAGATTTATTTACAAAATACTAACCGATAAGAAATCTGAGGTCACTGCAGAACCCCCCCCCCCCCCCCACTCAATGCACGCGTATGCATGTTCCCTCTGTTTGAAAGCACCAGGGCCATAGCCAGAGTTTGATGTTTTGTTTTGGGTTTTTTGGTGTTTTATTTATTTATTTTTTTTTTGGGGGGGGGGGGGGGGGGGTTAGGGCACATACATGTAATTGATCGACGTCCTGGGGAGGGGTCTACAAAAAGTTCAACCGATCTTGGAAAAAAATGGGGGGGGGGGGGCACGTGCCCCCCCCCCCCCACTCCCCCCAACACCCCCCACCCCCCCCCCGTGGCTACGTGCCTGGAAAGCACCCCATATCTCCGGTGTGAAAGTCAATGGCGGGCCGGACTTTGTCGCGCGAAAAAGTACCAAAAAACTTCATAATTGCTCGTGACACATATTCATTTCATTGATCAGGTGGTGTTTGTATTCAATTACAGGCTTATTTAGCAAAACGCAAGCAAACGGACGCATCGAGTGCTACGGGAATAAGATTCGAAACGCAATGCACAAAAAACCAAACACAAATCCTAATACTCGAACGTGATTGCCTTAAAATCAAGTGTATTTATTTGGAATTGTTTTATACCGCCTCTCTTTTTGTGTGTGCAAGAAATCCAGGTTCCTCACCACAGCTTGGTAATTAAGAAGCATAATTTTCCATTTTACTTTGGTAATTACGAAGCATAATTATCCATTTTACTTTTGCATTCTTTGCCAAGGAATTGATCTCTTTTTTTAAATGGCAGAAGAAATTAACGAGTCATTGGGTCAGATATAATATGTGAAATTTCAGGAAGCGTGAACGAATTAGAGAACAAAAAAGTATTTCCGTAATGAAAGATTCTCACGTTGTCCAAATCATGGATGATCAAATTAATCGAAACCGAAACTGCATCAGTTCATACTGAGCATAATTAGGATGGTATATGATTCCCTTCTTAGTTTGAAGACCTGGAAGAGAATTTCTCTTCCAGGTCTTCATATCTCTAGAAGTTTTAAGAATAGAGTACATTTGATCAATGGATATTGATACGGGAATACTACTGCTAATTTCGAATAAACATGAATGCAACTCTGAAGGCTCGGTTACTGATATGACACGGGTTTTTGTTAAGATGGCAACTTCGCGCAACAAAGGTTCTCATGTATTCACCGAGCTCTGTGTTATAAGGTACAGATATGTGAATTGCATATTACATTACATTAACGTCATCATACAAAATATAAGATTAATTCCTATGTCGTATCCTTGTAGACTTTTTTTTCGGAGGGGGAGGGGGGGGGGGGGGGGTTGAGCCCTCAACCCCCTCGAAACGACCCTGCCATCACCGTATCATCGTACATCTTAACGACCCGGATACTCTTTACCTCAGTTAATAGGCCATGAAACGACCATAAAATTTGACTGGCTGAAAAAGAAAAAAAAAAGAAATGTGTGATGTGAGACCCTTATTTACAGCTAGAGGTGAACTTTGATTTGCTCTGTATTGCTCTATATTAGTCATCATTCTTTTGTAGAAAAAGTTCGCGCCACTTTTTGTTTGTTTCTCAGAATGTCTTAATGGCTTTGAAGTTTCTTGAATTAGATTTCGAAAGAAATTTTAGAATCAGGTGAACTGCGGAAAACAAACTTAAGGTGTTTACAAGATACTGTAAAATATATCGATTCAAATTTCGCTGTGAAATCCGCATGAAAACATGGGGGGGGGGGATTAAAAAAGGAAGTACTGAGTCATTGTTAAGACGTCATAATTATCTAGAATCAGCGCAAGGATATACTTAAAGGCCCGGTCACACAGAAGGGACGCGTGGGGGACCAGCGCATTAGAAATTTGCAATTTTGGCCAGTGCGTTGTCGTTCGCTAGGTGTGCGTCATCATTCATTACTCGTTCATCGAGCGCGCTGGACCCACGCTATGCATTCGTCGTCATTCGCTGTGTGCGTCGGGATTTTTTGAGCATGCTCAAAAGTGTGCGCGAAACTCGACGCATGAATGTACGCGCCAAAGGGACGCCAGACATGCGCGGAGCGCGCTAGACCAACGCCAGACATACGTGGAGCACACGCCCTGTATACGCGCAGCGCGCTAGCAACACGCTATGCATTCGGTGTCAGCTCGCTAGCTTCTCCTAATTCCTGACAAAAGTCGGGCTCAAGATTTGTGTTAGTGTGACCGGGCCATTACGCACAAATACCCTCTCCGTTCAGCTCCACACGATCCCCCTCTCTCTGTATTTCTCTGTCTCTGTCTCTCTCTTTCTTCTTCTCTCTCTCTCTTCCTTTTCTATTCTGATTCATAATTGAGGCTATATAATATCCTAACATTTACCCCTTCTTTTTCATTCTCAGATGAGATCGAGACAATGATTGGTTGATCTCATGACTTCAACATCAGCGTGATGATGACGTCACTGACCTCGTGACATTCAAGTTCTTATATATATGGCAGAGGGCGGCACAGGTGAGCTAACCATTTTCTCTGTCAGTCTTTGAACAGTAAAGAAGCCGAAATACAGCCAAACCTAATAGTGGCCACCTCTCTATAAAGGCGACCTATCTGTAGTAACGATACATTTATCTACCTCGAGAGAGATCGAGAGAGAGAGAGAGAGAGAGAGAGGGGGGGGGGGGGTGTTGTAAAACCTGTCTAGGAAGGCTGCCCGTTCAACAATGGCCACTTCGTTTGCCTTAGAAAGGTTTGAATGTAGTTGATTGCATTCTCTTTGAGTATAACTCCAATATTTGTATTCAGTTAAGAAAATAAAAAACGTAAAACCAACAACAACACTCAACAACAACATCATTAAATCGTTTCGTTTGGCCTGTTTTTGTGTTCGTTTTGTTTTGTTTTCATAGATGCTTATTCTCTTCTTTCATTAAGGAAATTTTACATAATTTATAACATTGTATACAAAATTACAAGTGTGTGAGCACAATTTTTTTTGATGGGGGGGGGGGGGGGCGTTAAAGATTGCATTGTGAAAGAAAAGGTGTGGAATTGATCAGAAAAAGTATTGGTGTGTTATGCAAAGTTCTGGAGTCTTCACAATTATAATTAATTTGGCCCAGTCTTGGTAAAGTAACAAGCACTGTACACAGAAAGATGTTTATGGGACTACACAAATGGTGTCGGGGCTACTAACCTTGAATTCCTAATCTTTCTATGCTCATTACTCAGCCAGTATACATTTTCTACCAACATTTTCTACCAACATTGTTTGACATTTATTTGTAATCTCGAACATTCAATGTAAGTTTCGTTTGATTCTGTGAGATTTTTTTTTTTACCAGAACTCACCTTTATCTTTAACCCCCCCCCCCCCACCCTCTGCGTACGCGCCTGTATAGTGTATTCAAAGAGTTATTGAGACAACCATGCAGAACAACATTTTGAAGGAATGCAGCTGCTCTTCATCGGGGCCTAATCTGATGTATTTGTGAAATTTGTAGAATCAAGTTCAAATTTCAAGCATGCAAAATGATTTTTTATCATGCTTATTTCATATTAGGGTAATCATTCACACAAATACAAATATGGTTAGTGCACTGAAAATCCTAATTTAGTTTGTTCGGGTGTTTTGCCATTCAAGTTTTAACAATTTTGAGTACATTTTACTTGCTGCTTGTAAGTATCGGCTTGCATGGTGATGTAGATATACAGTAGGCTTGCGGGTCCACCACGTGAGAGAGAGAGAGAGGGAGGATTGAGGAGTCCTGAAAAGGACTCTCGGTAATCTTTCTTGAGGGTGTGTAGTCCTGAAAAGGACCGTTGGTGTAGTCCAGGACTACACACCCTCAATAAAGATTACCGAGAGTCCTTTTCAGGACTCCTCAATCCTCCCTCTCTCTCACACACATGGTGCACCCGCAAGCCTACTGTATACATTTTACTTGTTTAAAACAGGTGAACTCATGATGGGGACGGACGAGGAACGGCAAGCGCTAGTTGACCTTCTCCTAGACTTATCCTCGGAGCTTGGCAGTAGCTGGAAGGACATCGGGCGTAGACTCGGCCTACTGGAAGCAGATCTTGAAAACATCGAGTCGGACTATCCAAAACAAAGAGAAAGAGGGTACCAGATGCTGCTTAAATGGCGGCAGATGACTCGAAACAAGGATGTGGTGAAGACACTTGTCCAAGGATTGCAGACCGTTCAGCGCGTAGACCTGGCTGATAAATATGGCCCTCGATTTGAAGGTAGGATATAGCTCAAACAATTTATTAAAAATGTAGGCCTCTTTAAAATGAATATACCTTCGCGGTTCTTATTGACATGTACATGGTAACATAATGGTCACACACTTAATTTGTTTTAGATATGACTCATATGCTCATGCAAAATCCATTAACGCATATGCAAAAAAGAAAAAGAAAAAGAACGTCACCCTGCGAGCACTTTGTGGTAATCGGAGGTTTATAAAATTCGAAAATTTTGTGAGAAACACACATCGTTACCAACGCATAGCATATGACATTGCATATTACGAATTATATTAGCTTGGTGAAATTAGATTATTGAGTATACAAATAGAGAGCTTTGTATTATCAAAAAACTTTCGCCATAACTTGTTCTGTGTATAAATGTTATTTCGAATAAGAGAGAGTTAGTGAAGGAGTATGCAAAACATCAGAGATTCTGCTTTAGTCAACCGTTTGTTTTCCCTACCTCTTACTTTTCTACATAGCTCTCTTTCCCAGTGGAATCGAGCCGGATGCTGCCTCACCAACGGCCCTTGATACCAAAGAGACGCAAATGGTAGAACACCTCAAATATCACTACAAGAAACGAAACAAAGTTCCCATGGTCCCTTGGGCTGGCAAGAATGGCAAGATCGTGACAGTAGACCTAGGCAGGGTCTACACCAATCTGGTACTTCTTGTGGACATCGATAGTCCAGATCTTCCAATCCATTACCGACTCGCTTTTAAAGACTTATTCAAGGATGTGAAAGCAGTGGATGGAAACGACAATGAAATCGATGGGTGCGAGGAGACTCTAGCAACATCATCTACTCGAGTTGTAGCTAGGGGTAGAACAGGCAGCGGAAAGACAACTTTCTTGTTGAAGCTGACAAGTGACTGGGCAGAGGGTAGGACAAGCCCCGTAAAAGATGCCAATGCTGTTTTCCTTCTGCAGCTGAAGAAGCTAGACCACACAAGCAACTTTGGAGCTGCTGTAGTCGACCAGCTCCTGCCTAAGAAAGACTTCACACCGCAGTTCATTGAAGAGTTCGCTGCAAAGAACCAGAAACGTGTTGCTGTTCTGCTAGATGGCTATGACGAGTTCAAAGGCAAAGGGTTGGATCAGAAGAACTGTGGGAACATCGTGAAGATGTTGAGGAAAGAATACCTACCCTTTGTACAAATCTTGATCACAACTCGCCCTGGAAGAGTGGGAGACTTCATGAAACTGGAAGACCACATCACTGACGAATACCGACACTTACAGATCACAGGGTTTTCATCAGAAGACATCGATGCATATGTCAAGAAGATTTTCAAACGTCGGCCAGAACTTGGAGAGAAACTACTTGCCTACCTCGAAGAGAACCATCTGAAAACAGAACTGGCTTCCCTACCTCTGATGTGCTGCGCTTTCTGCCAGTTGACAAAACTGACCGATGGAAAGGACTTCAAAGATATGAACACGATCAGCTCGCTCTTCGACAAGCTCGTTAAGTGTCTTCTGAAGTATCATCCAAGATCCAAAGAACAGAGGTCTCGACTTCGAAGCTGGGATTCTACTGAAAAAGATGTGACAGAGGAGACATATGTCAAAAGTGGCGACATCATGAATGAAAACGAAGACGCCACTGGAGATGCAGTCTTTCAATCACGTGAAATTGATGAGGACGACCTGATCCTTCAGCTTGGAAAGGTAGCATTGCTGGGCTTCGTCAGATCCGTTGAAGAAGAACTGATCTTCAGACTGAAAGACTTCGAAGATTGTAAGTCAGGTGCAAGAGAAGTCGTTGCCATGGGTTGCAAGGTTGGTATCCTGGTCCGAGATGAAGAAGCAGAGTATAGGCCAACACTCTACGAAGATCTAGAGATAAACAATGAAGACGGAGTAGTTGACTCGCACAACATTACCTTCGTCCTCAAGATAATTCAAGAGAAACTTGCTGGCAGTTACCTTGCTCATCTCTCTACCGGGAATGAGGAGGAGCGATGTTTCTTCAAGAAGTGTGTTGAGGATATCAGAACCCTTCAACGTGCCATAGACCTTGGAAATGTCCTCATGTTTGCAAGCGGTGCAAATGTGGAGGCAGCTCGTACCATCATCAGCCACGTTGTAAGTCTCATGAAATCGGAAGAGGAAAACATCAAACACTTCATGAATGGAAAGTTGCACTACACAGAGTGTCAACGTGTCCAGAAACTCATTGAGTTCTGTCTACAGCTCAACTTTGAAAGCCAGAGCAAAGGTGAACTAAATGATGTACTGATTCCACTGATGTCTGGCTGCAGTCGTCTCCGACTCGTCGGAATCTCTAGCTACGTCACAAAGTCACTCGGGTATTTTCTCCAGCACGGCAGGGGAATCTCCATCAAGTCGCTCGAGCTCATTCGTCTGCACCTGAACTCTAGTTCAGAGTTCCGGGAATTCCTCAACTCGTTCCCTGGCTTGGAGAACGATGTGTCGGATTCATTGAAGAGGAAGAGGCGAAGGAGAAAGAAACAGAGTGAGGAACCCCTGACGGAAGAAAAGAGAAGAGAGAAGTTAAGAGAAGGAGTAACTAAAGGAAGAGAAATACCCAAGTACCTCCTACAGCGTCCTGATGATACTTTCCTTGCGGTGTTGCCCCTATGGGAACAGGTCAATCAGATGCAGATGAGCGAATGGAATTTTGGACCTGTCATTGACGGTTTGGAGCGCTGTCCTGTCGAAGAGCTCATTCTGAATGGGGTCAAAGCCAATCCTGCAGACTGGGAAAGGTTGTTCAAGATGTTCTCAAATTCATCATTTACGTCCCTGAAGAGATTGACCCTCAGCATGAATAACATACGCGACGAGTGCCTTGCCAAGCTCGTACCTGGTCTTTCCCGTCAATCTAACCTGACTCAACTGAAGTTATCAGGAAATGAAGTAGGACCTGACTTCCTAGACGCCTTGGAAGAGTGTCCCATGATGGAGAATCTCGAGGAGCTTGTTCTAGAGAAGACTGATATGGATTCAGAGAGCATCGAGCAACTTGGAGACCTTCTCAAGCACTTCCCTTCACTATCTGCACTTGACATTCGACGCAACACCTGCTCAGATGACACCTCCATTATCAGCATACTAGACGGAGTACAGCATTGTCCACAACTGGATAAGCTTATGATCTCTCTGCATCACGTCACAGAGAAAGCCCTTAATCATCTCCAGACGAAGGTGGATACCCTTGCTCGTTTGAAGGAACTTCATCTCGTTCATACACCAGTCCCAGAGAAGGTCATCGCGTGTGCTGCAGGATTCCTTCCAGTCATGCCAAATCTAGCAGACTTGAGGATATCGGGCACACCCCCAGACAAATCCAAGCCACATGTCAAAGACACAGGAAGGGTCTCGTGTGAAGTTGCTGATCTCTTCTCGAAAGCTATCATGGAGACTCCTTCTTTGAGGTTTCTGAGCATCCTCTATACCCCTTTTGGACCAGACAGCTTTGTCGACCTGTTGGAAAAGAGTTCAGAAGCAACCAAAGCAGGATTGCAAACGTTAAGGTAAGTGTTACAGAAATTCAAGAGTTACTTCATTTTCAATACGTCATTATAGCCACTGGTATCACAAATGTAACACCTTGCCGTATTACTTAAGATTCGTGCAACCAATATTAAAAATAGATTTAAAAAAATGGTAAACCGATCTTGGTCCTTTCAAGTTTAGGAAAGATTTCATAAGTTAAGTCAACGTTTTGATAACAGAAATGTAACCTATTCCTGTTGTGCATCTACAAGCAACACTTTATTATGTCTTCTTCATCATCTACTGACCTTTATTCTGTGTAAATCTTCAACACGACTTTCAAAATAGTAAACTGCCAAGTAGACCAGATGGCTTTTTTTCTACAATTTGTCATTTATTGTGTGTGTTTATATCCCCAGCTCCAATTCCGTTCCTTTAACATTTGTTTCTTTTTCTTTCTTCCTCGATCTTCCTTTTTTCGTCAACCGCTAGGTTTTCCAAGGCATGCATTCCTGAAGAAGAAGAAGTCCGTCGCCACGTGCGGAACGCCGAGAAGACATTTCTTCGTATCTGGGTTTGAGTGATCGTTTAGAACATAATGAAATGACTCGTCATCACCTCTTAAGAACCTATGACTTGCTTGAAGCTTTGTTCTTACAATCACGGAACTTTCACGACACAGTCAAAGTATTTATGGCTGCAAGGCTCGTGTCTTTAAACAGGAAGAGAGTTCACATTAATCCAGTTCTGCAGATCTTCGCTGGCTGTCCATCGACCAGAGGATCTTCTTCAGACTTGGAGTTGTAACGTTCAAAGCACTTAAAGGCATCGATTAACAATGTTAAATCTGAGATGCATGGCTGGCCTTACATGTAATCAGTGTCTATGATATGGTATAACATTGAAGCCCTGAAAATATTTCGCTTCAAAATGATCATGAAGTGCCTCAAAAAATTAAAACTCTTTGAGTGACCGGTTTTACCATACTTATTTTCCCCCAATAGACTGTAGTGTTATAAAAACCGTTAGGAAAAAAAAAAAAAAAAATGAAATTTCGATTTCCAAATATCTTGATAATCAGACAGGCGATCGGCTTGTAAAAGTTATGGGATTTCTGACAGACCTAAAGGTTTATGATTATGATTGCAGCATGAGCCAAATCCAGGATTTTGTTTCAGAATCTGAGGCAATGTTACCGATCGAGTCACTTTAAAGGTAATACAAAGTTTTGGGAAATTTTGAAAATTGGGTGGATAGTGAATCTTTACAATTTTGATAAATTTGGATGCCCCTGTGAATATATTATAAGCACTAACAAAATTAGCCCCTAAAACACTTCTGTTTTCGAGAAAAATTGAATATAACAATTCGTCGCTGTTTTCACGAAGTGACGGTAGCAAAAAAAAATTGCATTCACTTTGCGTTACGATTTGCCTCACTACCGTCACTTCGTGAAAACAAGGACGAATTTACCGGTGCTCCCGGTAAATTTTGATAAATTTCAAATAGCGCCTATGGCCGTACAATAGTAGCTGCGACCATGAAAATCTCAGAATATGTAGTTGTGATATATAATTTTCAAACGGGAATAGCTAATCGGTCGATTTTAGTCAAGAAACATTGTTTTAAAGCTAAATTAATATCTTGACCTTGAGAGGGAGCTATATACAGCATAAAGAGTTTATTATTTATAATGTCATAATTGCAGACTCGATTTCAACCGCGACAACGATCAATGAATATTGTAGGAACGCATATGCTTCCAATATGTTTATTTGAACCGAATTCATGACCCCATACCAAAACTTTGTAATACCTTTAATGGTAAATACCCATATACCCTAGAGCCCCTGATGAAGCATCGCCCAGCACGTAGTCAGAGATGATTCGACAAGCTCTCGTGACAAAAACTCTCGGGGTGGTATTCTCAAAAGCGGACTAACTTTAGTCCATGGTTTAATTCTCTGACTTAGTATGGAATGCCAAGTGTCCATATGAATATATTTTTGTCCCTAAATTACCATGATAACATATTTATTTTATAGTTATGATGTTGTTTATTAATTATGTTATTAGATTTTTTTTTAATTTAGTGACAAATTAAACTATTCAAAGACATATTCATATGGACACTTGGCATTCCATACTTAGTCGGAGGATTAAACCATGGACTAAAGTTAGTCCGCTTTCGAGAATACCACCCTCTGTCGCACAGCCTTGGTGACAGACTCGTCTTATTCTCTGGATCTAAGCTGTGAAATAGCCTTCCGCAATCTATGACACATTTAATCAAGCTGGTCTATCAAATATTTGGCTAGGCCAAAATAGTGGATTTGGCTTAAATATTAATTCTTTGCTAAAACTGAGACTAAATGATATTTTTGGTCAGGAATGGAAAGATGCAGTATGGTCAAATCGCATTTGCACAAATTATAGGATATTTAAAGGCAACCATATATTTGAAAGCTATTTACTCACCCTAAATAAAACTGATGCTTTTACTCTCTGTAAGTTTCGGTGTAGATCACATAAATTACCTGTAAACAAAGGTCGGTTTGATGCGAACACACCACATTGTGATATGCAGTGCACACTCTGCCTGTCTACTGATATAGGAGATGAATTTCACTATATTTTTGTTTGTCCGTTTTTTCAAAGAGAGAGATGTTTATATTTATCAAAAAAGTGTTGTAAGTCTAAGCTCCCAAGTGCTCTGCACATGGCAGAACTTTTTAATACTAGAAGCACTTCTCAGTTGAAGAATTTAGCGAGATTTACCCGCCTTATTATGTTGAAATTTAATAAAAAAACAGAGAAAGAAGATAGTTCAAGCATTTCAAGAAGTACAATTAGAGCTGAACCTACACGTACTCGTAGCGGTAGGATAGTGAAACAGCCTACTTTGTTTACTATTTAGCTTGTAAATAGACTGCATTATAGTTATCCTTTTATTATTGTCAGTTTGTACATGTAGATTTCTATATATAATTTGTGTTTACTAGTTGGTTCATTGTTCATGTTTGTACTTTCATACACTATATACCTATTATCGCTTTTATCTTTGTGTCATTATCTATGTATAATGTATGTGAATTGTATTCATAAGTCATGCATTTTTATTTATACTTTTATGTTTGTTTGTACTCTCATACCCCGAGAGGGGGTCAAAGAGTCAATAAAACTTTACAAATTCTACAAATCAGGAGCGCAGAATCTTTGTCAACAATCTTGTCATCCCTCATCCCTTGTCATCCCTATCCTGCTTCTAGCTACGACATCATTTTAAAGAAATAATGAAAACAAAGACTAACGAAAAATAATCTCAATTTCATGTACATGTGGGTGTAATAGATTTTGGAATTTCCTAAGTGATGATCCACAAACTACAAGCACTGCTTTTTAGTGGATCCCCCCATTCCCTCCGAAATTAAGAATTTCTTGTGAGAATTGTATTATGTGTAAAGTGTATTTGTATACTTATCAAGATAAACAAATGAATATGTACATACATTTGTTCATACTTTCTGCAATAATATCTGTAATACCTTTATTTATCTTTCTGTTGGAGATGAAATAAATACAAATTAAAATTAAATTGAATAGTTAATAAGCATTTGAAAAATATCAAGATAATCGTTTATTCCTTACATTGTGTATATGTTAATTAAGATGAAATTTTTCATAACTGAAATATGTATATATTTATTTTCACTGTCATTACAATTGGTGAAAGAGGGGACTTTCGTTTAAGTGGGTCTATAATTGAATTGCTGCCTTGATATCAATTACTTAGATTGTGACTAATTCAATTTGTCATGTCTGAAAACGAACCTAAAGGTTTTCTAGAATCATCCATTTTGTTTTACATGTACATGTATATATACGCAACATTGTAAATGACGTAACATGTGATTGTCGAAGTTAGTATTTATTTGACAGGTACATGGAATGTTTTTATATGATACAGCATAACATTTCTTCTTCACTGCTTTCTATTGAGAGATAATGTAATAATCACATGATATTGGTTTCCTTTCTATGCAAGTGTTTCATCATGGACATTCTGAAACCCATTGTTATTGTAGATCTGCCTAAAATCACCAGCGTGCATTTTACACACTGAGCTTTCAGTTTGGTCCTTTCGCAATCGTTTTTTGAAATCCCCGAAATTACTCCTAAATCATAAACATGCCACGTATTACTAGACCTTATGAAATGTATAGGTTGACAAAATTGCTCATGTTTAGTTAAACTCTTTCCCAACGAGTGAGAACCAAAAAAGAAACAACAATAGTCTTGCAATACCACCGTAATACAATATTAGCAATATTAAGTTTGTCCATATTACATTTGTTCATGTATTTTTTTGGCTTTTACAGTATTATTCATTCAACTTGAGGTTCTTAGTATTCGGAATTTGAACGCTTAGACTTGAACCATACAGTAATGTGAACCCTTTGTTTCCATACCATTCAATGAGTATTTTATGCGGTAATAAATTAATAAATTCCATGTTATAGTCATGCAGTAAGCTTGAATATAAGGAAAGTATCCCTCTACCACAAGTATTATGTAGCGATACATTTTTATGCAAATACTTATTTTCGGGATTACATTGAGCGATTGTTGCTGTGCACGGCTAAATCTCTCTAAGATGTACGTATGCTTCTTTTTGTGTGTACATAGTAAATTATGATGTTCCATGCTCAAATACAATGATTAAAACAAATAGAGAATGAATATTTTGTCAACCATGAAATAGGTGTGCAAGTTGTTCCACAGTTTGTTGCGAGGAAAAGAAATGAAAAATGAGAGAAAGAAACGGAAGTTTAAATGTGTAAATGAGAAAAATGTACAAAATAGAGGGATACATAGAAGAGGTGGGGGTAGTGAATAATCCTAATAAAGAAAAGGGGAATAAGAGAGAAAATGGAAAGAGATGGAAAGACAAACAGAGAGAGAGAGAGATGATATATATATATAGGCCCAGGGGCGTACGCAGGATTTTTTCAAGGGGGGGGGGGGGGGGGGGGGGGGGGGGGGGGGGGGGGGGGGTAAGCGGACACTTTTTTTTTTTTTTTTTTTTTGGTCTCGAAAATTTCAAAATTTGACATTTTTCTTCGTTGGGGGGGGGGGGTAAGGTCACCTTTTTTAGGTTAGCCGTGGGTATAATTTTTTTTTTTTTTTTTTATAATAATAAAAAAAAAAAAAAAAAAAAAAAAAAAAAACAAAGGGGGGGGGGGGGGGGGAGGGGGGGGGGGTTAGGTTATTTTAGGGGGGTTTACACACATAACAATACCAAAGGGGGGGTTTGAACCCCCAACCCCCCCCCCCCCCTTGCGCACGCCCCTGTATAGGCCTATACATTATGAGAGAGAGAGAGAGAGAGAGGGGGAGACAGAGAAAGAAAGGGAAGGGAGAAAGAGGTAGAGCGAGAGTTGTATATACATATACGAGAGAGAGAAGGGGGGTCCATGATTAAGGCAGGACTTTTTACAGATGTAAATGAACACCATAAGTATTCAAAATATAACATCACATAGTGATCAAGGCCAGACAATAACTGAAGAAATACGAGCTCTTACGATTCACGGAAACTCTGTAAAAAAAACTAAAATACCCTTTTGTCCATGAACGCTAGAATTTGATAATTGATAAATACAAAATGATGGTCAATGACATAGATTCGGTAGAAACGTAATGATTCATAGTTCACAATTATACAATTTTACCCACAACTGCGCCTGGAGGGTCATTTTTGACAGACATGGCGCATTATAAATGTTCACTACTAATATTATTATTATTATTATTATTATAGTGCTTTCGGTTGCTCTATGAACAAATCGATAGTCACTCTATGTTTATGTTTGTAATTCCTTTTTTTTTGTGTATCTGCTTTGTTTCTTCACCTTGTTTTATATATTATGTCATCTTTACGGTTCTTTTCCCTATGTATCCATATTCAATTGGTGTAAATATTATCTCTTTTATGTTTCTCACGCGGACCTGCTGATGTGATTTTTACCGTGATTTAATCAATTCAAATCAATTCAATTAAAGCCAAGACAACACTGGGAGGTACTAAGGGAGGTACTAATTACTAAGCACATCGCAAATTCAAACTACAGACATGTTAAACTGAAGTCAACTATGTTAGCCTCCTGCAATAACCAAAATAGCAACATCAACAAAACACAGCAGTGAGTTAGATGATTATTCGTGGATAATGTAAACAAACCCCACGAACTTGTTTTGACACTTCTGTAAGGGGTTAGGAAATTACCCTGTGACCTGTAGAGGGCGAAGTGCTGAGACAAGCCGGCACTCTTTGCTTGGCCCTCTCACAGGTGAGTTGGCCAAACTTGAACCACTGTTATGTTTAGTAAATATTAATATTGTTATGCTAAATATGTGTTATGTACATATGTGTATTGTGTTAGAACGATTTGAGTGATTATTTTGATGTATCATATGGGTTGATATGATTATATTGGAAACGAGGATTTAATGTTAAACTGTGTGATGCTTAGCGCTTTGATTTGTTATATGCATTTACATTGTAGTACATGGTTATGTACACTAATAAGTTGAACGCGCGGTACCAAAATTGGGTGTAGTGCGTGCGCGCTAATGTTGTACCTGGTCCCAGGGCCAGGACCAGGACCAGGGTACGCTCTAATTGATGTGATGAGTATAAGTCTTGGTTTAGGAATGAGGTCAGTAAGAACGGTAGGGAGCATAGAAAAGAAGTGCTTATAATAGAAGTTGAGTGTTTAAATCTATTGCTTTATATGAGGTTTATATTGACTGTTACTTCTAGTTGTTTAAGTATTTGGGTCAGGTATTTACCTGTGTTAATGTTGAGAGTTTCAGCTACATTGTACTGTGGCAATTGGTTTTTAAAGGGCAAATTTACTCGTTTAATATTTGATAACATGACATGTTTTGGGGGATGCATGGTCTCCATGATTATCGGCATTAGTGATATGTAATGTGTCTGTTACTGGTTACTACTAATAAAGACTCTTTGCTTGGCCCTCTCACAGGATCTGTCGTTGATTTCGAGTTCTCGACCACCTCACAACTGGCGGCCGAAGGATGGGATTCGAACCCAAGTGGACGGCGGCGTGTGCAACAGCAACATCATCGACGAGGGTGACAAGACCATGTCCGGAAGACCTCGCAAAGAGTCAAGTAGATATGTACGTCAAGAACTCGTATAGTTTTAGAAGGAGTGCTGTTCATTGAATAATAGTCGTGGAACGATAATAGTTAGCCTGGACACATTGAACATAATTTAGCAATGAGTGATAGAGCGACGACGATGTGCATGGCAAGGTGATGAAGAACATTGCTTCAAGAACTTGCTTCGAGAACTTACTTTAAGAATGTATTTTAAGTTTTAAGATAGTTGTTTTTATTAAAGATTGATATTGCTACATGTAGGTATTGGGGAAAATGTTTTTAAGTGAAGTGAGTAGATGTGGTTGAAGAGTATTACTTTTATGGAAAGGTAATTAATTATTCTTGATATTGATGTTATTGGAAATTTGAGAGTCGGTCAAGTTTTGAGAATGTTTAGATTCAATAGATTTATTTTTTGAAGTCGGTTTGGAACATGTGATAGTACCTTGGTTATTGATATTGAAATCCTTCGGAAGGTGTTATAGTTTAAAGGACTAATTTCTAAGTGAATATATTTCATGATTTAAATCGAAGTTTTTGAGATTAAGATATACATTAGGAAAGTTCTTGTATGCAATTGGAACATAGCTTGTTAATTTTTTTGTTGATACTCGCCGATATGGCTTTGTACGTTAAGATTGAAGATGGGGGAAGGAAATTAAAATTTCCTTTGATGGGTATTGATGGGCCCCTTAGCCTAGAAGCATTACAAACCAATTTCCCCAAGGCCAAGGGGCTGGTGTATTTAGACACAGACGGGATGGAGGTAGTTGTACCTGCTATCGGGGGGAATATCCATCCAATAGGGGAGTGGGGTCATGTCTACCGGCCACTTCTCCAACCTAAAGAGGACAACAGGGATAGTGTCCAAGGACAGTTGGAAAAGTTGCTGTCCCGCCCCCCACCCCAGATTATTATGGCACCTGAACGAAAGCTGCCCACATTTGGAGGCCGGCCAGGAGAGGTGGCAGATTTTGTCAACTCCATGAGGAGTGCTTTCGCCAAGTACGCCATTCCCGACCAACAACAAGGGGCATTCATCCTAGATTATCTCAAAGATGGACCGAAGATGGAGGTGAAGTCGCTAATTAGAGAGGGGAAAGGCATCGCAGATATCCTCTCGTACATTCAGGACTCGTATGCGGACCATGTCCCGGTGGGGGAGCTCCAACGACTATTCCTGGAGAGGAAGCAGCAAAAAGGAGAAAGCGTCAGAGATTTCGCGTTGGACCTTGAAAACCGTTTTCTCCGCCTCACGAGCTGGAGTGGCCGACTATATTCGGAACCAGAAGCCACCCTAGCTGAGCAGTTTATCGAGGGAATCGACGACCGATACCTTAGGAACACCCTCCAAGATAGGTATGAGGGGGGAACATCAGTTCAATTCCGGGAACTCAGGGAGGTTGCCATTAGGAGGGAACAGCGGGAGGAGGCCCGTTTCAAGAGTTCCACAGGAACAGTGCACCAGACGGCCCTCCAGTCACAGCTACAAACACAGACGAACCGGCCAGATGTAGTAGAGATGATGCGGGCAGTAAAGGAACTGGCCGATCGAGTCGTCGGAGCAGTTAGCGACCTAGCAACATCGCTGAAACCACCCTTGACTCGCAATGCAGAGAATGTACAATGCTTCAATTGTAGCGGTTGGGGACATTATGCTCGGGAATGTCCACATAAGAGACAAGGACTTCAAGATACCAGGGCTCGTCAAGACAGGGAACAGGGCCCCCAGTATACAGAGCAATATAGACGTTGGGCACCGAGAGGGGGACCATCTGCACCGCCACCGTTTCCCCATCCCGATGGGTGGGCATCTCATCCTGGGCCACCTTATGGGCAACCACCTGGCGGCTGGGTACAGCAGACCGGACCCTTACCAGTACCTTTGCCCAACCCGGGGGTATGGATGCCGCCACCAGAAGGACCACCAATTGCCCCATCTTCGATCCCTGTGGAACAGACGCCACGAAACGAAACAGCCCGTCTCAGACAGGAGGGAAGCGTTGCGATATCTGCACGTCAGACAGTGGTGCTTGAAGCACAAAGCACAACTGGAACGAGTGAGGGACCATTTGAAGTGCTTCTAGAGCCAGGAGAATGTAGCGCCTTACCGGTAGGACTAGATATCCAGCCATGTTTCGTTCGGATAGATCAGGAGGCATCCCCCATCGTAATCCGCGATATGGAAGATGAGATTGTGATCCCAAAGGCTGTCCAACTGGGTGCCCTTTGCGGCAAAGCGTCAGTCGTGCGAGAGATGGAGCAAGATGAACTGTCAGTCGAGAATCATGAGAATCCGCTTGATGTGGACTGGACGAGTTTGTATCTTGGAGAACGCACAGATCTAGAGGGTCTTCTGGAGAAACATCGCGAAGTGTTTTCAGCTCGTGGTCAGTATGAGCGCCTGAACCACACTCTGTACAACAGCACTGTCCATGCGAGTACTGGTGTTGAACCCTTCTACTTGATGTCCGGGAGAAATGGGAGGCTTCCCCATGGTCTGGTCCTAAGTGGGGAAGGACAACCAGGGCGTCAGAGAAACGTCAAGTCGTATGTCCAGCAACATCAGTCAGAACTACGAACTGCTAGGCCGATAACAAGGGCCCCTGATTGAATTTTAGTCATTTTGCTATATTTTGGTCTTATAGTTTTGATTGATAGCGTTATAGAGGATTATGTTTTTGTTTAGAGACAGGATATGACTTTTAGCAACAAATTTTATTTTTGGTTTTTGATATTTGCAAAGAAGAAAGATATGCGATAAGATATTGCATACGATTTTTGTATATCATGTACACATGCCTTTTTATGTACTTGTTAAGCTTGTTTTGGGGTCTGGTATGGATCCGTCCAGCATAGGGTCACCCCATTCATTTTTATTGAGGTTCAATTATACTTAATTACCGCTTGTGATACGTGGTTGACATTTGGACATGAAGCGCTGATTTATAGACATTATGTGCGAATTTAATGGCGATAGATAACATGATTAGTGCATTCCTATTTGAGTTGTAGGTTGGGAGATAACTTTTTGGTGAGACGACTTATGCTGGGTTTGACGTCTCGACGCTAGTAACAGTCAGTTAATTAGCCATGTTGGGATGTCTTTATATTTGTATATATGTATTTATAGTGTATACTGTGTTTTTGCGAGCTTGCACAATGACACTTAAAGGGGACTGCTGTGTAGTGGAAAGATACAGGTAATGGTGCAGTTTAATATAGGTGTTATGTCGCCACGTGCTACCTTAGTGGCAAGGTTATTATGTGTTATACGTTTGTTGGTAGTTGATGGTTTGAATATTGTTCCTTCGGTCATCGAGGGCGATGACGTTTTAAGTGGGGAAGGATGTAAGGGGTTAGGAAATTACCCTGTGACCTGTAGAGGGCGAAGTGCTGAGACAAGCCGGCACTCTTTGCTTGGCCCTCTCACAGGTGAGTTGGCCAAACTTGAACCACTGTTATGTTTAGTAAATATTAATATTGTTATGCTAAATATGTGTTATGTACATATGTGTATTGTGTTAGAACGATTTGAGTGATTATTTTGATGTATCATATGGGTTGATATGATTATATTGGAAACGAGGATTTAATGTTAAACTGTGTGATGCTTAGCGCTTTGATTTGTTATATGCATTTACATTGTAGTACATGGTTATGTACACTAATAAGTTGAACGCGCGGTACCAAAATTGGGTGTAGTGCGTGCGCGCTAATGTTGTACCTGGTCCCAGGGCCAGGACCAGGACCAGGGTACGCTCTAATTGATGTGATGAGTATAAGTCTTGGTTTAGGAATGAGGTCAGTAAGAACGGTAGGGAGCATAGAAAAGAAGTGCTTATAATAGAAGTTGAGTGTTTAAATCTATTGCTTTATATGAGGTTTATATTGACTGTTACTTCTAGTTGTTTAAGTATTTGGGTCAGGTATTTACCTGTGTTAATGTTGAGAGTTTCAGCTACATTGTACTGTGGCAATTGGTTTTTAAAGGGCAAATTTACTCGTTTAATATTTGATAACATGACATGTTTTGGGGGATGCATGGTCTCCATGATTATCGGCATTAGTGATATGTAATGTGTCTGTTACTGGTTACTACTAATAAAGACTCTTTGCTTGGCCCTCTCACAGGATCTGTCGTTGATTTCGAGTTCTCGACCACCTCACACTTCTAATAGTGCGAGCAAACATAACGGTGAACCGTTATAATCATGAACCATCTAGTTAATCAGTAACAACTACGAGAGATAAGGCAAAAATCATGAACTTCAAACGACCTTCTCCCCTATAAGGCGTGCTAGTTAATGAGATTGTATTTCTTCTTTTTTTCGGGTCACCAATTAAGTGGATGTATAAGAAAGGATATTTAGATTTGGATAACTTGAGGAAAAATCATTAAATTAAGTCGGCATTGATGTCCAATATATAAACCTCACATTGGCCACTCTCCATCCAGGTGATGTAAATGGGAACCCGGTAGGAATAAATTCCTCAAATGTCAGAGCACCTAATTAGGGAAGCTCGGCTGATTCCGGGATATTAATAATACAGCGCTTAGAAAAATTAGTTCCAAGCCTTATTATTATCATAATTATTATTAATAGCCCTCAAATAAATCTAACACGAACTTTAGCTCAGACCCTATATAAGAAGGTTGTGTTGTCGATAAAAACCCCGAGCAAAATTTATCCGGAGTACGTCAATTTCATAATGGCCTTGTAAGATTGTCAATAAAAACATCGCTTTTTATGACTTCCATTAAGTTGCGTGAAGATTCCAATAAAAATAATGTGTTTTTGAAATAAAATCGATATACGACGAAAATCCCCGATGGTAACCATTTTGATACATTTTAACGCACCAACAGATAGGCCTTACATTACAGATCCATTAGGGCTCGACATTAAAACTAAACAACTTTTAATCACGATATTTAAATTAATTTTCGAAGTCGTGCACCATCGTGTACGTGCACCTCTCTGTCACCTTTCTGTCATCACGCCATTTTGTTATCTACACAGCCCTCAAGTAGGCCTACAAACACTATGACATCTTTCATCCGACGCGACCTTTTCTGTTCAGCGCGAAAGTTCGTTCACCTTCTGTAAACCCAAACCTTAATCGATAAGGTTTCATAAAAGAAGTTCGCTGTTGCCTAATAATTGTATTCACATGCCCAGAGTGCGTCAATGACTCTACAGTGTTTCTTTTCCCTTCTCCATCTACTTGGCTTCCAATTCATCACAGAAGCGAAGTCACGAGGATGGATTCATTCCGAAGAATTCCGCAAAAATTATAAATAATATGTTTATTAGACGAGAAGAAAGTGGAAACTAGAAATATTGATTGTTCACGTAGCTGTAAACCGTTTCTTTTTCTTCACATGAGCTCTTCATCATCAATTAGTGCCTTCTTCTGATGTTTTCTAGTATACAAGGAACGGACACCAGCTGACGAGGGGATATACGTTCATTACCTAAACTCTATTGCTAGCGTCATCGGGAACAGTCATCTAAACAGTCGTCAATAAAGGAGTTAACAAAGAAATAAAATCTTAATTTTTATTTGAAACTGTATCGAAATACAATGAAAGGGCAAGATTTAAAGAAACAACCTGGTTCTGCTCAAGGATTGAAAAATCGACTTGCTGTAGCTGTTGGGAGTTTCATGACTGCTATTCTGGCCACGGGTATCCGAGGTTAGTACAGAAAAAAAATCTTTATTTGACCATTTGAGATAGAGAGGACGAGTTATTGCAACAATAGAATTGTTTTTCCTTCTTCAATATTGGAATGAAAAGTTATAACCTGGGGGGGGGGGGGGGGGAGGGAGGGCAAAATTGTTACATTGTCAACTTATTAAAGTTAAAATGATAACATGATTTCCTTATGCCCATGTAAATTCACAGTGTCAAATTATTAAAGTGGGTGGGGCTAAAAGACTAAATCTTACATTACTATATTTCGGTGTACATCAAGCTTTAACACAAAGTGTCAAAAGCGCTTTCTAAATGTTCATTTATTTGGAAAATTGTTATGTTATTAACGTATCTAAATGAGAGAGTATTTTTTTTTTGTACCGGATAAATAATTGAAGAACATTTAATTGATTATACACAAACTAGATGGACCAAGAAAAACATATTTTATGCCAAATCCATGACTGCGAAATTACTGTGTATTTACATTTTATCTCTCACTTTACCATCCTTTAATTATAATACACGTTCAAAGGCTTTTCTGATTTTTTAAAGTTATTTATATAAAGGAAGTTTAATGTTTGCTGTAACTCTTTTCATAATGGTTTTATATTTTTGTCATAAGAATGTATTACAATGTTGCCCATAAAGTTGGAATGATTTTTCTTTAATTTTTACATGAATGATTATAAAAAAATGGGGTTTTCTTGATGGAAAAAGTTTAAATCTTATCAGAGCTTTATTGATCGATCTCTATGATTTTTTTAGATTGATCAGTAAAGTTTTAAGAAGGTAGAATCTTTATGTATCAAGCATAAATAGTGTAGCGTCGCAACAATTTCATGAAAAGAGGGGAATAAATTACTCCGACTTCATTGGCAACGGTGTAATTCATTCTAATAACAAAAGCATAAAATCATCATGAAAAGAGTTAAAGGAAACGATTAGAATTCAATTGGATAAATAAGCAACGCATCGACAATCGAAATGAAAGGAACAATAAAATCATTTTAAAAACGATTGTATCAAATCCTCATCATTTTCCCCGATATCTACTAGATCGAGGCCAAACAATATCTGACTTTCAAAAAAATGACAAGCATGCTAATTACAAAATGAAACCTCGAACATGATTTCTGGAAACACCCGTTACAACATGCATAATGGCGTCTCAAAAACGTTTTTCTGAAATCAAAATGATTTCATTCGACCTTTCTCAGACATCTGGCTGGAAACTTTTATCGGGTTCAATGATCCTTTTTAGAGTTCGATGAACTTTTATGCCAGATTTCGCCTTGCTTACTGCAATCATGGATGCTGCAATGTAAACAGACCCAAACAGACGCAAATATTCGTCTAATTGTAAGACGTATACGAACTTTTTACAGAGCAAACAATGACGACCTACTAAAAATCAAACGAGCTGTCAGAAACAGGTTGCCGTACGTCCCAGTACCCCGTTTAGGATACGAAGAGATACGAAAGACAAACATGCATTATCTTTATTTTCGAACATGAACCGTTAATCTTGCAACTAAATTGACATGCCTGTAATTAGTTTAAAATTCAATGAAAAATGAATGTTGAAGTAGCCTACAGCTTAAAGATAAAGACCAGTTATGGTCATGCGATGGTATTGTGAAAGAAACGTTGTGGAACCGATCAGAAAAGGTTGATCATCTAGCATATAAGTATTGGTGTGTACTGCAAGGTTCTAGAATCATCAAAATGATACGAAATTTGGCCCAGTCTTGGTAAAGATACAAGCACTGTACACAGAAAGATGTATATGGGACTACGCGACACGTGCGCGATATCTATCAGGTCCAAATAGATATAATAATTTACCAAATATATCAATTAGTAGGCGGTTTCTCGGCAAAATTTGTATCATCTCGTATAAGTCAAATGATATTCTTTCACATGATTGGTAATACAACTTCAATTTCATTTTTTGAGAGGAGGGCATTTCCAAAACTGATCTTTACCTTTAAAGCATTTGCTACATGAAATTTTTTCTTCAATAAATCCATTAAACAAAAAATATAGGCCTGTTCCCACTACTGCGTATTTCGGACGCTTTGCACACTATCTAGCCTTGTTTTCTTTCCTTTTAACTTCAAAACTTCAGGCATTATATTTTGCATACTAAAACTAGTTTTTAAATGTCATTATTGTGAACAACAGTGTAATATTTTCATATGACTATATCATTTTACTATCATGACTATTATGACTAATATAAACCCATAAAACAAGTTAATTATTGAAAAATACATTGTCTTTATCGATAGTTGATTTCGTAATTTGTTGGATTGTGTTTTGAAGGAAAAACATGCATTCTGCATTAAATCTGCAATATTTCACCTGTGTGCGAACGGAGTTGAACGTAGTAGCGACTGTTTACGATCTGTTTAAGAAATTTCATGAACGGGCTCGGACTGGCGTTTTATAGCCCTTGAGCCAGGACGTGATTGTACACGCTCTAGGAGCGCGTTCAAACGCACTAAGAACGAGCTGAGGACGAGTTGAACTGTCTCTGAACGGGTTGGTTGGGTTACAAATTAGATAGAACAAGTTGTGAACTAGTTGGAATAGATTTGGACGTATTGGGAACGAGGTAGAACTAGTTAATAACGGGTTTAAACTGACTACAGACTGGCTTGGACTGCCTGGAAATGGCAAATTTACCCGATCTGAACTTGATATGAACTGACTGTGGACGGGGTACAGACGAGATGGAGGTATTGAGGACTGTTTATGAACGAACTTCGATCGTATTATAGAACATTATTTACACGTTCTACACCGACCACAACCTGTTTTACGATTTTCTAAGACGGTTCCAAAACGTAGTGAGAAGTATAATTTGGTGTGATGGGGGCTTTAGTTTGAAAGTCTGTAAGATCGTGTTATCATAAAGTAATCTTAACGAAATTACAAATACAGTTAAAGGATTTTGAGAATAAAAAGGCTATCTTCAGCTCTGGTGTAGCCTAAGAATTGATTATGATATTAATACTTCTCTTAATTTCCTCCATTTACAGGTGATTGGTTGTTATTCTACGTTCAGATTCAGAAGTTATGGTACGGGGAATCACTCATCCCAGAGGCGTTGCTACCGGGTCATGACCGGGGAGCCGCTGAGAATGGAAGTACCGTACAATATGAAAACCTCCTGGAACGATACCATATGCAGGTGCGTTACAGATAATGTAGTCACAGATTGACAATTTTCTCACGGAAGAAACTTGATAATTACAATAAAATGATGGCGTTGTTCGACAAACGACTCCCTTGCAAGGAAATATTGCGATAACTTCATTGGCTGATGCCGCTGATGCAGATTTTAATGTATTCTATTTCTATTTCCTTGAAATGCTTAAGAAACAGCCATGCTAAGGCCGGGGTAATTATTGTGGAGCGCCTGGAGTGTCAAGTCTTACAGACATACGAACTAACTAGGCCTATTATCATTATCATCATCATCATCATCATCATCGTCATCTTCGTCATCTCCTTCGTCGTCATCTTCCTCGTCGTCATCGTCGTCATCGCCAGTATCGTCATCATCTTTCGCCATAAATTCACGATAAATTCTCCGACACGGCACTGATATCATTTGACATGGCATTGATTGACATTTGTCACTCCACACCCAGGAGAGAAATGGAGACATTGTAGGATGGCGAAAGCCTTTGTGATAGTAACTGCCATATGCCCTCACGGTAACCATACGGCAGGAATGCTCCCCAGGGAGTGGAGATGATGTACATTGTGAGTGATTGAATCATACGACCGGGGTTATGATACTATTTGTAAAGCGTTTTGAGATGCGGTATTTTGTATATTAAGCTCTTTATAAATCCATTTTGTTATTATTAATTTCTACAACGCTCTTTCTTTGCAGGGTGTTTGGTTCTACGCCCTCCAATCTTTGCTTGGTGGTTTTGGCGGTATTTCGTATTAAGCTCTTTATTAATCCATATTTGTTACTATTAACTTCTACAACGCTCTTTCTTTGCAGGGTGTTTGGTTTTATGTCCTCCAATCACTGCTTGGTGGTTTTGTGATTCTGTACGGTGTGGGAGGATGGTTGAAGTGGCATTTCTACATTCAAAGACGTAACAAAGCGGCGGAATGGAAGTGCCAACCTGATCGCTTTCTAACTCCTGAAGATGATCTGCTTGAGTTCAGGCTGGGGTCGATGAACATGGCAATTGGATCAGTGCTTTCAGGTAATTTAATTACTTTGATTTGAAATTATTCTAACAAAGGCCTACACAGATCATTATTACAACCATTTCTTGAAGTATGTCTTGAGTAAATTCGCCGAAGATGGCGTTAACAACGAACTTATAATGATCTCAGTTCACTTAGTTGTTTTGCCTTCATAAATAGTGAGGCAAAGCAATAAATAATCAAAGTCCATTTGATTGTGACCTCTTTGCAAGCTTTACGTAGCTTGTTCTGTATGAAAATGAGTTCATACTGGAATCTGGGCTCGCCGTGGTACGAAAAAATAAGACGCCAGCAGCCCAGGCTGAGAGCATTTTTTTTTCGCCGGGCGTTCTAATTCGAGTATTACGCCATCTTCGGCTAGCAGCAAGTAAGTGGGGCAGGACGCATAGATCAAATTAAATAGGCCAGATTCTGGACTACCGCCATAATGACAATGACAATGCCAAACACCTCTTTGCCACCGAAACAACATGCATAGTAGTCAGAAAACAGCGAAGGTTGTATACCTTTATAATAGCAGACAACAAGATATTAAAGAGCATATCCGAGAATGTGCGTTTTTAAAACTTTGAATAGTGTCATATAGAAAGGTTTCTTTAATATCAGGAAATACGTAACATGTCTCTAATGGTTAATACCAATTTCCCCCTACCTTTCTAACGATTCTTTCTTTTCTCTTCTTCTAGGGATCCTCGTAACATACATCATGAATGGAGGGGAGACCAAACTTTATTACAACATATCAGACTATGGTTGGGTCTACTTTCTACTCTCCATTCCCGTTAACTACATATACAACGAAGCTGCGGCGTACTACTCTCACAAGGCTATGCATATTGCGCCTTGGTACAAGCGCTACCATAAACTCCACCACCGCTTCAAGTGCCCCACCCCTTTTGGAGCCGTAGCCATGCACCCCTACGACTTCCTCGCGCTCCAATTCTTGATTGAGATACCCATCTTCTTTATACCAATGCATGCAGGTAAGGGGCGAGGCATTGCAAGTTGTTACCCTTTCTCCACATCTCCCTCTATCTCACTCTTTGTCTCCCCTCTTACTCTCTCTCTTTCCCTCTCTCTTATTTTGTGTCTCCCTCTATCTCAATTAGTTTTGTCCCCAACCTCTCTCTCTTTCTCTTTCTGTGTCTCCCTCTATCTCAATTTTTGTCTCCTCAGGCTCTCACTTTCTCTCTCTCTCTCTGTCTCCCTCTATCTCAATTTTTGTCCCCAACCACTCTCTCTCTCTCTTTCTCTCTGTGTCTCCATCTATCTCACTCTTTGTCTCACCTCTCACTTTCTCTCTGTCTCCCTCTATCTCAATTTTTGTCCCCCAATCTCTCTCTCTCTCTCTCTCTCTCTCTCTCTCAATGTCCCGCTTTTTCTATCTTTGTAGGTATCTTTTCATCCTGTTCTGGTGTATTACCTGTATCAGAATTGTTTGGAGCAAGAAGGGCGTTAAGTATGTATGAAATGATAATAATTAACGCCTTCTGGCTCCAAGCAATATGGTTTTAGATTTCAGTCTCCTATAATGAAATTGGGGAGGGGGGATGGATCTAATTCACCCAGCTACCTTGAATATGAAAAATTGGATACCAACCATTGTCACACATTAGCCTGTTTGTTTTACCTGCTTGACATGTAAGCAACAGGTGACCGACGGCCGTAAATCCTCTTACATGGATTTGGTAATGAGGATTAATAGTTTCGAGCCGGTACGAGACAACTGTTAATATTTTTCTTCGACCGGACAAATAACAGTAATCATTGATTACCGCGTATCATCTACTCTTTCTTTCTTTCTTTCAATGTCTTTATTCAACTTTGTATTATCAATTTCTCGCATGGCAGAGTGGTCTCGAAAAGCATTTTCCAGTAAAAAAAAAAACAAGTCATATGATAACGACAATACCTCTTCTTTCCCCGTCTCCAGGTGTGTTCATATTTTGGTTGATCTACGGTTACTACTACAGCATCTTAGATCACTCAGGAATCCATTTAGATCCATTGTGGCCGTGGCAACCACAGGTTATCTTTCATGATAACCATCACAAGTAAGTATTCTCTCTTCAATCATACCGGTATGTTGGCTCAGTCAGTAGAGTGTCCGCCTCACAACCTGGAGGTCGTGGGTTCGAACCCCGGCCGCGTCATACCAAAAGACGTTAAAAAACGAGAGTTCCTTATTGTTTGGCGTTCAATAATAAGGGATAGAGCCAACGTCGAACTGGCGCTGCTCAGTGGCTGCCGGGCTCACGATCAATTGGGCAAAAAGATTTTCCATTTTCGGTTTAACTTAATAAAATGTAAAAGATTATTATTATTATTATTATAACATCTCCTTTACATAATCAAAGTAGCAATCATAATAGGCATCAGGGAAGGAAATGAGGACTGTAATTAAGATTGTAATGATGTCCAAGAAAGATGTTTAATGGAGTTTTGGTATTAGTTCCTCAATAATTATTGTGGATGTGTTGAGGTATAGTGGTTCATTCTCTTGACTCTCAATTCAAGGGTGGAGTGCTCAATTCCAAACTCGGCCCTCACATCTTTTGGCAAGGCATTAATCCACATTTGCCACTCTCCACCCAGGTGTAAATGGGCAATAGCTGGGATAATAATCACAGATTCACAGGGCCCTCAGGAAGAAAATCATTGATGCTGATGAGGCTTCCCTTGGTTAACAAAATTATTGTTATTATTATTATTCTGATTATTATTATTTTCATTATTATCATCATCATCATCATTATTATCATTAATTTGGGGCATTATTTTAAAGTTCCTGAAATGAATAATACTGTAAATTTTCTTGGTCAACCCTCTCCAGGTTTTTTCACTGTAACTTCGGTTTTAACACCGAGATGTTCGACAGACTTCACGGAACTCTAATGAGAAAGGATCGACAATACACGGAAACCACCTTCGGAGGACAGGGTGCTCCAAAAAATTCAAAGCCGCAAAATAAAAAGGGACACTGAGTAAAAAATAAAAGAATAAAGATAATGAGACATTATCACCTTTAGTAAGTGTTGTTATTTGTGAATAGAGCTATAATATCAAAAATGAGCGAGGTGGCAAACTCTTGATCGTACTCAATTTACAAGAGCTTTCCTCATGTTCACGATAACATTGGATTTTTAGAGTGAAAGTTATTATTATGCATAAGAAAGCAACACGATAATTAAATTATTAAATTACTTAATTTCCCCTAGTAAAACGCTAAAAAGAGAAGATAACATGTTCTTAAAAGTGTAAGTGATGCAGGGTTTTGTAGTTCCATTCTTATTAAAATTCAACGCTACTGTAGAGTGCGTATTAAAAAAAAAAAGTTTACCCACCTTTGGTAGCTTCGAATTAAAAAGTTATATCCTGTGTGACCTTAGTCCAGAATCTGACCAGTTAAATATCCCCACACACTTGATTCAAGCCGCCGAAGATGGCGTTATCTACCAACTCATAACTATTCTCACCAGCCCAAGGCTGCGTCGTAATTTAATGATCACGCCATCTTCGGCTGGTAACAAGTATTAACGTACGGGGAGGTAGCGTTGGAGTGGTGGAGATCAAAATTAAACAGGCCAGATTCTGGACTAGTGTGACCTACAATAATTTGTTACTATAAAGAAGAACTAATGCCCTGCCAAGGATGACTGAGCTGCAGGATTTTCAAAAAGTATTGTCAAAGTCCTCTTGTACCAAGTTTGGGCTGAAGCAATGCATGTGGGTCAAAAGCCATATCAAATTTTGATGCCAAGAATGACTGAACAGCAGGATATTCAAAAAGTATTGTCAAATCCTTTTTGTACCAAGTTTGGGCTGAAGCAATACATGTGGGGGTCAAAAGCCATTAAGTGTCCAAACAATTGCTCAGCGTGTGGTTTAAACTATTCAAAATACATGTGTTTAAAGAGCAGTACTACTATAATATGGGTAATGAGAACAGTAGATCTTTTTTTTTGAAAACACTCAAAATATAAAATGATATCTGTGACTTTAAAGCAATCCCGTACCAACTGAATTTAATTTTTATAATTTTCAATCATCTTCGCTCTTACATTGTAAGACAAACCATTCAACGATTCAGATAATGCCAAGACAATGTGAAAAATATCTTTAAGAATTCACAAATTGTGGCAAATGAGAGACTATTGAAAAAACAAAACAAAACAAAAATAACGATGCAACTACAACAAATTTGTTTCAGAAATAAATGAATGGGGAGGTGTCGTGGTCAAGTAGATAAGTCACCGGACTGTGGATCACATGGTTCGCGGTTCGAATCCCGCCGCGTCACTATAACATTTGGCAAGACATTAATCTACATTCACCACTCTCCACCCAGATGAGGCAAATGAGTACATGGCAGGAATTAATTCCATAAACTGATAATGGAGCATAATAAGTGTACGTCTGACAGACACGAGCGCTTTACAGTAACCCACTAGTACAATCATCATCATTATTATTACTAATAATCAAAACCTGATGTTGCATATTTATTTATGTGAGCAACTATAGAGGTAGGCAGTTTTACACTAAATGACGCACATAGTTTACTTAGATATAAATATCAGTTTGTGCCGAGTGTAAAACTGTGTAATCATTGTTGAGGCGATTATATAGACCTCAGCTGTAAAAACAACAACACTATTATATATTTACTCATGTGCAGTAATAATAAATTATAACTCAAAGTGTCATTTATTTGTCCATTTGATATAAATAATGTGTAAAGCAATTTATTCCGAGCATGTTGGATCCTTTTGTGTAATATCATTGCATCCTGCTTTTTTTCGATGAATGTGTCTCCCAAAAACATAGTGAGCTTTAGAAACTTTAAGAATTATGTTTTTGAATGTTATATAAGAGCATATATGGTTTTTTCGTTTCTGGTGACCTTATATTTACCTTAAAAACATGTTCATTAAACTTTTTATATTTCTACAAATTTGAATTCGAAGACTATAGATACGTTATATTGTTATGACACGGTCATGTCACGTGATTTTAATCTTATAAGATATTGTATAATTTGTTTGTCATGTCATGATGGCAGTCGAAGTCATTTTCAGTCTAGAAGGTAGAGACAATAAACTTAAATCTTAGATCAAGCTATCTGTACCTTGTGGTCTTTAATATGGAGTGGCTATCAGATAGATAATACAGTACATGTATATTCATTCTTACATAATTTTACACAAAAGCACCAAACTTTGCCAATAGATGTATAATTATTCTGTCCTCAACATTTTGTCGACAGACCTGACTACATCCTCCTCTCTTCTCGATTCCCTCTCATCATCCCGATCTCCTCTCATCATCCCGATCTCCTCCCATCCCGAGACTTTAATATTCCTCTCTCTTCCCTTCGCTCATTCTCCTTGACCTCTCTCTCTCTCTCTCCTCAGTGCCTTTCACGCGTATCAGAACAATTATCCCCTGCAAAATAACCCCCGGAACATTACCCCCCGGTCATTAAAGGGGAAGTCCACCATGATATTAAGTTGGTTTTGATTAAAAAATAAAAACAATCGGGGTAATTTTTAGTGGGGGGGGGGGGGGATAATTATCCTAGGGGGCAATTCTCCGGGGGTTATTTGTCCACGGGGATAATTTTCCGGAGGTAATTGCCCTTGGGGGTATTTTTCACGCTGGTAGGTAATTGGCCGGGGAGGTGATTGTCCAGGAAGTAACTGTCCTAGAACCCCCTTTTATGCATTTGAACTTTACAAAATGGGGCCACTGTATCTTCACTGAGCATTGTGAAAGAACATCTCACAGGTTTCAGCACAGAGGTTATCAATCATTCTAGAATTGGAAAAACGCCTTTCCATAGATTATCTCTACCATTCACAGAATAAACTTTATAATGATATTTTCTCTCACAATAGTAAGAATAGGTGTGAGTAAGATCCGTGTTGTACAAACACATCATTCGTCAATGATATTTTTAACATCAAAATCCAAACTAATTTCGGGTCTATTCATATCTACTTCTCAAAAGTGTTTTTAAAAGCAACCACCTCTCTAGAAAGACCACCTGGCTATTGATACCACATTATCTGTTTTCTGAGAAAACCGTGTACTAAATGAACTTGACGTATATTCTTTTGTTCTGTGCTTGCCCAGCAAAGCAGTAGTCGCCATGTTGTGTCCAACTCGAACGGGGTTGGCCAAACTCTGTGTATAGATGGCTCTGATTAGACAGATTCTGAACGACACAGTGGCCCCATTGTGTAAAGTTCAAATGCATAAAAGGGGTTATAGGACAATTACTTCCTGTACAATTACCTTCCCGACCAGATACCGGGGTGACAATTACCCCCAGAGGGCAATTTACCCCCCTGAATGATGGCTCTGGTCCTAATCAGAGCGATCTATACACAGAGCTTGGCCAACCGGGTTCGAGTTGGACACACTATGGCGACTACTGCTTTGTTGGGCAAGCACAAAAGAAAAGAATACACGCCATGTTGTGACCCAGTAAAACCAAGTTGGCCAAACTCTGTGTATAGATGGCTCTGGTCCTAATTTAATGATCACGCCATCTTCGGCTGGCAGCAAGTAAGAAGGTCGAGGTCAGTGCATAATTATATTGCGTTGGTGAGGTGGAGATCATAATTAAATAGGCCAGATTCTGGACTACTTCTATCAAGGCCACTTGATTTTCTGAGGGGTGAGTGTGTTTTGTTTTTTGACTAGCTTTTTAATTTTGGGGGATCTTTAAATGGAGCACTGTGTGGGGAATGTGCAGGGTCTGTCAGTATTTAAAGCTGGTTACCTTTCAACACAAAGTATGAGGATAATGTAGTTTGGTTTTGTTTGATTGAAATGAACGCTTGAATTGAATTATGCGCTATAAAAAGACTTTATTATTATTATTATGTCTAGACGGCATACATTCTATTCATAAATAGCTCATAAATCATATCAATATGGAAACGTTTAATTTGATTTGTTTCGTAAAAGAAGTTGAAGTTACTACCTTCACAAATATCACCGGTGTATTAAAATATATTGTTTACTTGTTTTTTGGTTACTAGAGAAGCATGATGACTGAACCAGGTAAAATCGGCAAATTAGCCTCGCTACTGGCCCGAATCAGAAGAGCTATACTTACAGGACTGGGTACTCTTCTTACAGCTCTACTAGCTACTGGATTAAGAGGTACAATTCCATATTTCAGTCTTAATCTTATCATTTAAGGTGTAACCATTATCCATAGGTGTCCCGGTACGAATTCGCGAAGGGGCATGCGGGGGGGGGGGGGGGGGGGGGGGTTGGAGTTGTGAAGGGGGCTGACGCATATTGCCCGAATATCAATTTTCCGTTTCTATTTTTTCACACGATTTTCACGAGAGGAGACGCGATGGATTAGTGGTAGAGCAGTGGTATAAGACAGGCTTTTGAAAATCTTTCAACACTTAAATTTCTGGAATGGTATATAAAGCCAATTCATTGCTGTTTAACGATCTAAATTCACATAAAATGTAATTAAATTGTAATAATATGATTGGGCGAATTAAAAAATCGATTAGATCAGTTTTTCCCAAATTTTATCATTAATAATGGTCTGTTTTTAATCAAACTTTAAGATTATCTTTAATTGTACATTTAGCATTGAAGTCACTACCTTAGCACTATTTTCTCTCATCCGGACAATGTTACCAAGTCCCTTTACGTAAAGACATTCAGGCATTATTCAAATTGGCGCGTTTTAGGAGTTTGATTTGCATACAAGTTTGGCCGCCTATTGGGTACTGTTAAAAGTCGCTTCACCCCCAATTTAGTTTGAATACGATGCTATAAAGTCTGACGTTCAGAAATGATGCATCGTACGAAAGGCATGTGATAGGGAATAACTCTCCTAACTCTTTATTGTGACGTACCACGTATAATTGATTGTGCAGAAGCAATTTTATGAATGGTCTGTCACTGCATGGTTAGGCTTTTTAACAAAAGGCGTCAAACTTGGTCGGCCAAGGTTACTGCACTGAGCGAGTGCAAGAAAGCTTTGAATAATTATTATGATCAATGTACTTTTGGATTTTGTTTTATAAGGAGGTCAAACTTAAACTATGCAAAGTATGACGTAGCCTATGACAATGGTGGAATAGAAAATTAATGCAATTTACTGAGAAATCAAAACTCTTACCTGTTAAGTGGACACAGATGCATGAACGTAAAGAAATTCAGGTATTACTCACATTGGCGCGTTTTAGGGGTTTGATTTGCATACTAGTTTGGCCGCCATTTTGGGTTCTGTGAAATATCACCTTACCCCAATTAAAGGTAAAGACCAGTATTGGAAACGCCCCAATTTCAAAAAATGAAATGGAAGCTCTCATTACCAATCATGTGAAAGAATATGTTTTGACTAATACATGATGATAACAAATTTGCCGGGAAACCGCCTACTAATTCATATATTTGGTAAATTTGTTTCTCTCATGGTCTGTGAGAGATATAGGGTAGTCCCATATACATCTTTCTGTGTATAGTGCTTGTAACTTTACGAAGAATGGGCCAAATTTCTTATCATTTTGATGATTCCAGAACCTTGCAGATGCTAGATGCTAGATGATCAACCTTTTCTGATCGATTCCACAACGTTTCTTTCACAATGCAATCGCATGACCATAACTGGTCTTTACCTTTAAGTTTGAATAAGATGCTAATAAAGTCTAACGTTCAGAAATGATGAATCGTATAGAAGACACGTGGTACGGAATAAATCATGTAACTCTTTGTTGTGATATGACAAGTATAATTATTTGTGCAAAAGCAATGTAATAATACTCAGTTTTTATATAGCGCTTATTACAATCACTAAGCGCTTCCAAACTTGGAGATTATTACCCCGGCTTTATAGCTGTGGTGCCATTACGGCGCTCTAGCATTTCAAAGAATTAATTCCTGCCAGGTACCCATTAACATCACCTGGGTTGAGTGTGGCAAATGTAGATCAATGTCTTGCCAAAGGACATTAGTGCCGCGGCGGGTCTCAAACCGCGGACCTTGTGATCGACAGTCCGGCGACTTAACCACTCGACCACGGCACCTCTTCATAAATGGTCAATGCATGGTTACGCTTTTTGAGAGAAGAAATCAAATTATTTACAATAATTGATGTATCCGCATTTATTAGGGGCATATTTATCTCCATGAAGACTTATTTCTGAAAAATATTTTTAAAATACATCATATTGTCGAGAAGAAAGTGAATGAAAATCTATCACAGAATTTCAAAAATGGATTTAAACAATATTGAAATATATATAATAAAACAGTTATATGAAGGCATTCCATTCTCATGGAAAACTCTTTTGAATATATATGAACATCCTTGTGAGGATACCGAATTAACCGGAAAACTCCACTCTTTGCAAGGCATAACATCAACAAATATTTGTAGTACATTGTTAAAGATGAGAACGGAAACAAATCTTATGCTACATGCAACTTAGAACGTACATATAATATGGTCGAAAATGACACGAGACCCATTTTCTTAAGACCACGAAAATCCACTTTGGACAGCGAACTGAAGGAATTTCAATATCAAATGTTATATAATCAAATTTAAAATATTCTAACTTGTTGCGAGTTAACAGGGGCGGATCTAGCTTTTTGCTAAGGGGGGGGTTGACCAAAATAATGACGATGCGGAGCATCGTCCACGAGCCGCGAAGCGGCGAGCCGATTTTTTTTGGGGTGTTTATTTGAACCCCGTAAGTGATGTTTTCCTGGCATCTATTAACACAATGGAGACCATAAAAAGCAGTGCATGATAACGTCTTTTTAAATCAAGACAAGTAACAGTTAAATACACAGTTATATCCAGAGTTATCATGTGTTTGGTTAAGTTACCTGATGAGTTGAATATCTTCTCACAATATTTGCACTTGAAAGGGTTTCTCTCCAGCGTGCGTTCTTTTTTCTTTCTTTTTTTCTTTCTTTTTTTCTTTTTTTTTCCTTTTTTTTTTTTTTTTTTTTTTTTTTTGGGCCGCCCAAGGGGGGGGGTTGCAACCCCCCCAACCCCCCCCCCTGGATCCGCCACTGGTTAAAAATATGTCATTAACGTTATAATAAAAAATGATAACAAAAACGTTACTTATAAAGCGCTTACCACCGAAGTCTCTAAGCGCTACAACAAACAAAATAGACTGATAAACAACAAAAAGGCCCACTGCACTACTGTCTTGTAGCTACTTGAGCCCTCTCTATATTAAACAATGCCTAATCGGTGACCATTGGTCCCCCATGATCGTCTTTTTCTTATGTTAACTGAGAGCTGAGTTGATAAGATAACCACCTGTCCAGTGACCTTGCAGGGCGGTCTAATCCCTCCTGTAAACTAGTACTGATAAGATGATGATGATGATGATGAACAGCATTTGTATAGCGCCATTTATCTGCAAAAGCATTCAAAGGCGCCAGGCTCCCTCAATATGTCACATATTATTCGCAATGTTGCCGGAAAAGATAGGTTTTGAGTTCAGATTTAAAGGTATCAATGTTGTTACAATTTCGAAGTTGGACAGGTAGAGAGTTCCAAAGATGCGGAGCAGATGAAGAGAATTAAGGCTCTATCCCCGTATGTTTTTAGACGGGTACTGGGCACATGAAGAACGAGTCCCGCACAGCGTAGTCCTGGTCGTAGCTGACGTACACTGATGAGAGCAGAGTATTACATAGCCAGGGGACAAGTTATGTAGAGCCTTAAATGCAAGCAGCAAGATCTTATACTGCACTCTGCAGTGCACTGGCAGCCAATGAAGCTCATGGAGTGTAGGCGAGATGTGGTCAAACTTCCTGATTCCCATCAGAAGGCGAGCAGCAGCATTCTGGACCGCCTGGAGACGTTTGATGGCTGATGATGGTAAGCCGACAAGGAGAGAGTTGCAGAAATCCAGCCTTGAGGTTATTAGAGCATGGATGAGGTTTTCCGCGGCACTTCTGGTGAGACAGTGTCTGATCTCTACAATCCTGCGGAGATGGTAGAATGCAGACTGACAGACACGCGAAATGTGATCCTTCATGCTCATAGTTCTGTCGAAGACTACTCCAAGATTTCTAGCCTTGTTGTTGGGAGATACAGCTTCCTCACCGACTAGAATAGGAGTACCAGTGATCTTATTTCCCATGTGTGGTGAAGACAAAAGGAGATACTCGGTTTTCTTTTCATTTAGCTTCAAGAAGTTGCGTCTCATCCAACATCGAATCTCTTCGATGGCAGCACTGATGGCTGCAGCTGCACGTTCCTCAGCGCCTCCAACTTTTGGATCAAAAGTTAGGTAGAGCTGGGTGTCGTCTGCATAGAAATGTGCGCTAAGACCATGTCGCTGTATGATAGAGCCAAGAGGGGTGATGTAGAGTGTGAAGAGCAAGGGACCGAGGACAGAGCCTTGCGGATCTCCGTAGCTAAGGGTGGTCTCAGGTGATAGATTGCCATTGATGACCACAGCTTGTCTTCTGTCGTTGAGGTAAGACTCAAACCATTGGAGTGCAGTTGCTTCAATTCCAAAATCTTCTCTAAGTCTCTAAACAAAACAAAAATGTGCAAATAAACTTTAATCACTTTAATTTAATTTAATTTAATTTAATTATACATAGAAAATGAGTAAGGCATGGAATTTTTCTTCCATAAAACAGCAACGCAACACCCTCCTAAAAGAAAACAAAAAGAAACGCAACAAGCAAAAACAAAATTATGCCTGTTTGAATACATTAGTAACCCTGTTCTTTGTTACATAATACTGTTTAGGAGACTGGTTACTTATGTACGTCCAATTCAAAAGACTCTGGCAGGGGGATACGACATGGAGGACGATGCCCTCTCAACATACTTCATTCGACATCAACAACATGACAAATCATGAGTTCGTAGGCTTTGATGGATATTACATGAAGGTTTGTGATTCTCATCCTACATCATTGTTTCTGAAAGATAAAGTTGAGTTTTAAAGGTAATACAACGTTTTGGTATGGGGTCATGAATTTGTTTCAAGTGAACATATTGGAATGCATAATATGATCCTACAATATTCAGTGATCGTTGACGCGGTTGAAATCGAGTCTAAAGTTGTGAAATTGTAAATAATACACTCTTTATGTTGTACGGCTCCCTTTCAAGGTCAAGATATTAATAAAGCTTTAAAATGTTTCTTGACTAAAATCGACCGATTAGCTATTCCCATTTGGAAATTATATATCACAACTACATATTCTGACATGTTCATGGTCGCAGCTACCATTGTACGACCGTAGGAGCTATTTGAAATTTATCAAAATTTACCGGGAGCACCGGTAAATTGTTATATTCCATTGTTTTCGAAAGCAGACGTGTTTTAGGGGCTAAATTTTCTAGTGCTTATAATATATCAAATTGGTAAAGAATCACTATCCACTCAAATTTCTAAATTTTCCAAAACTTTGTACTACCTTGAATCTCAAATTTGTCCCGGTTATGTCTAATCATAAACAAAATGCTAGTATATGATAAAGATTGTTCTGCTCTCGTACAGTTATCGTTAAGCTTTAGCTTACAGGGACGTTTGATGGGGAGGGAAATCAATAGAATAGAAAGTACCATTGCGAATCTGTTTTATTTTATTTTTTATAAAACAGCAACGCAAAATCCCCCTAAAACAAAACAAAACGAAACAAACAAACACAACATAATGTATTCCTGTTTGAATACATAAGTAACCCTATTTTTTATTACATATACTGTTAATTCATATCTTTATGTTTTTGGGTTGTCCATCCGTCAGTCCGTCCCGCTTTCTTGTTAACGCGATATCTGATGAACCACTTCAGTAATGAACTTCAAACTTGATCAAATTTATGATATTAAAGGTGTTTAGCCTTGCTATATTGCGTTATCTAAACATGGTGTCAGTATTGTTATAGGAAGATGATCCAATTACATTTTTGGAGCCAGTATTTTAAACATATCATGTTGTTATACCTCCCATCGAAAATATCTTGTTCATGGATTGGTCAAGAGCACCTTACATGATGAAATATATATATGCAGGAAGACATTTTTATGGTCTTTGCTTGAGTCTTATCTCACAGGGACATAGTCAATAATACAAATAAACTCTTTCTCATATCCATCCATTTCTTACAATTTTTTTTCTCATAATCGTTGCCCGTTTAATTCATATTTGACAGGATGTAGGATTTTATGTTCTTCAATCTTTCACTGGAGCTTTTCTTATCTTCTATGGAGTCGGTGGATACTTGAAGTGGTACTACTACATCCAACGTCGTGAGAGGGCAGCAGACTGGAAATGTCAACCGGATCGGTTCTTACAACCCGAGGATGTCCGGTTAGAGTTTTGGTTGGGATCGCTCAACATAGCAATCGGTTCTCTTTCATTTGGTAAGGATTGAGAGGCATAAAATAAAATAGTCACGAATATGTTTTTAGACAAAACCACAAAGACATACATATATCAAATTAACGTGCGTACTATATAATAAGGGACGAACGGACAAACAAACAAGGAAATGAGTTGGTATTGGTCCGACAGTTTTCGCCTATTAACCGACCGGACCCCGATTCGAACCGAGTCGCTTACATCGGACGATAACGTAAAAAGTAGGTCTCTGATCCAAATAATTAAATTTGATTGATACTGGTATGTAGAAAGGCGAATTGACGCACTGACACGCACCACACATACACACACACATCACATGGATAGACCGACAGCCCTCCCCACAGACAAAGCAAATTGCGTTAGGCCAATACATTGACATGCCAAGATGCAAAGACCTACTATAGGAATAGTTAGGAATTGATCACCATGCCTCCTGACATGCAGCTAGGGCACCAATGTAGGCACACGTTAAAGGTAGGCGTTACTACTGCAGCTAGAAGGGATTAGACCACACAGCGAGCCATCGAGGTCACTGTGACAGGTGGCTATCTCATTAACTCAGCTCTCATTTAACATAAGAAAAAGAGGATCATGGGGGACCAACAGGCACCGATTTGGGAAGTTTTCTATATAGAGGGAGCAAGTAGCTACAAGTAGGACAGTGTGCCTTTAATAAGCATAACTTACAGTAGCATCCGGATATATTTACATCTCTTTATGATTAAAATTAATTTCCAATTCGTCTATACACGACTGCAATTACAATCTTAATCTCATGTTTTTCTTGCTTCTTCAAGGTATTTTAGTAACCTACATCATGAACGGAGGCGAGACCAAACTTTATTACAGCATCAAAGACTACGGGTGGATCTACTTTCTACTCTCCATCCCTGGCTTATATGTGTACAACGAAGCTTCGTCGTACTACACCCATCGAATGATGCACCATCCTATCTTGTATCGTCGTTATCACAAACTTCACCATCACTTCAAGTCTCCTACCCCCTGGACAGCTGCTGCCTCGCATCCTTATGAATTCATACTCTTCCAGTTCCTTCTCGAGATACCCATCTTCCTGGTCCCATTACACGCAGGTAATGGACAGAACTAGCCAATCAGAATACACTATTTTGCGATCAACTGATGATACCTTGATCTGATTGGCTAATCATAATACTCAACTGCACAAAAAGATGCGATCAAACGCGACTCTAAACTTAAAGATGCTCAAGCTTGGGTATAATATAGAGGGCAGCACACGGACGTGTGATACCTATACCATCTTGCGAACTTTTTACGCAAGGGAGTGTAATACCCGTTGGCTCAGTGTTATGCAGTTATCGTATGTCCTCCTACGGAGGACATACTGTGTATGATCGAATCTCTTTGAGTTATCGCCAACTTGCCTACTTCACGAACGACCGAGTCTAGTCGTGACGCGCTCGATTTATCCCGAGTTTCAATTGACTGTTTGTAATTTAGTTTTACACTATCAAATTTATCTAAAAATGCACATTATTATTGTTCTGTAAAACACATTTATTTACAATCTAATCTTGCGAGGTTTATTTGATATTTGATGGGAATTTGAAGATTATATTATGTATTAAAGTCCATGTCCGGGTGTTGGTAGATCACGTTTAGCAAACACGCAACGTAATCGTAAATGATTTCACCTTGTATGCCCTGTAGTACCTACACTGAAAATGTTAGCGCAGACTTCCTATGACTGTTTTATGTACGATTATTATGGTATTACGCGCGGTACTCTGCAACCGCTCCGATGTAGACACTGAGTTTCCTTCGGGAGATAAAGACGGTGTCCGTGTGCTGCCCTCTATATACCCAAGCTTCAGCATCTTTAAATGCAACATAATAACATTCAAACAACCAATCAGATCATGATTTCAGGTACTTCTGATTTCTGACGCTCCGTTTCATCGCAACTCATTTGTAGGAACGCTAAGAATTATAGCCAATCAGGGCACGCCTTTCAAATAGTCAGTACCTTGGTCTAGATTGGATAGTGATGGAGAGTTTCAGTTGAATGGGGAGTCCTTTCTGACATGTTGGTTTGAATAAAAGAAGGAAAGTAAAAGAAATTTGTCAGTAGAGATATGAGAAAGTCCCGAAAAATAAAAGATACGAATTTTGTTTTTAGATGGCGATCGCTCGATGGAACACAAATTAGCAGCTCTTCATAAACGGATCTCCTCCAGGGGTGACCCGACATTTGACCCGGAGACAGTTGCTCTGTGTTTTATTTCGTTGAAAGTATATAGGACTATACTCAAGCTAAACCGAACTGACTGACTAAACCAACAATATACCAGGAAATCAAACTCCCTGAACATATCATGAACAAAACATCATTACCGCCCATGGCCAAGAGTCAGTCGATCTGAAATTGGTTCGGAGATAGTTTAGCGGTGTGACTGAGGGATTAGGTTTGCAATTGGATTTGAATTTAGATTTAGGGTTAGGTTTCGGGTTCTGTGTAGTATAGGGACCTTCGTTGGGGTTCCCTCGTAACTATTGTCGTCATATGTACTGAGTTATTCTTATCCTCATCATCATGATTGTTATCATCATCAGTAAAAGTATTGGTTGTAGTCCTATCAAATTTTTAAAGATAATGGTGTTACATTTGCTTTGCCTTTTTCTTCTCCATTAAGGTGTATTCCTGTGTTGTCTAATATACGGATACTATCACAGCATCATTTCACACTCGGGCATTGACCTTCACTCGATGTTCCCATGGCAACCAAGTGTAATTTTCCATGACGATCATCACAAGTAATTACGATTATCTCTTAAAATGACTTTCCGTATAATAGTTCTCTTGCATAAAACTTAGCATTGATGGTAACTTCGCCATCAATATTAAAGACCGTGGCAATATCACTCAACAGCCAATCAAATCAAGATTTCCATGGAGGTTCCCTTTAATGGCAAAGTTACCATTAATGCTAAGTTTTAAGCAACGGGGCATAGGTATGTATTTCACAGCTTACATGGGGGCAGAGCTGCTCCAGGATTCTGACCAAAAACAGTTAAGGGGGAGGGCACAATTACAAACATCTCTGCGAGAAGCAAGTAAGCGAGCAAACTTTGCCCTTTTCAGTCTGCTTAAGCCTACAAGGGGCATAAAAACACGTAATATACCATGTTTTGCTGCTGTATTTTTTATAGTTCCATAATCTTTACCCATATTCCAAAACCCTAAAAAATGTTAAAAATCTAGTTCGTTTAATATTATTGTACTTATGTATATTATCTTTAAAATGTTAATGTTATTTATGTTAATATTACCCTATTATGCTTGTATTTATGAAACGTTTAAAGCGTTTTTTCTTCTTCTCCGTTATACGTTTCGTTTCGGAGAGCGAACCCTATAAACTTACCTTGGAATGACGATGTGAGAATGTGTCATATATATTTTCTGTCAATATCTTTTGTAACTTTTTCTACCTCTCCCTTTTTTTCTTTGCAGGTACTTCCATTGTAATTTTGGAGTGAATACGATGATATTTGACAGGCTTCATGGCACACTGCGTAAAAACAACAGATTTTACTCAGAAACAACATTCGGTGGGAAGGGCGCCCCCATACAAGATCCTACAGCAGCCAGAACCACTGTTAAAGATTCGTAGCCTCCCACTTTTCAACCCCACCATCCCCTTGACCTTAATGTACTCTGATACCCACAAAGTTAGAATAAATATTTTTTATTTCCTTTCATTGAATGATTGTGACAATATGGTTTACTCGTGATAGATTAAGTTTACATTTTCTCAGAAGTCTATTAACCAATCTCTGGGACTCTTTAGATTGAGCAATAAAGTTCTGAGAGAATAAAAACTTTACATATTCATAATAAATCATTTTCTCACAATCACTTCATGAAAAGGGGTAACAGAATTTAATTTCAACCTCATGGATGACAGTGTATATCCCTCGATTGAATCACATCACAATTCCACACTCTGCATAAACGTTCTCACGCAACCTGCACGATTCGGGCATATAATATTTTACTAATTTTCTATTATATCTTATATTTTATATTTATATTTATATTTATCCTATTTTATTTAGCCTATTGCCTAAAGTAAAAAGACATTAGCCTGCTCTACAACACAGATGCGGTCAAGAGTAGAGAAAGTTGATGACAGCGAATAATATGTTTAATTCCAATTTTTAATTTACATGTCAGTTTGGTTATTGCTATTATTTTGATCATTATTATTATTGTTGTATTTCATTTGTTTCCGCGAATGTATATATTGTTTATGTTGCTTGTATACGTATGTCACTCGCCAGTGGAGGACGATTTTCAGTATTTTTTAAAATCAGACAATAAATGATCTTGAATGTTGAATGTACAAGTATATATATATATATTTTTTTTTTTTTATCTAACGAAATACAAAATATGTAATGGTGAATTGAATTCTAAAGGATTTTTATTTCAACTGTTTTTATTATTACTGTTCTACATCTTGGTTTTGTATATTTGCTGTGTATTCTTTTGTTTTTTAAATGTTTGTATATTATCGTGTTTTATATGTATTTAACAAAAAAATGTTTAGACAGGGTCTCTTGAAGAGCAATACCCGATATTGAAAGGGTCACCCTGAATAAAAAAATCCTGACCTCTGTTCAGGAAATGATTCTGACAATATGTGAAAGTTATTATATAACAAGAAAATAAAACTATTAGCAAGAATTTAATCATGATTGCAATATGTGCAATATGCTGTGCTTACACACTAGCTGCCTATTCAATATAGTTTTATAAAATGGCTCTAGTATTTTAAGCATCGTGATTGGTCAATACGCGTCACATGACATTGACAAATTTTTGATGCAAGCACGATTTTGCAGAAATGAGTGCAGAAAAAGCGCAACAAAAAGTTATATTGCACGGCGCGTACGCGTAACCATGGAGATCCAGTGTGCGCGCGTACGTGTAGTACGCGCTCCCTCGAGTGCATTGCAATTATTGTAGGCTACGCGTAGCTAATATTGTACGCTCCACCATGATCCCCAGCGCGCGCAACGTACGCGTAGCTCTAGCTAGCTAGTAGCTAGAGCGGGGTATTATTAAAAAGCAAATTTTTATTTTACTTTTGCCTTTGATTTAGGCCTGTTTTGACTTTTGGATTTTATAATGAAGCCAGGAATTTCAGCTGTCTGATGTAGACTCGTCTCTAGACCCACTGTATGGATTTTATTTTTAATCAAGGCAATGAATCCCATTGACTTTTTGGTAAGCCTGCAAGGTCTTAGTCTAGAACCAACATAACTCTAGATCTAGATCGAACTCTCGTATAGACTCTAACTTAAGATCTAAAGTTTCGTTTGTTGCTATTTGTGTCGCTATTTTATAAAACAAATGACGCATTTGACCCTGTTGTGCGAAACGTGAATGCAGTACACGCGAGGTTTCTTTAGATTGGTGCCGCTCTGTGAACGAGCCGCTAATTCGTTTGTTTTCCTCTCTCGATCTATTGCATCATGAGGTCTATTCTTTTTAATATATATCAATTTTTATTTTTTTATTTTCTATTCCGAAGTTTAACTTTATAACTGTTACATCATTTTATTTCATTTCATATTTGTATTTAATAATTATTATATTATGTTATTTATGACACTCGTTACATTTGTTTTCATGTATTGTATTCAATTGATTTTAAATCCGCTCTTCTTTTGCTGTTGTAATTGTTTAATTTGTATTGCGTTTTATTATGTATTTTATATATTTGTTTATGTATGCACGGACTTACAAAAGAACTGCCATTGGCTGAAAACAAGTGATCCGTGTTGAAATGAAATAAAATGAAATGAAATAAAATGAAATAGTGATAACAGTCTTGTCCATATTTCCGAATATTTTGCCCGTCTTACTCCACGTTCTCTCTTCATCTCCTGCTCCTTATATTATTTGTCTCCCTTTCTTTTACTCAAGCTCCCCCTTCTCAACATTTCACGTTCTCGTTCATTCTTTCCTGTTCTCTCCTTTTCTTTATACTTTATACATCTCTAGTTGTTCACATATTTACCCCCTCAGTTCCTAGCTTTTGTTTTTCATAGAATTGTATGAGCTACTAAGATTTAAACTTCTTCTTGTATGCTAATGTAAAGATCATATTTATGGAATACTACTGATGATTTCTTTATTGTAGCCAAGACATGTTCGTTTGTTGTAACCTCTGTTGGCGAGTCTCTATGGTTTAGTAACGTTGCCACTTACTTGTACTCTTGATTCTTAAAGGGCAATCCAACCTTGGTAATAAGTTCATTTCTATAAAATCAGAAAAAATCAGAGAATAGAAATGGCGAAAATTAGAAAAAATAACGGACCAATAATAACAATCAGCGTGTTTCCACAGAAAAAAAGTGGAACCCGGATTATCTTTTCCGGATTGAAATACCGTGTCGCAGCGACACGGTATTAAACCAATCTGTTTCCACAGAGCGCAGCATTCCGATTCGCCCCGATTCCGTGTTCCAAGTCAGGCAAATACCGTGTTAATCGGAAGTCAAGATTCAACCTTTGACCTCGATCATGGATTCAGATCTACACAGGATTCCACGTTATTCTATTGTGACGTACATTTTTCATTGTTACGTACAGCGCGTATATAAACATATTATTGAATACGCGTATTTCAGAGTATTTTTCAACCAATCACGCTGCAGTGGTGATTGGGACTTCGCGCGCTCTGATGCTCCGCCAGATCAGACACGGTTCATATCAATTTCATGGGACAGTTAAGCGTTCACCCGTCCGCAATAAAAAAAGAGATTTTCAGCGCCCGTTATAAAGGCATGGGAAGAAGCAGAAAAATTGGACTTTGGCCGGGTTTGATAGGTGTAGCATTAGTTGTGGAGGCTGTCCGGAATAGATACCAACATCTATAAAATGCCTGATATTTCCTCTTTGTAATCATGTAACTTTTAATAATTTTCGAAAATAGATAGTTCCGTCATTTTTAAGATTTCAAAACACTTATGGGTAGAATTTGGAAGAGATTTAAGCGTAATTTAGAAGAAATGTGCTTGTTCACACCCCCTGTGTGACTTTTCCATTGGACTTACGCGCGAACGGTATAAGCTACAAATTATATACCATGTCGAGAACATAGGTCATTTCCTCAGCTTTCATAATATATTAGATTTATTATGATTGGTTGAAAAATAGGTCCGTCAAAATGACTTGACAAATTGTTATGTCTGCAAGAAAATATAACCTGAAGTGGCTTTCTTGAGTCGATGCGAGGTGTGCAATAGCTACGTATTGCTCGCTCTTACACCGCTGATGTCTAATTGGGCATGACGTTTAATGGTAACAAAATGCCACTTATTCATATCTATTAGTTAAATGAATGTAACCAAACTATAAAGTAATTACACAGGAACAAATATTTCCATATCATAAATAACAATACGTTTTCAAAATTAGTTAAATTAAGATGTATTTATAGGTATGTATAGCCATGATTAAGAGATTTTTGTTGTGTAACAGGATTTCGGACTGTATCCATTCTACATGCAGGGTATACGCGCGTGTACTAGTGTGTACCGTATACTACGCGCACTGTATTGCCATTGTATGCGCTTAATATGCCATGTGTGTTGCTATATATGCCTAATGTGTGTGTGGTGCGTTGGGGTGTATAGGGCCTGTGTGTGTGCCACGGCAGAATACATACAATGTTCTCTTTAGCTGTACCACATGTTCAGGAGACCGTGATCAAAACACTGATATCATGCACTCTAATTTTAACAAATTAATATATTATTCTGACGGTCCGAGTCACAATTTCCACTGTTCACAGCTAGGCTTATGAGCCTAACATCATACACCCCCATTTGCTATAATGGACACGTCCAATGTACTTTTGTTCAGCTACGCTCCTGTGCGACGCGTTTCCAGCGCGTATCAGTAAAACCTGCGTTTGACTCCGCACAGTGTTAAGTGCTGGTATTTTCTACGTCGCGTTAACTGTCCAAATCGAGCAAAACTAATTCATATGTGTCGCTGTGTGTTTCCACAGAGATTTTACAGGGAGTTCGTTGGGGTCGACACGTCAAGATCCACCTCCCAGAGGTGGATCTGATAATCCGCATCTCGGTCGACTCGACCCGACACGCTTGTGTTTCCACAGGAAAACTGACCCGGTATGACACGGTATGACACGGTATGACACGGAAAATACCGTGTCGATGTTTTCTGTGGAAACACGTTGAATGAGTGATTGTTTGAAATAAGAGATCGCTAAATCTATGCGAATCTCAGATTGGCCATTTGGTCGCTGAATTGTGGCGTGGTCACGTCGTGTATTAACATTTCAATAATTTGTGTTGCCTCTGGCACACAAATTATAGGGAGGGCGGAGAACTGAATTTGAAAAATTGTTTGATGCACTATTCCTAATACAATCCCCATAGAAACTTTATAATTTGCACTGAAAAGTTTGCCGGTAATTTGATAAAAATGTGAAACTGGTGGCCTGGCTTCCGAAATTCTCCGCAGTGGAAAAGCAGCTCGGAGCATGGAGCTTCAAAGCCAAATGGAATGTTACGCATTCCACTGTTACGCTTTAGAACTCACGCATGCGTTTGAATACATAACAAGAGTTTCCACTCCTTCCGTATCACATCCCTGATTGAATATACCATTCGTTTAGAATCTGTCTAAAAGTTTGTTGCCCTCAGCTATTATAATGCAAAAGTTCGTTCACCTGAACTATAAGATCACGCAGTCTAAACCTGGATGGTTGTAATAATAAAACCTCCCATACATGGGAGGTGAAGACAAGCCATTAAAGTTTATGACGAAAATGTTTCGAACAGTCCTCACAAAGATGAATGAAGATAGCAGAAAGTGAACTTATCTGATCTGGAATTGCCGAATTTGTTACCATTTCAAGACCACATCTTTTCAGGAGCTTTGAGATTTTCTGGCTGACCCGATGTACGTGGAGTCGACACGTATGTAAACACCTACATTCTACTTCTATTGTCGGGCTATATATAGCTTGATTGATTTTCTTTTGTTGGCTTGATACATTTTTGAGGCGCACCCTACCACTACCACTGGATTTTCGGAGGGGTGAGTGTGTTTTGTTTGTGTCTAGCTTTTTAGTTTCGGGGGTCTATAAACGGAGCGCTTCGTGGTGGTGGTGGTGGGGGGGGGGGGGGGGGGGCGGCTGGTAGGCCGGGTAAGCCAGTGCTTATAACGCTGAATACATCTATGTTATTATCTTTCAACACAAAGTATGATGATCATGTAGAAATAACAAGTTTTGTTTGATTGAAATGGACGCTTGAATTGAATATGTCTAGACGGCATGAATGAGTAAGCAAGTAGGCCGGGTAAGCCAGTGTTTATAACGCTGAATACATCTATGTTATTATCTTTCAACACAAAGTATGATGATCATGTAGAAATAACAAGTTTTGTTTGATTGAAATGGACGCTTGAATTGAATATGTCTAGACGGCATAAATGAGTAAGCAAGTAGGCCGGGTAAGCCAGTAGACCGCCGGGTGAACCCTCAAAAGCTAGTGCCCTAGTTTTTGTGTTTCGTGACCCATCCTCGGCATCTACTTGAAAATAACCTCTAATGTGTACAAAAATATACTGAAGATGATGGTGCAACTCGTCAGTAGAAAAAATTGCACACAAATTAATAATGTCCAGATTAATTTTTAATAAATATGACAAACGCCCTCTTGGGTCCAGTCTGAGACAGCAGTGTATTATGCTATGGGAAAATGACTTGTATTGATATCGAGCAAAGCTGCAGTGCACTCAAAATATTCCCCTTTCCCTCTTTCCCCTCTCTCATTCCTTCCCTTTCCCCTCTTTCCTTCCCTTTCTCTCTCTTTCCTAATCCCCCTCTCTTTCTCTCCTTATCCCCTCTCATCCCCCCACCCATTTGTCCTCATTCCCCCTCTCTCTCTGCGTCTCTTTCTTCCTCTTTCCTCACCCCCCCTCTCACTCTTCATCCCATTCCCTCCCTTTCTTTTGTTTCCTTAAACGCTCTCTCTTTCCCATTCCCTCCCCCCCTCACTCTTTCCCACCTCTCTATCTCTTTCTATGTCATACCCTTCAATATATATTTCAGGGAATGGCATATCTTTAAATAAAATAAATCACAATTTAAAACAAAGTTTGTATTAAAGGCATGTTTGACCAATTATAATCTGGTTTCACATCAAAAATATGACATAGTACTATCTCATATTCTCAAAATACATGGTCAATAAAATTGTAAGCCTGCTTGACTACATGGATACTGCTCTTTGGGTTGATGTAGAGAAATGATACAGCACATTGTCAATTCACATTGAAATATTTTCAATAACAAACATTCTTTCAAGCGATCACATGTAGTATGTTTTAGCAAAAATACACATAAAATATACATTATAGATAAAAATATATATATATTCATGGATGGCAGGGTCGCAGCCTCTGCTATTCTTCTTCAGTCTAATATACATATCTAAATCATGTTCTTTAACATTTCCAGCAGGTAATTTCATACATTTGTCTAAATGCCATTTAGTAAAAGTTATCTGCTTTATCGAATCTGGCGGATATTGGCAAAATAGAGCATCGCAATAAAGGTCTTTACATTGAATTTCCAAAAAAAGGCTTTACATTTACAAGTAATATTTTCAATAACAAACATTCTTTCAAGCAATTGCTCAAAAAGCATTACTACATGTATGTACCGGTATGTATTAGCAAAAACAGTAACACACATAAAATATACATTGTAAATAAAATTTAAAAATTCATAGATGACAGGGTCCCAGCCTCTGCTATTCTTCTTCAGTCTAATATATCTAAATCATGTTCTTTAAAATTTCCAGCAGGTAATTTCATACATTTATCCAAATACCATTTAATAAAATTTATCTGTTTTATCGAATCTGGCGGAAATTGGCAAAATAGAGCATCACAAGAAAGGTCTTTACATTGAATTTCCTAAAAAAGCTTTACATTTACAAGTAATGTGACATACAATGAGTTAAATATTGTTCCTTCTTTGCCTTGATGTCATCTGTGCTCACTTGTTTGTTGTAATGTTGCAGAAGTGCCTGTATGTTGTTGTTGTGTTGTAGCAGCCCGCATGGTATCCTGGTTGGACATTACCTTTATTGAAAATAAATAAAAGGATCATTTAATATCATTTATTAAAAAAGAATAGGTCTATAGTTCTACGACATACTGAAGTATTCATCACTACAAAACCTACAGTATGAGTCGAATCTAGCATATAACTATCATCAAAATACAAATAAAAAAAAATATCTGTGCTGACTGGTTACTGTCTCCAACTGAACGGACTGGACATCAGTGACACTAACAGTGGAAATTATTCACAACTGCTTATTAGAAAACGTAAGGAGGTGTCTCATATTTTTATGAAGTGTTTTTTTGTGTGTGTAGAGCATGGAGGGCATAGGGTACTGTAATAAATTTTTCATCATGAATAAAAAAAAAGATCACCAGGGCAAGGGCAAGGCTCATTCTCCAACACAAGTGGCATATTAATTTAAACGTGTCAAATATTGACAGGGACTGTGGGCCTCACCATGCAGAATTTTTCAAACATGCAAACAAACAAAAAAACCCACTTTGATTGTGGAAATTTATCAAAAACCTACCAGTACGCTGTTCTCAGACGATACCGTAATCGATATGTGGACAATAAATACCCACAGTAATTATGAAGACCTGATCTGTACTAATGTAGTATAGAATCAAGCCTGACCAGTATCCAATTTGACTTGATCAACCACTTTGATCAAGTCAGCTAGGCCTCAATTTCGAGAGCATAGGTTTAGCATTTTTTTAGAAAGTAGAAATTACCCGGTAGATATTCTAATCTAGACTCTCTTTTTTTCTTGATTCTAGTTGTAACGTTTAGGCCGGGAAATAGACATGACATCTAGACAAAGATCCCGGGTTCGACTCCCACCCAGGCGGATGACCGAGGCCTGCGTTGTGCATTACTGTTAACGTGCCCCTTCCCTTGTTAGACGCAGGTTATGTCAAGTGGAAAACACTCTGTCCCTCCGATAGGACGTTAAATGGAGGCACGTTAAGAACCCATTGCACTATTCGTATAAGACTAAGAGTAAGAGTAGGGGGAAACCCCGGTGTAATAAGTGCAAGAATCTTCACTTCAGTATTATTTGAAGGAGGCAGATTATCTCGAAGAAGAAGAAGAAGAAGAAGAAGAAGAAGAAGAAGAAGAAGAAGAAGAAGAAGAAGAAGAAGAATAGGATCAGAGTTATTCTGAACATGCTGAAATAGTTAATACAATCATTTCTTCAGAATGGAATGACATAGATATAGATCTAGGCCTACCTCTACCGACAGAGCAGTGGTACTCGCCCGGAGCCTCCGGCGGAGGAGTGTACCAGGCCAGGGAGGTGTTGGAACTGCAACAAGTTCAACAAAAAAGAGGTAGGCCTAGATCTATATCTATGTCATTCCATTCTGAAGAAATGATTGTATTAACTATTTCAGCATGTTCAGAATAACTCTGATCCTCTTCTTGGTAGCCTCTAATCGGGCACATCTACAAGGAGGTCAATGAATATGCATATCAGTGACGTCGTGTCAATTCATGAATATTGATGTTCTTGACTGCGCGCGTACGATCGTACGTACGTACGTACAGAATTGGGGTCATGTACAACGAAGGTAATACGTGCAACACAGTGGTTCAGCCAGATCAGGGCAAAATCTTACCATTATACAGTTGTATTGTCCGTGATTATGAGGTAGAAGTGTTTGAGTGTTAAGTAAATTTATTTAGTGTGGATTTTGATACATTTTTGATACAGTTTATACAAAATTGGCGATTCTTTTGATCGTTTTTTAACTCATGCAAAAAACACGTGACCAACTCGGTCGTCGGCTAAACCACCTCCCTGTAGATGTGCCCGCCTACCTCTACATGTGCCCGATCGAGATAGGGATCGAGTTATTGTAATAAAATAGTATTCTATATTCAATATCCGAGAGATAACGGATGTCACATTAAAGCTCCCTTATATATGAGTTTACAACTATCAATTCAACATCTTTGCATTGATTTTCTTTGAGGTAAACGTGTTTAACGTTGTCAATACATCACCTCCCTGTAGATGTGCCCGCCTACCGCTACATGTGCCCGAGATAGGATATGTAGGAAGGCATACAACTTAGTGTTGTAGGCCTATATTGAATTTCCGACATGTCATGAATATAATAAAGCTTCCTAAGATACAAATGAGTTTCATAAATATCAATTTATCTTCTTTTCATTGATTTTCGTTGGATTTTACGTGTTTTAAGTTATCATAACATTCACCTCCCTGTAGATGTGCCCGCCTCCCGCTACATGTGCCCGAGATAGGGGAAATGTATAGTGCATACATATACTGTTGTAGGCCTATACTGAATTTCCGTCATGTCATGGATATAATAAAGCTTCCTAAGATACAATTGAGTTTCACAAATATCAATTTATCTTCTTTTCATGGATTTTCTTTGGATTCTACGTGTTTTACGTTGTCAAACAACCACCTCCCTGTAGATGTGCCCGCCTCCCGCTACATGTGCCCGAGATAGGGGAAATGTCGGTATAGGCAAACAACTAGTGTTGTATATTGAATTTCCGTCATGTCATAGATATAATAAAGCTTCCTAAGATACAATTGAGTTTCACAAATATCAATTTATCTTCTTTTCATGGATTTTCTTTGGGTTATACGTGTTTTACGTTGTCAAACAACCACCTCCCTGTAGATGTGCCCGCCTCCCGCTACATGTGCCCGAGATAGGGGAAATGTCGGTATAGGCAAACAACTAGTGTTGTATATTGAATTTCCGTCATGTCATAGATATAATAAAGCTTCCTAAGATACAATTGAGTTTCACAAATATCAATTTATCTTCTTTTCATGGATTTTCTTTGGGTTATACGTGTTTTACGTTGTCAAACAACCACCTCCCTGTAGATGTGCCCGCCTCCCGCTACATGTGCCCGATATAGGGGGAGTGTAGAAAATAGGCCTACAACTACTGTTGTAAATTGAATTTCCGACATGAATGTAAAGGATGTCATTTCACCATTATTTGTAAACAACCGTTATGGAATTAGAAATAAATCACGTTTGAATTTTATTTCCCCAAAGCCCCCCCCCCCCCCCCTGATCTACACCTTGTTGGACTTGCAACTGATATCCCTTACTTTTCTTCATTCTCTTTTTTTTTTTCTTCTTTCCCTTTCTCTCCTCTTTCCATTTCCCTTCCCTTCATTCCCTCTCACTTTTAGGTTTGATGGGGGTGGGGGCAAGGTCATTTTGACCCCCACCCCGTTCCACACATTGTTGGCGGGATTAACTGCAACTGATCTCCCCTTCTTTTCTCCCTTTTCTTTTCTTCTTCCTCTTTTTTGTTCCCTTTTAGCTCTCCTCTATTCCTTTTCATTCCTTCTCTCTTTTTTTTAGAGGGGACGGGGGGGGGGGGGGGGCAAGGGCCTCCCCCCCGATCCACAACTTGTTGGCGGGAAAATTGCAACTGATATCCCCCTTCTTTTCTTTTCTTCTTCCTCTTTTTTTCCTTCCCTTTATCTCCTCTTTTCATTTCCTTTCTTTGCTTCTCTTTTATTTTTTGATGGGGGGGGGGGGGGGGGGCAACAGCCTGGGAGGCAAGTTCCCCCCCCCCGATCTCCTTCTTCCCTCTTTTCTTTTCTTCTTCCTCTTCTTTTTTCCCTTCTTTTCCTAGGCTCTCTCTCTCTCCTTCTTTTTTTTTTGGCGGGGGGGGGGGGGGGGGGGGGCAAGGCCCGCTCGGCCCCCCTGGATCCGCGCCTGGTAACACTTACCTTTTAACTTTGTTTAACAGTGTAGAGGCCTGTATTTAAAATCAGTATCCTTTAATGTGATTGTTGATTATTACTCAGTATACTTTTGAGTAATTTATTTGTATAATGATTCATTTGACGGACTACTTTCTTTGGGTATGTTAATGTTTTCTGTAAGATAATTTGTTTGTGTAACTATAACAGTGTTTCAAGAACGAAACAGTGCATACGAGCAGGGGGCGTCTCCAAAGAGGGGGGGGGGGGGTGTGGGGTGCGACACCCCCCACCTGTCAGGATATTGTCGGTAAAATTGCGCTGCCGTCGGGAAAAAGAGATAAGGGGGAGGGGAAGAAAGAGAGGGGAAAAAAAGAAAAAAGAAAAGGAAAAGAAAGGAAAGAAAGGAGAAAAAAGGGAAAAGAAAGGAAAGAGCAAAAGAGGGAGGAGAGGAAAGAAAAGAAAAGAAAGAAAAGAAAATAAGGAAAAAGGAAGAAGAAAACAAAAAGAGAAAAAGGAAACAAGGGGAGGTAAGAGCCTGATAGAGGAGGGGTTGGAGTAAACGAGAGAGGGGGTTTTTGGGTGGAGTTGTCTCGTCGAGGGAGCAAGAAAGACACGCGGGGTTGGGCCGGACCACGAGCCTACTTACTGTCCGGAGAGGGGTGAGAGGCAGGGGCGTAGACAACGGGGGGGGGGGGGGGGGATGAGGGGGATGGCATGTACAATCATCCCCCCAGGTTTTTGGGAATGATATTTGCTTACTTAATAAGTCATAATGTAATAATAATAATGATAACAATTATAATATTAATAATAATAATAATAATTATGATGATGATAATAATCCTCATCATTATTGTAATTGTGTTTATTGTTATTAGCCGCATTCACACGGTGAAAGCCAATTCAGACGGTAAAAAAAAAGAAAATCTTACAAGTATTTTGTGGTTATCTTGTGGTTTGGAAACCACAAGATAACCACAAGATTAAACAGGCGCGGATCTACGGGGGGGGGGGGTTAGGGGGTTTAACCCTCCCCCCCCCCCCTTGGGCGGCCCCAAAAAAAAAAAAAAAAAAAAAGAAAAAAAAGAAAGATAAAAGAACGCACGCTGGAGAGAAACCCTTTCAAGTGCAAATATTGTGAGAAGATATTCAACTCATCTGGTAACTTAACCAAACACATGATAACTCTGGATATAACTGTGTATTTAACTGTTACTTGATTTAAAAAGACGTTATCATGCACTGCTTTTTATGGTCTCCATTGTGTTAATAGATGCCAGGAAAACATCACTTACGGGGTTCAAATAAACACCCCCCAAAAAATGTTCAAATAGTTTTATTACGAATCAAACATTTATTGTCTTTTTTGTTGGGGTGAGGGTGATGGTGATGGCTAAGGAGGTCTGATAAGGTATTTTTAGTGCAACACAATTAAAGTAAAAAATGCCGTGAGAAATTTGTCTTCGTTTTTATTTTGGAGTGGGATATCTAGCCCTCGTAGCAACAAGGGGGCCTGATATAATGATAAACACAGAACAAACACATGAAAAATACGGAATGTAAACATAAATTTGAATGCAGGTTCAATAAAAAATAAACATTAATTAATTCGAGACATGGTAAATTCAAAGCAAACACAGAAAATACATGTAATAGTTATTCGAGTCGATATATACATGCCTAAAGGTTCACACACGAAATATAGATAATCAATTAATTTCAATAACCAAACCATAATACAAAGAAAGAAAATACAACAAAGGGAACAAATAGAACGAAAATTAAGGCTGTAAAAGTTGTCATGAAACAAGATAGATAATTACAGAACAAACACATCATAATATACATATCACCTGTCAATTCAACATACACATTGAGAACAGGAATATATTGTTGTGTTTTTTGCTTTGTTTTTGTGAAAAAGCATTATATATTGTCATCCTATGCTCACTGTCTCCCACGAGTTTGAAATAGTGTCTTATTGTCGGGGTCATCTCGTAGGAGAGGTTGGTAATCATATATATTGTCTTACTGTCACGTTCTAAATCTGTCCTTTTTTTTCTTTGTTCCTGGTCGAGGTGGTTTCCTTGTAAAATATATCGTCTTGTCACCAAAGATTAGCCAATCAGTTGAGGGGGGGGGGGATTATTTCACACAAGGGGGACAAATTACGATAGGATTACGTGTGTGTTATGTTTCCTTTTTTTTGTCACCACTGGAGCGGGGGAAATATATTAGCTACATTATGGGGATGTTTTTATATAATTATCAAAGAAGGGAAAGAGAAGAGGAGAAAGAAAGAGAAAATAGAAAGGATAGGAAAGAAAGGAAAAGCAAGAAAAGGAAGAAAAGGAGCAAACGAAGAAGAAAAAAGAGAAAAAGAAAACAAAAGGGGATGAAAGAGAGAGAGAGAGAGAGAGGGGGGTAAGAGCCTGAGAGAAAGGGGGTGAGTAAGAAAAAGGGGGTATGTTTGGTGGAGTCGCCACGTCGAGGGAGCAAGAAAGATACACGTAGATATATATATATCTATATATAATATATATATATATATATATATCAGGCGCGGATCCAGGGGGGGCCGAGCGGGCCTTGGCCCCCCCCCCCGCAAAAAAAAAAAAAAAGAGAAGAAAGGAAAAGAAAGAAGAGGAAGAAGAAAAGAAAAGGGGGAAGAAGGAGATCGGGGGGCCGAAAGGGCCTTGCCTCCCAGGCTGTTGATCCCCCCCCCCCCATCAACAAAATAAGAGAGAAGGAAGGAAAGTGAAAGTAAAAAGGAAAAGAGGAGATACGGGCGTACTGATAGGGGGGGGGGGGGGGGGCTTGAGGGAAATCAAATTTAAACGTGGTTTATTTATAATTCCACAACGGTGGATTACAAATAATGCTGAAATGACATCATTTCCGAGATTTTTCCTCACGTTTGTATGTGTTTGTTGGAAAATGAAAAATTCCTAAATTTGCAGCCAGGCAAGAAATATGATTTTTGAGATTCCTACATGTCAGGGCCCGAGGGAAATCGTCGGGGAACGGGAGCCTCGAGCTCCCTCCCCCCTCCCCCCACCCCAACCCCCCCCCACCCCCAACCCCCCCACTTTTTTTGAAAAAGTATATTAAAGAGAAAAAAAATATAATGAGAGCAAGAAAGAAAGAATAGTTAACTGCCAGTGTTAAAAAATAATGAGGCATCAAAATATGCTCATCTGACCGTGATTAAATGCCTAAAACGAGTAAAACCCTTAAGCTTCCGGGGGCTCTGCCCCCTGGATTCCACCTAGGGCCCTAAGGCGGGCCCTTAGATGCTCATCTGACGCTAATTTAATGCTTAAAACCCCTGATTTGGGGGGCTCCGCCCCCTGGACCCCACGCCAAATAGTGACCTGCCAGTGTCACAAAAAATAAGGTATAACAATTAAAAAAATGCTAATCTGACCTTAATTACACGCCTAAAACCTCTGAGCTTCAGGGGCCGGCTTCATCGCCGCCCCAGACAAGGATTAACAATCGAGAACGGTACAGCGAACCTTCTTTCTCTCATAATCTTATGAAACGTCAAGCTTCCGCGCTTCGCGCGGGAGGGGGGAATCTGAATTCAGACAAGGATTCAGAGGCGAGAACGGTAATACGAATCTTTAATGATTTAATGAAACGTAAAAGCTTCCGCGCTTTGCGCGGAATGGAGGGGGGGGGACTAAATTTCGACGACGATTATTTTCGAGAATGGTACGACGAATCGTCTTCTTTCTCTAATGATTTAATGAAAATTAAAAGCTTCCGCGCTTCGCGCGGGAGGGGGGAACCTTAATTCAGACTAGGATTAAGAGTCGAGAACGTACAGCCAATCGCCTTCTTTCTCTCACAATCTAATGAAACTTAAAAGCTTCCGCGCTTCGCGCGGAGGGGGGGGGGGGACCTGAATTCAGACGAGGATTAATAGTCGAGAACTGTACAACGAATCGTCTTCTTTCTCTAATGATGTAATGAAACGTAAAAGCTTCCGCGCGGGGGGGGGGGGGGGGGACTGAATTCAGACGAGGAGTAAGAGTCGAGAACTGTACAGCCAATCGTCTTCTTTCTCTCATAATCTAATGAAACTTAAAAGCTTCCGCGCTTCGCGCGGGAAGGGGGGGGGGGGGGGGACCTGAATTCAGACGAGGATTAAGAGTCGAGAACTGTACAGCCAATCGCCTTCTTTCTCTCACAATCTAATGAAACTTAAAAGCTTCCGTGCTTCGAGCGGGAGGGGGGGGGGACTTGAATTCAGACGAGGATTAAGAGTCGAGAACTGTTCGACGAACCGTCTTCTTTCTCTAATGATGTAATGAAACGTAAAAGTTTCCGCGCTTTGCGCGGGAGGGGGGGGGGGGGGAACTGAATTCAGACGAGGAGTAAGAGTCGAGAACTGTACAGCCAATCGTCTTCTTTCTCTCATAATCTAATGAAACTTAAAAGCTTCCGCGCTTCGCGCAGGAGGGGGAGGGGGGGGACTGAATTTAGACAAGGATTAAGAGTCGAGAACGGTACAACGAATCGTCTTCTTTCTCTAATGATTTAATGAATCGTAAAAGCTTCCACGCTTCGTGTGGAAGGGGTAAACTGAATTCAGACGAGGAATAAGAGTCGAGAACTGTACAACGAATCGCCTTGTTTCTCTAATGATTTAATGAAACCTAAAAGCTTCCGCGCCTTGCGCGAGAGGGGGGAGAATCTAAATTCAGACGAGGAATATTTTTTTAGAGAACGGTACAACGAACCGTCTTCTTTCTCTAATAATTTAATGAAACGTCAAAGCTTCCGCGTTTCGCGGAGGAGGGAGGGGGAAACTCGCCCCTCCCTGCACCGACCTCCCCCCCCCGCATTACGTCACTGTTGGTCACCATTACGTACCAATATTTGGCTCGCATAATTTCAAATTTGGGCCCCCCCCCTAAGAAATCCTGGATCCGCGCCTGATATAATATATATCAGTTGAATGTCTGGCTACACCATTATCTCGGGTACATGTAGCGGTAAGCGGGCACATCTACAGGGAGGTGATTTTTTGACAACGTAAAACACGTAGAATCCAAAGAAAATCCATGAAAAGAAGATAAATTGATATTTATGAAACTCATTTGTATCTTAGGAGCTTTATTATATCCATGACAATGACGGAAATTCAATATACACATTAGTTGTATGCCTATACCGACATTTCCCCTATCTCGGGCACATGTAGCGGGAGGCGGGCACATCTACAGGGAGGTGGTTGTTTGACAACGTAAAACACGTAGAATCCAAAGAAAATCCATGAAAAGAAGATAAATTGATATTTGTGAAACTCAATTGTATCTTAGGAAGCTTTATTATATCCATGACATGACGGAAATTCAGTATACAACAGTACGTGCTGCTAAGAAGCAGTATTACTTTGCTCAATTCCAGGCGACACATAATGATATAAAAGGGACATGGAAAGTGATTAGGAATGTTTTTAAGCCAAAGCAGAAAGCGTCTGATGTAAGTAAATTAAACATTGATGGGAATGTAGTGGATGATCCAGAAGTTATTGTAGATAAATTCAATGAATATTTTTGTAATATTGGCCAGAATTTGTCGCGTGTCATCCCAGAGTCTCAAAAAACATTTCAATCTTTTTTAGAAAACCCTAATCATAACAGTTTATTTTTATTGCCAACGACTGTAGAAGAATTATTTGATATTGTACATTCTTTAAAGAATAAGAAAAGTCCAGGTTGTGACTTTATAACAAATGAGTTGATAAACAATGTAATTGATGGTATTGTACAACCCCTCGTACATATATTTAATCTATCAATGACCACTGGTGTTGTACCCATGAAAATGAAAATTGCAAAGGTTGTGCCCATTTTAAAAAGGGTGATGCCCTTATCTTGAATAATTATCGTCCTATTTCTTTGTTGAATTCCTTTTCTAAAATTCTTGAGAAGCTAATGTATACTCGGACGATAACATTTATGATGAATGCTAACATTTTGTCTAATTTTCAGTTTGGTTTTCGTGAAAAACACACTACCACTCATGCTATTCTACATTTGGTGGACAAGATATCCAGTGCCTTAGATGCACACATGCATACAGTTGGTGTCTTCTTAGACTACTCTAAAGCGTTTGATACTGTAAATCATTATATTTTAATAGATAAACTGTGCCATTATGGTGTAAGGGGAATAGCATTAGATTGGTTTAGAAGCTACTTAACAAATAGGAAACAGTTTGTTACTTTAAATGGAATTGATTCAGATTTGAGGGACGTCACTTGTGGGGTCCCACAGGGATCCCTTCTAGGCCCGCTTTTGTTTATTGTGTATATAAACGATTTTCAACTTTCCGCAAAAATGTTATAATTCATTTTATTTGCACTCGACTCAAGTGTATTTTTCTCTCACAGAAATCCACAAACTCTTTTGCAGACTGTAAACTCTGAGTTGACAAATGCGACTTTGTGGATTCATGCAAACAAGTTGTCTTTAAATCTTAAAAAAACTAATTATATGCTCTTTAGTAATTCCCTGGGTATATTGCCTGGAAATGTAATGTTCAATGGTGTTGAGATTGAAAGAGTATCTACATTTAAATTTCTTGGCCTGCATATTGATGAACATTTAAATTGGAAGTACCATATTAGTAAACTTTGTAAATTATTGTCAAGAAATACTGGTGTAATTTATAAATTGAAATCTGTGTTCCCACTGAATATTTTACGTATGTTGTACGGAACTTTAATTTTGCCATATTTGCACTATGGTGTGCTAGCTTGGGGCAACTCGTTCAAATCTCAAATGGATAAATTACTACTGGTACAGAAAAGAGTAATACGAATTGTTTGTAATACTCACTATCTTGCGCATACAGATGTTCTTTTTTATAATAGTAGTGTTTTGAAAGTTAAAGATATTTATCATTTACAACTAGGAGCTCTAATGTATGAATTGAATGCAGGTCTACTACCAGTAGCCTTGGCTAGAATATTTAAGAAAAATAACCAAGTTCATAGTTATTCCACACGTCAGGCGCAAGCATATCACTTGCCTCTTGTTAGAACGCAATTTGCCCTTACTACTGTGGGGTCCACTGGACCTAGGTTTTGGAATTCCCTTGAACCAAGAATAGCGCAATCAGTCAGTATTTATGTATTTAAGCGCAAACTGAAGTTACTATATTTGAGTCGATATCGTCTAGATTTATAGTTGTGATCAATATTTAAGAAAATTAATTACTATATAGGTCAGCATAATTCTACTCCCATCTATTCATCTGTCTGTCTTTTTTTGTTTTTGTCTGTGTTTCAGTCCTGTTGCTCGTTGTATTTTCCTGTTTCTCTTGTTTATAGCCATTATTTAGTAGTCAGTAGATTTTATTATACTTATTTATGTTTATATTTTATCAGTTGTTTAGTTAGTTTAGTTTTGTCAGCACTTAAATGTATGCATTTATTCTTATCTGACGAGTTTTGTTCTTTTAGGACGTATTCATAAGCTACTCATGAGGGACCTTAAATCCACAAGCCTTGCTTTCAACCAAGGTCACCTCATCTTTCTTTTGTAACGCCATTATCTGTAAACTTGTTATATTCATGTCATATTTGTAAAGTGTGTTATGAAAGAAAGATAAATAAAACTTGAACTTGAACTTGAACTTGAACTTGAACTAGTTGTATGCCTCACTACATTTCCCCTATCTCGGGCACATGTAGCGGGAGGCGGGCACATCTACAGGGAGGTGAATGTTATGATAACTTAAAACACGTAAAATCCAACGAAAATCAATGAAAAGAAGATAAATTGATATTTATGAAACTCATTTGTATCTTAGGAAGCTTTATTATATCCATGACATGTCGGAAATTCAATATAGGCCTACAACACTACAAGTTGTATGCCTTACTACATATCCCCTATCTCGGGCACATGTAGCGGTAGGCGGGCACATCTACAGGGAGGTGATGTATTGACAACGTTAATTAAACACGTTTACCTCAAAGAAAATCAATGCAAAGATGTTAAATTGATAGTTGTAAACTCATATATAAGGGAGCTTTAATGTTACATCCGTTATCTCTCGGATATTGAATATAGAATACTATTTTATTACACTAACTCGATCCCTATCTCGATCGGGCACATGTAGAGGTAGGCGGGCACATCTACAGGGAGGTGGTTTAGCCGACGACCGAGTTGGTCACGTGTTTTTTGCATGAGTTAAAAAACGATCAAAAGAATCGCCAATTTTGTATAAACTGTATCAAAAATGTATCAACATCCACATTAAATAATTTTACTTAACACTCAAACACTTCTACCTCATAATCACGGACAATACAACTGTATAATGGTAAGATTTTGCCCTGATCTGGCTGAACCACTGTGTTGCACGTATTACCTTCCATGACCCCAATTCTGTACGTACGTACGATCGTACGCGCGCAGTCAAGAACATCAATATTCATGAATTGACACGACGTCACTGATATGCATATTCATTGACCTCCTTGTAGATGTGCCCGATTAGAGGCTACCCTGCTCTGTCTGCAGCTCGAACGAGTCGAAGTCGAAGTTGACCGCAATCGCAGCAATTTTGTTTTCTAGTTCAAACCCAAAACTGACGTCCTTCCAAAGATCTGCACACTCCTTGAATTTTCTGTAACTCTTCCCACTGAAAGATATCACCTTACTGTGAGTCAAAATTGTATGCATACAGCAAAAACCTGTGTTTTCCTCTGAAACATTCAGTTGTTGACGACTGGGGGCCGTTTCTCGAAACCAACTCCATGACAGTCATATCTTTGTCGCCGACCTACGGAGATGTCATGAAGTGGATAAACCGTTTCACAAAGCCATGACAGACATGATATTGATATATCGCGATACTAGCAGCTCAAGAAGATAGTCTTTGTCACGATCCATTTGATTTATGAAGAATAACCCAAAACAAGTTTTGGGGCTAAAATTGTTCAAAAAGAAATATATACATATAAATTCTCCTAAAATAAATAATAAATAGTGTCATTATCATATTTACATCATCAAACGATTTGCATATTTCTGTAAAGATTCTTAAATTGAAGAAAAACCGGTGAGTGTTTTTTTTTTGACAGTCGAATCAAAAGTTAGTTGAAGGATACCGTAATGTGATAGTTTATCAATACGTACTTTTTTGTTTAGTGTGACGAGGAATTTTAGGCAAAATACCTTTTCTCAGCCAGTTTTTATTCTAGAGTCTCATAAATACTCGTTATATGATTGATTTGATATTGAAAATATAATTTGGAAGAAGTAATTAGAGAGGGAATAATAATGCACATAGGCCCCAAAGGTATGCGGTATCCTAAGAAAAGACTATGGATCGACTATGGAAAACAATGTGTAACATTCTTATCTCTCTTATTTATATGTTATAGTTTAATGATTTGTGATTTAATGTTTATATTCAGCATTTTAAATTTCTGTATAATTTGTATTCTCACTTTTGTACATTTGCATTTCGCATCCCAGAGAATACCGTACCGAATTCGTCTATATTTTTCTCAAAATGATAGTGAAACTAATCGTCCATTTCGCGGCCCATGGAATGGCAACAAACTGACTTGTGATGGCGCTTTACAGCAATTAAAAAGATATGACGGGTTCGGAGCAGTGACAACTCGCTTGTCGCGGAAGTTGTCGCTCATCTTGGCAAAGACGGCTTCGTGAAACACTTAGCTGACAAGTTGCGCGACAGTGGCGAGATGTCGTTGATCTTGTAGTTATGACGGTTTCGAGAAACGGCCCCCGGATTACTACACCTGAAGCTCGAAATAGCGCGCGCCAGAGGTACGTCCACAACACTGCCTGTGATTGGCTAAAAAGCTTGAGGCGCTGTAACATTTACTTGATACATGCACAGTGATTGGACAACCTCCGTGAAAAAAAAGAAGATTTTAGGCACCTTTTTTCCATTTTTTGAGCATATATGCATTTTTTTCGATTGACGAGTTGTGACTATATAATATCGAAATATATTCTTTAATAATATCCACTATTAAAAAAGTAGATGCCGAGCCGAGGTCACGAAACTGACGAATTTTGGGGCTCACCCGGCGGTCTACAGTGTTTATAACGCTGAATACATCTATGTTATTATCTTTCAACACAAAGTATGATGATCATGTAGAAATAACAAGTTTTGTTTGATTGAAATGGACGCTTGGGTAACGCGTCTGCCTGTCTAACAAACATCGTCACGTGTCACATGTTAAGTGGAAAACACTCTGTCCCTCGGATAGAACGTTAAATGGAAGTATCGTGTAGAGGAGAATCACCACGCCACCTTTGTACGTTAAGAACACACTGCACTATTTCTATAAGGGAAGGGGGAACCCCCGGTGTAGTGTGCCACCTGTACACCCCCAATCAGTTATACCGGGAGGAGAGACCCGAGGGTTACAGTGATTCAATTCGCTTTTCGCCTCTCATGGACAGGTAACGCCAACTACTTAATAATAATAATTATTCTATTCATGAATAACTCATAAATCACACATTTGCATGATCACAGAAAATGCGTGGGATAATGATTTTTGCTCTTTTCAGGACATCAACAATGAAGGATTCTTTAATACCATGATTATGAATCAAACTCAAACTGTTGAAAAACATGCATTGGTTACACTTGACATATCGTGAGTTCCAAAGGATATACAAAAAATAATACAATTCAACATTTTAATGTTGTAAAGAAACGGACAAGAAATGGAGCATGTTTTTTCACAATCACACATCCCACGCAAGCAGACACGTACTTTATTCTTTGTTACAGCAATGTTCGTGCCAGAAAAGTACAATCGAGGCCTCCTTGATGTTATTCTCAAACAGAATGTCCATTAAATGTTGTCACTGAATATTTTGTATTTACTGGAAACCTCAACCAAAAGAAACTCGCTCTTAAAATTCTGGCCAACACTGCATACCCTATAGATTAGAGGAGCGCTTTTTCACTGATCTCTGCGTCCGTTATAGCTGTAGTATAATAAGTATTTTAATGGGCGAGATTTAAATTGTCAAGTTGTACAAGAATAGCATCACAATTTCATGGACATTTACCACTTACAACCGTTTATGGAAGTGCGTCCACATTTGCTATTGATCAGCATGGGTTACTTCACAAATTTGCCACAGTTGATTTTAGACAAAAGTGCACAATTGTTCAGCCATGCCGTCGTACTAATATTAAAACCCACACAAGTGTCAATGGGTACCTGGTAATGCTATAGGGTAATAATAATTATTGCAGGACATCGCATGAAGAGGAGTTTAATACAGGTGTGGCTATCTTGGGTCAATACGACACAGTTATTGATACTTGCAATTTGATCAGTGACCTTCTGATGTTTGTATAACTTTCTTTCTTTTTTACACTTGTAATATCTTTTAAAGACATATATGTTTTTATTGAATGGATTGAATAAATCTTGAATTGAATTGAATTGAAACCATTACCACCTAGCCTACGTTTATAAGTACCTCGTTTATGATTATCACCGACCTATTCATATTTTGTTAATCCCCTTTTAAAAATATGTTATATGTTTATTTTCTTTTATTTCAAATTTTAGAGAAGCATGATGGCTGACCCAGGTAGAATCGGTAAATTAGTCTCGCTACTGGCCCGAATCAGAACAGCTACACTTGTAGGACTGGGTACTCTTCTTACAGCACTGCTAGCTACTGGATTAAGAGGTGCAATTTCGATATAGTCTTAATCTTATCATTTAAGGTGTAACCATATCCATAGGTGTCCGGGGGGGGGGGGGGGGTGGAGGGGGCTGACGTCTACTGTCCATTTTTTTTTCTTTTCCGTTTTTGATTTAAAAAAAAAAAAATTATACACGATTTTCATGAGAGAAGACACGGTGGCTCAGTGGAAGAGCAGTGGTATCGTAACCGGGAATCGAACCTACGCGCATGGCGAAAGTCATGATAGCCAGACGGCGATCCAATTGCGCCTCCCGTCTCTCTCTCTCTCTTTCTTTCTCTCTCTATCTCCCCTCTTGAAGTGACTATTACCGTAATGTAAATGTAAAAACACCCACATTCTGATAAACATTCATGATCGTTATATGAATGGTATTTGAAAAAAGGCATACATTATGTAAAGATCTCATACTTACCGCGCAATACAATGTAAATACAGAAGGGTTACACCGTTTGACTTGCAATGATATCAAGATAACCAAGTTTCTAGCTGAATGTGTCCTCAACATATCTTGAAAGACCAGGCCATGGTTATTGGTATTTACACAATTGTGCTGATTGCCTGTAGATACGGGTAGATAAAACGAGACAAAAGGTAACTGCTAGACAAGATTTCAAATCGTCAGGGGAATATATCGTATATCTTATTTTATATAAATTATGTCTTATGATTTTGTTGCAGAAAGTATCGCACATTTCCATGACATAATTATCTTGACGGTCGAAGTGATAGTAAAATACCATCGCCCGTTTTATTTCCATTTTCAGATTAACCCACACCCAAATATACAGTGCAGTACATACACACAATTCCACAGGTTCCTACTCAAAATACTTGTATATATAATTATCTAAATAATTGTGCTATAATGAATTCATAACTCAAATAGGTAATATGAAAATGTGAAGGAAAAAAAGAAACTTATAAAAGGCCACAGGCATGACAAGGGCCTTGTAAAGTAAGTCCTCTTGAAAATAATCTAGTTGCGAGTGGCATGTATGTAATTAATTTAACTTTATTTTAGAACATGACTTGTCTAAGGCAGGGAACGAATACATTATATCTATAAAACAGCAACAAAACATCCCCCGGAAACAAAACATATATGCCTACGCGGAATACATGATATAAACCCTGTTCTTCTCACATACTGTTTAGGAGACTGGTTACTTATGTACGTCCAATTCAAAAGACTCTGGCAGGGGGATACCACACGGGGAACGATCTCGGCTCAACAGACTTCCTTCGACATCAACAACGTGACCAATCATGATTTCGTAGGCTTTGATGGATATTACATGAAGGTATGTAATTTTGCATCATTGTTTCGTAAAGGAGCTGTGCGAAGATTTAAAAAAAAGGCAAAACTTTGATTGGAAAATTTAATCAAAATTCAATCCTTGGAAACATTCGAAGTAATGATTATTATCAATTAAAACCCCCTTAAATTCAGCCCGGCATAGCACCTGAAGAGCTCTCCAAACGCTATTGAGATGTGTGACATCACAGGTTAGGCATGATTTGCACAAGAAATGTTTTTGGAAGATATTATTTTCTTTCATAGCTCTCATCGAAGATATCTTGGTCATGGATTGATCAAGGGAACATTACATGATGCAATCTAATTGTAGCTTGTATGGTATCCATGCTAAGACACGTTTATGATCTTTGCTTGTGAAGTCAATAATACAAATAAACTTTTCCAAATTACCATCCTTTTCTTGCAACTTTAGACCATCAAAACACGAATGACTGATCACTGTTATTTTTTTCTTCTATTTATAATCGCTGTCCATCTATTACATTTTTGACAGGATGTAGGATTTTATCTTCTGCAATCTTTCACTGGAGCTTTTCTCATCTTCTATGGGGTCGGTGGATACTTGAAATGGTATTACTACATCCAACGTCGTGAGAGGGCAGCAGACTGTAAATGTCAACCGGATCGGTTTTTACAACCCGAGGATGACCGGTTAGAATTTTGGTTGGGATCGCTCAACATGGCAATCGGTTCACTTTTATCGGGTAAGGATTTCGAGGCATAAGCTCAAATGGTCATCCATTCGCTTTAGAGGAACTTCTATCACTCCTGCTCTAAGAGACAAACAAAAGAGGATATAGATTTAATTGGTCTAATGGCGGGCTCTTTGTCTTTAACCGATTCTGAAAATCCCGGTTCAAAAAATGAGTTGCTTGTTTAGGACGATGACTTAAAAAGTCGGTCTCCGATGCAAATAATCAATTTTCAGTTTTAAACGTCTGTAAAAAGCCGTAAGTCTCATTTTGATTAAAATCAATTTACAATTCGATTATAATCTTCATCTCATGTTTTGCTTGCTTCTCCAAGGAATTTTAGTTACCTACATCATGAATGGCGGAGAGACGAAACTGTATTACAGCATCAAAGACTACGGGTGGGTCTACTTCCTCCTCTCCATTCCAATCAACTACCTGTACAATGAAGCATCTACATACTATTCCCACCGAATGATGCATCATCCGATCTTTTATCGTCATCACAAAGTACATCACCGCTTCAAGGCTCCTACCCCCTGGTCAGCTGCTGCCATGCATCCATATGAATTCATGATCTTCCAGTTTCTTCTCGAGATACCCATCTTCCTGGTCCCGTTGCACGCAGGTAATCGACTTTATTGCGTGATGACGTTACAGAATTAGCCAACAAGAATACATTATTTTGCGATCAAGTGATGATACCTTGACTTGATTGGCTAATCATAATACACAGCTGCACAAGGAGATGTGATCAAACGCGACTCTAAACTGAAATGCGACTTAACATTCAAACAACCAATCTTTATTTCGGTTCTAGGACACCTACCCCCTGGACATCCACCCCGGATAACCACCCCAAGTCAACTACCCCTTCAGACAACTACCTCCTAGGGCAGCCACCCTCTAGGACGACTACCCCTAGGGACAACTAACCCCCCGGACAACTACCCCTGGACAACTATCCCCTACGACAACAATCCACTTGGACAACTACCCCCGGACAACTATCCAAGTTGTCCTGGGGGGGGGGGGGGGTAGTTGTCTCAGGGGGTAGTTGTCAGGGGGTAGATGTCCTGCGGGTAGTTGTCCTAGGGGGTAGTTGTCTGGGATAGTTGTCTGGGGGGGGGGTAGTTGCCCGGAGGTAGTCGTCCTAGAGGGTGGTTGTCCTAGTGGGTAGTTGGCTGGGGGTGGTTATCCGGGGTGGATGTCCAGGGGGTAGGTGTCCGGATACGCATTTTTTTGGGAGGTACTTTTGATTTCTGGAGCTGCGTTTGATGCAGGTGGACCGCTACACCGGGTTTTCCCCTACTATTTATTATAATTCGTGTTGAAGTTTTTCTTATCCTCATCGTCATCAGTAACTGTATAGATTTAAAAAAAAAGAACTTAATTTATATATTTTACATGCTTGAATGTTTAACGAAAATAAACATTATAACAAAAAGGAGGGATATTAAATCTGAAAACATTATTATCAAAATTGCAATAGATTAACTACATTACTGACCCGGCCCCCCACTCAGTGTTATTTAGGGTACGCATATGCTCGTACCCTCTTTTTGAAAGCACCCCCTATCTGAGGACTGCCAACATTTCCGAACCCCCCTTTCGCGGGCTTTTCGCGGGCTTTTCCTGCCTTGGAGACCCCCCTAAATCAGGAAAAATGCTCAATGTACCCCCCTAAATTCGGAATAATTTCTCAGGAGTCCAAAGAGATGAGAGAAAAAAAGAAAAACACCCCCTGTTTAAAGAAATCTCCGGGTGAAATTCAAATACACCCCTTTTTTTCGCACGAAAAGTACCCCTTTACCGGACATTTTGGCAACACGCATGCGGTCATTCCGACCTCTGAGTGGGGGGGCCGGGATTACTGACAACTGAACAAATTTGACACTTTGAACATTATTGAAGGACTATTTGTGTCATGCTTTAGTAACCGTCCTATCAAATTGTCAAGATGTATAGTTGTACACTTCCTTTTTGCATTTTTCATAAAGGTGTATTCTTGTTCTGGCTGATATACGGATACTACTACGGCATCCTTGCACACTCGGGCATTGACCTCCACTCGATGTTACCATGGCAACCAAGTGTCATCTTCCATGACGACCATCACAAGTAATTACGATTATCTCTTAAAATATCGTTCCATAGATTGCTGTTAATTCTGGGCCCCGTTTGCATTAAGCATACCACTGATGGTAACTTTGCAGTCGATATGAACAACCATGGCAACATCAACATCAAATGCCCTGTTTCACAACCAGAATGTTGATATAGATAGTGGCATGATCTTCAATCATTATTCAAAACTTAAAATAGATGTTAAAAGTCTGGTTCGTTTGAGTGTATGTAATATGTATATTTGTGTGTGAAGTTAATTTTCGTATCTTTCTTAGTGCTGCCATCCTATTATTCTTCTTATTATGAAAGATTGAGAGTATATTATTTGTTTGTTTGCCGGGATCCTTAGGAAGCGAACCCAACACATCTACGTTTCAATGACATCGGAATCATAATGTCTTCCAAGGCATCGCTTAACAATGTTAAATCTGAGATGCATGGCACTACGTGTTATCGGTGTCTGTGATATGGTGTATAATATTGAAGCCCTAAAATGAATTGTGCTTAAAAACGAACATTAAGTGCCTCCAAAAAAAAAAAAAAAAAAATCTTTGAGTGACCGGTTTTACCATACTCATTTTCGCCCATAGACTGTAGTGTTATAAAAGCCGTTAGGAAAATGAAAAATGAAATTTCGACTTCCAATCATAAATATCTTGATAATCAAACAGGCGATTGTCGTGTAAAAATCATGGGATTCCTGACTGACCTAAAGGTTTATAATTATGATTGCAGCATGAGCTAAATCCAGGATTTTGTTTTTGAATCTGAGGCAATGTTACCGAGTCACTTTTAACGCAATGTAAGAATGTGTCACATGTATTTTCTTTCAATAGCTCTTGAAACTTTTTCTACCTCTCTTTTTTCTCCATAGGTACTTCCATTGTAATTTTGGAGTGAATACGATGATATTTGACAGGCTTCATGGCACACTGCGTAAAAATAACAGATTCTACTCAGAAACAACATTCGGTGGGAAGGGCGCCCCCATACATGATCCTACATCATCCAGAACAACTGATAAAGATTCGTAGTCTCACTTTCCTTGTTCTCTCTGTCTCCCTTTCTCTCCATCCTCTCCTCTTACTGTAAATCCACCTCGATACTTCACTTTCTCCCTCTTTCTTTCCTGTTCTCTCTCTTTCTTTATCACTCACTTTATATATCTCTCGTTGCAATGACGAACCTTCGTCATTGCCTTGTTTTCGTTCACATTCTTCTTATTAATATTCTTACTTCCTCCTCTTCTTCTTGTCGTCCGGAATCCCATTCGTTTTGCACGTAGTGCTTGTTATTCCTAGTTAGGTGCTTTCCTCATGTCCTTTTCCTTTCAAATTTCATAGGCATAATCTCTAACATCTCATCAAGGTCACTACATTCTTCGATTCTCGAAATCACTCATGCATAACCGTCCAGGCGCCATTTTGTCCGTTTCTGGTCCATTTTAAGGCCTTTCTTTCTTTCTTCCTGTCTCCACTATCCTTCATCCTACAAACTTCTAACAAATTCCTCTAGATAGTCTGAGAGATGTTCTTTCATCTGCGACACATGACTTGACCTTCAAAATGCCATCTTCATACTCAAAATTCAAATCTGAAACCGACTCCGTCAACAATCTCTCAAGTTCTTGAAAAATGGACCCCTAAATAATCTAAAACTGCCATAACTTTCTCATATAAATTCCGTTTTGCATTTAACTCTTACAGTATCTTTATCTTATAATTGCACATAGCCATGCTAAATTTCACGCTCCAATGGCTTTGCACAACATAAATAGCGCCCTCTAAAGTTCTGGGAATTGGCTTTCTCTCTGTGGCCGTATCTCCATAATGGCTTGGCAAACCCGTACCCTTTTTTGGATTTAGATACTTGAAGATATGCCCTTTCCAGCCATATACAAAATCATATACCCTATCACTGACCAAATTTGAGAAAATTGCCCTCCAAATTCGCCATTTTCAAGAAAATTGAGAAATAACTTCAACTTGCTCTAAACCGACGATCTTTATACCTACATCAATAAAACTTGGCAGACACATGTATCCATATACGTGACAACTGTCTGACAAGTTTAGTAAATTGTAATGCCCTCTTCGCCAAGTTATCGCCCAAAATGATGAATTTACTATGCTTTACGTAATAGCGCGTTTGATGCGTGCAGTATACGTTTTGCGCAGATGACAATGGTTTCAAACTGACCGCACTGAAGTGCCCTTTCGAATGATACCAAGTATGGTATATGTTCACGCAGAAAATTGTGAGTAAATCGCATTTGAACAAGGGTCACTATACGAATTCCGCCGAGTTTCCGCCCTATTATAACACGTTTCGGCCATGACGTCATTTTGTAAGACTGTTATTCGGTTGTGTTAGTATGGGCGGCCGTTCGTGCCAAAGCACGCGTCGCAACATGTTCATCATGCACCAAGTCCTATTGGTTTTGCACGCAGTGCTTGCGAGCCCTTTCTAGACCCCTTCCTCTACTCCAATTCCCTTCAAAATTCGTAGGCGTAGTCTCTAGCATTCCTTCAAGGTCACTAGATTCTTCGTTCTCCGGAAACCCTCATGCGTGACCGTCCAGGCACCATTTTTCCGTTTCGGGCCGTTTTGGTGACCTTTCTTTCGCCCTAACTATCTCCACTATCACAGAAGCTACAGACTTCTTACATATTGCTCTGGATAGTCCGAGAGTAGCTCCTTCGTTTGACTTGTAGAAACATGGCGTCATTGCACGCACATCGTTGTGACACGATTGCATTTCTAGTTTTCTATATGTTCACGTCCTCGGTTCCCTTTTTTTTCTTCTCATAGCAATGTTTGGGCTGCTATAAGAAATAAACTTCTTTTGTGTAGGCTATTGTATCGCTTAGATTTGTGAAATACTGAATTTCTGTATCGCAGTCAAGACACTGGAGTGGACTAAAACTGCAAGAGTGCACCGGAATGGCAGAAGATATAGAGTAAAATGGAAAGATGTTGCAATCAACCTCCGAACCGGGAGAAGATACTTAAAAAGATAGATAGTCAAGACATGTATGTTTGTTGTAGGCTCTGTTGGAGAGTCTCTCATTGTTCATTGCCGTTTCCACTTACTTGTTCTTATGATTCTTAAAGGCAGTGTATTCTACAGATACTAATTTAGATTTTGGTATACGTGTCGACAGCCATGTCCCATCATACATCACCGACTGCACGAAGCTCGCATGATGATGCTTGGGTATAGGTACTACTGAACTCTACGTAGTGTTATAGTTCAGTGGTAGGAACCGGAAATCGCTCTATGTATGCTTTAACCGATAGATGGCGCAATTACAGCAGCGTAGCCGGAGCCATCTCTTTCGTGTACAGGCGGACAAACCGGAACAGGTTGCATGCAGTGTGTGTGTCGGCGTGAAGGGGGTATAGGAGATGGGTGGGCTAGGGGGGGGGGGGGGGGGGGGGGGGGGTGAAGAGTTTGTGTGGTGTGAGTTGAGGGAACATGTTGCACGCAGTGTGTGTTTGTGTTTGTATGTGTGTTTATGTGTATGAAAGGGGGTGTGGTGTGGGTGGGCTAGAGGGGGTCTTGGGTCTAGGTCTTGGGTGTGAGAGTGTTGTGATAGGATGGTAATATGTAACTTTAAACCTTCCTCTACTGTTATTTTGATTATACACTGTTACATGCAAGACTTTTTTTCCCCTTTTTTTTCCTCTATGTTCATTGATTGATGTAACTTATGAAATGTCTTGTATCAAAGATCTTGTTTTATATTGCTTATCTTGATAATTTCTTGTTATGTGAATTTCTTGTTATGTGAAATTATGAGGAAGGAAATAAAATATCATTTAAAACAAAAAAATCTATACACAGAGTTTGGCCAACCCGGTTCGAGTTGGAGACAAATGGCGACTACTGCTATGTTGGAGTTGGACAAGCACAAAACAAAAGAATAAACGCCATGTTGTGACCCAGTGAAACCAAGTTGACCAAACTCTGTGAGTAGATGACTCTGAGCGTTGCGATGTTGGTAGAATACCCTGCCTTTAAAAATATAGCTAAGAGGAGTGTGTTTAGTGTTTTTGTTTTTTGAAATGTTGAATTTGTTTGAAAATGAATTAAAATCCAAATTAGTGAATGAGAATATGCCAGGTGAACGAAAGAAAATAAATGATAATTCATTAACCACGCATTTTCCTGATCGAAATTTAATAAATCAACATAATGTACATTTTATATATAGCATCTGATTATAGACGAAAATGTTTTCCTTTTCTACAGCTACTTCTATCATCAAAGGTTCTTAATATTCAAAGCAAAAGCTCTGAAATGATAGATCATGTTTACAAATTATAGTTTCATATTAATGCACTGTGCATGAATATTACAAATAGCACATAGTCAAAGAAACATTTTTGGAGCGTGCAAGTAATGTAATAGCAGGGGCGGATCTAGCTTTTTGCTAAGGGGGGGGGTTTGACCAAAATAATGACGATGCGGAGCATCGTCCACGAGCCGCGAAGCGGCGAGCCGATTTTTTTGGGGGTGTTTATTTCAACCCCGTAAGTGATGTTTTCCTGGCATCTATTAACACAATGGAGACCATAAAAAGCAGTGCATGATAACGTCTTTTTAAATCAAGTAACAGTTTAATACATAGTTATATCCAGAGTTATCATGTGTTTGGTTAAGTTACCAGATGAGTTGAATATCTTCTCACAATATTTGCACTTGAAAGGGTTTCTCTCCAGCGTGCGTTCTTTTTTTTTTTTTTTTTTTTTTTTTTTTGGGGGGGGGGCGCCCAAGGGGGGGTTGCAACCCCCCAACCCCCCCTCTAGATCCGCTTCTGAATAGAATAACAAAGTGAATGGTATTTACTTCAATGATCAGTGAAAATATAAAGTTCGAAACTAATCCCATTGCTGTATCTTCTTGAAAGATAGAGAAATTGATTTTTAAAGTACACTATAAATATTGGCACTAACTAGTTGGTAACAAACTTGTCTTTCTTTAAGGTTCCAACCCAGTGATTATAGTACAATGTGTGATTTTTATCTTAAAAGAATATTAATAACTTTTAAGAAAAAACGATCGAGTGCAAATAATTGTGTTGTTCATATGTGAGGTACTGTTCATTTTCATATTTGTACTCAAAATGGGTTTCTACTCTTTTAAACAACATTTAAATGTATAATAAAGTTGTGCATTTAATTACAAATCAGTCAATGAAAGTGGTCTTTTGTTATCATGACGTCATAATCGGTTAAAAATTATTGTTTAAATCAGGAAAAAGGTAACAGTTATGTGTATTTGTGAATGAGCATAACAATCATTTAGTAAAGATATAGTTATAGTTGATACGGTCAACTTCTAGGCCGTTTGAAACTGAAAAAGTGAACTCAACATCTTCACATTAAGCCGGCTTTATACGTTATACTTCAAGAAAACTTGCCCATATGACTAAATGTCAATCGTTGGCCTTTTTACGAATTCTAGTAAATATTTATCTCGTATTAAAAAGTTTCGGGTCGAGACACAAGTATTTGTAGCCTGGCTGTAGGTTCTACAGAAAGTGTCGAGTAAACTGGACTCGAAACTTAAGCAATAACTGGATGTATTTCACAAACGTTACGCCCGACACTTCGGGATTTATGGCTTGATTAGTCACGAAGTTCGTGTAAGCCGAAGACACGAAGACCCGCTGGAACGAAGTAAGCCTCCCCTAGTCAATGCCATGCAACAATACAATTCCTGGGCCTTACCGACAGAGTTGACTAACGGAAGATCTTCTTCCCCTCTTTGTCGTGTCACAACACTTCTCCGCCACACACATCATAGACCAAAACTTTGTGTCAATCCCGAAGATTCAGTGATTCTTCTGTCTCATATAACAGAGTTTAGAAGGTGCTTTATTATATCTTCCTGCACTTTAATTCAGTGTATTCATCAAGGATATGCCTCGATCTCGCTCCTGCATCAGGAACCTGCATTCTCCAACTCCTTTGTTCAGGAGGTATAAAGACCAACATGGCGTCGTGCCTCACTCTAACGACCGTGATGACGAGTCTTCTATACTGCGAAGCGTCTTCAATAAAGAAAATAATTTCATATCAACGTCAATATGAACACGGAACGTGCGATGAATTCGGTCTTGAAGCGGCGCTGGCGCTCAAGAGAATTGCCGGATGGGGTGGCGCCATTTTGTATGACGTCATCAGACCAGCAGCTTCAGCCATAGCGTTGGAGTATTCCTTGGCGCGCATGCGTAGTGCAGCTAGGCTGAGGGTGCGCTTTTCATGTTCTCTCAAGATGGCGGATGAAGAATCAAGGGGCCCTCTGAGAGTTGGAACATTGAATCCACCATAGCTCCCTGATGTAGGCACGGGTTCTGAAAAAAAAGAAGATCAGGAAAGTATTTTAAAGGGATCCGGTAACTTTGTCTCAGATTCTGAAACAAAATTCTGGATTTAGCTCATGCTGCAATGATATTATATAAATCTTTGGGTCAGTCAGGAACCCCATGACTTTTACAAGCCAATCGCCTGTCTGATTATCAAGATATTTATGATTGGAATTACAAATTTTGAAAACCGTTTGCCAAACGGATTTCGTAACACTACAGTTTATTGGGAAAAACGAGTATGGTAAAACCGGTCACTCAAAGATTTGTACTTTTTTGAGGCACTTCTTGATCGTTTTGAAGCGCAATTTTTTTAGGGCTTCAATATTACACCATATCACAGACACTGATAACACGTAGGGCCGTGTATCTCAGATTTAACATTGTTCAACGATCCATTTAAGAAAAATGACTCTCAAGAGTTTACAAACATCTAGTAAATATGAAATAATTACAGTTTGCTTTTGTTTCAATTACGTATGATTTTTAAAATTTGAAAGTAGATTGATATCTATCTTAGATAGCGTTGTGAATCCATCACTCCCCATCACATTACGAATAGAGCATGAAAACAAATATTTATCTCTTTAACCAACATTCTGAAAACGATGAACCTTTCCCCTCATATTAAAGGTACTTTTCACATTTTTGTCACCAACTCTATGACATTCTGTTGATTTCATTTCTACCAATAACAGTTCGGACGTTACCGACAAAATTAGCCAGGAAATTAGTCACATTATTGTCCTTGATACAAGAGGCCTATGGCGGGACAATGAAGCAAATGACTGATGAAAAGTAGGATAAAATTAAGGATCGGCTGTTTTATACCAACCTTTTCTAGCTGAAGCAAATGACATGAGTTGAGAGGCATACGACGGTGAGATGAGGGGTGGGAACCGGGTAGGTGTACCATGTCCTCTCATACTATAAAAAGAGAGAAAAAAAAGGAGGATATATTATTTAAAGGCAGGATATTCTACTGACGCTACTTCATATCAACTGCTGTTCACAATGTCCTGATGTGTCGACAGCCATGTCCCACAATGCATCACCAATTGCTGACGCAAGCGTGATGATGCTTAGGGTGCAGCAAGAAAATACATTACAGTAGTGGTAGTCATGTATGTCTGTAAAATACCCTGCCATTCGGAGCATTTCACATTTTAGACATGTTAATAAAACCTTTTCTTCCTCTTTTCCTTCTACTTGTAGTCTTCAAAGGGCTATGCAGCCAATTCCGAAGATTTGTATGCTGATGTAGATTACCAGTTGTGTATACACACTTAACACCAGGGGGTGTTTCACAAAGATCCTAATTTGAACTTTTCTCTAAGTTGGACTTAACAATTATGGAAAGCCGTTAGCATCTCTGAAAATATTTGGTAAAAGTTATTTTAAAAGGCATAAAATGTTGATTCAAATCATTCATATTTTCTATTATCAAGGAGGTTTCATGTTCTTGATATGGAATTTATAAAAAGTCTAAAATACTTGAATTTTCACTTTTGAATTTATTTTATTTTAAGGTACAAATGGCTCTCCATAATTTTTAATTCCAACTTAGAGCTAAATTTGAATTAGGATCTTTGATAACAACCCCCAGGCTTACACAGTACTCTTTGTGAGAGGCGTAGCGTATTAACCCGTACTTATTCAAAATGTCCCATGAGGTGTGTTAATGGCTTTACAACTATCACAGATAACTTTTTTCTTGATTGATGATGGATTTAAAGCCTATCTGCACTAGTTTGGTCAGGAGGGATTAGACCTCTCTAAATGGTCACTGACAGGTTATCTCATCAAATCAGCTCTCAATTAACTTAAGAAAAAGTGGATCATGTGGTACCAACGGGTACCTCTTAGGCATTGTTTGCTCTATAGAGGGCGCAAGTAGCTATAAGTAGTACAGTGGGGCTTTAAGCTCACCTCTCGTATGGCTGTGAAGCAAGCAGCAAGCGAGCAGCACCGCTAGGATGGTAGAACGGGTTCAGCATCGAACTTGCCGATGGGTTCGCAAAGGCAGGAGGCATCAAGCGACCACCAGATGGCGCTCTTTCCAAGCTGTGTAGTGGCGATTCATTGTCGTGATGTGAATCCGATTTATCACCCTATCAAAATTAAAAATCAAGAACAAAAATCAAATTCTCACGATCACTTCATGGAAAGAGGTTTAAACAAAATCAAACTTGATCGGCAACATGCAGTCCAGATGTAAACGGATGTGTTTTTCATGATATGATTTGTTTTCCCCCTTTTCTTTTTTTCTTTTGCTTTGTATATATCACATATATTTTGTTTGCATTTTCGTTTCATTCAACAGTTGTTATTTTTAAAAAAAGTTCATATTTTATGGTAATGGTAATGGTAATGGTTTTATTAAAAATTCATTTGCAGCCAGATGGTTGAATTGCAGAACTTTGTACATTGTAAAAACATAAATATTTGTACAAACATAAAACGTATTAAGACATATCACGCAGTGATTGAATTTTCTAAATAAATCAGTGTACACATAATATACAAATTAATACAATTCATAAAATTCGCTTAACATACTATTCCACATCATCATAGGGCTGGAGGGAAATATAGAAGAGAGGTAGGGAGGATAATAGAGACAGACAGAGAGGGAGAGAAAGAGAGAAAGTGAGAGAGGGAGAGAGAAAGAGAGACAAAGCGAGAGATAGAGAGAGAAATATATATATATATATATATATAAAAGATAATGCTGAGGATGAGAGTGTATATCAGACATATCGAAAATAAGGTAAAAAGTACAATTTCAACAGAGAGAATACTGGTTGTAAAAATTAATAAATTACATTTCACATTTACATTGGTGAGTTACGGATAACATTATATTGTAAAATGATCGGTAGGTATGCATGTTATATTATTGTGTGCGTAGCAGAGCACCCATGTGAAGCAGGACCTTTGTGGTATTGAATGGGACTACCCTGCTATTTTAAGAAAAACATGTATACATGAATACATAAATCACTAAATAAACAACTAAATAAATACAGAGATGAATGAATGAATGAAGAGTAGTTGATATATTTACTCACATCGACTGTATTTTTATCTCTCCGTGCGTCTTCGGAGGGTGCCCCAGGGCTCATGTTTATCTCCTCTCTTGAGTGCCCAACAGCTCCCTCACTCGACGACAATCTATCATCATTCTCTGGGCTTGAAGTCGATGAAGGTCCTCGATCCTGCTTGGTTCTCTCTGCTTTACGCCATTTAGCTCGTCTGTTCTGAAACCATACCTTCAATCAAATAAAAATGGTTTTCAAAACGTCAACACATGTAAAAGTATAAGGACTCCTCAACCCTCTCTCTCTCTCACGCATGGTGCACCCGCGAGCCTACTGTATGTATAAGTTAGTATAATAATTTATTATCCATATCAGGAAATTTGGTTTCCACTGGTCACAAAGTAATACATATATACATGAATGAAATATTACAGGACAGTGAAAAACATATACATATGGTAAACACAAATAATGAATGAGGTAATACATGAGTAAGCCAAGGTATATAGGGTGGTTATAGAGATAATATCAGTTTCATTTAACAAAATATGAAGCTAAATTATTTAATGTGATTATTCCATAGTAAATCTTAAAATGATAATAAATACATAATTTGTTATCATTATTATTATCATTATTATCGATTTCCATTTTCAGTTGTATAATTATCAATCACAGACATCGTTATTATATATATATCTAAACAATAGAAATGTATTGCAAGACGTATAACCGTATCTCTAAACGATAATAAATGTACTGTATTTCAAAACGTACAAACATTATCTTTAAATATACAAAAACAAATATATTTGAAAACGTAAAACCATATGTATCCTTAAACAATAGAAATGTATTTCAAAACGTAGGACCAATCTTTAAAAAATATGAATTTATTTTAGAACATAAACAACACCTCCAAACAAATATGTATTCAAAACGCTGAAACAAATTCTGATTCAACTGTCTTTCTAATTTACGGATTAACATGGACAAAAAAACACACCAACACTCATGACAATTATCTAATACAGGTAGGTATGACTGTGGAGGAATGTATACATTTTTTGAATAACTCTTGGGAAAGAAAGCCTTTATATAACAAATCTAAATAAAGGGAAAACAAAGTTGAAGGGAGAGTATTGTAAAGAGTAATCATATGTACACTATACAGTGCGTCCCAGAAAAAACGAAACCGATAATTATCGATGTTTTATCATAAATTAATCACAATAATAATTGATAAATGAAACATATTTCTGAAGCTTACATCCTCCTCTTTCATTTGAGGCAACTCATATAATGCATATTTCACGCATGAGTGATTAAAATGAATTTGAAGAGAGTAAACCAAAAAGTCATTTGGCGGACGGTATCTGAATTTCAAAGAGAAAATCACATTTCTAGAAAATTGAGTTTCTGCTCTTTCATATGACACCTCAGTCAGGAAAAATGTGCTAGGAATAATAAGTTCTGTTTGTTTAAAGTAGTGCTTGCATTTCCATGATTTTATTGAATGAATTCGTTTACACTTGCTGCCTGCCGTAGCAACAAACGGAATTAACAAAAGACTTCACTTCGTTTCGTTGACAATCAGCCGAAGACGAAAGACTTCAAAATGTTTGACACCATCTTCAAAATGCATAATATAGAAAGTCTCTTTACTCGAAAGATTTTATCAAATATTAAAAAACCAATTTGGTGGAATTTAATACTTCAACAGTCAAAGTCTTCAGATTATTATTTTTTTGTCAAGGGACTTGGTGGAAGATATGCCAAAAATAACCACAAATCATTTTTTTCGAAAAAAATATCACCAAGGGTACAGTGTGTGTTACTAGTTTTGTTCGTATTGGGAAATTATATATTTTTCATAATGGCAACTTGTGACAACTGAAAGTCTAATTCGAACACCGATCGATTAGCATATTCCTCTCGATGGCATAACCACCAGGTCTGGAAAATGCAATTTCGGTTTAAAAGTTCATTTTAAAGTCCGATAGGTTTCCAAGACGACAAAATCGTATCTTAGTAATCTGTGGTGTATTTAATGTCATCTTCCGGCTTTCCCTTTGCCAAAATGCTGTTAAAATCTGGAACTTTCGACAGCTTTTTGCCGCAATTATTCTGTGCGCAATAACACGCAGACCGTTGATCTTCGGGTAGGTCTCCCGGGGGAGAAACTCTTGACACACTGATGTGGCGAGTGTTTATGCCACTAGAAACCACTCCAGCCCATATCATTGCGTTCCCTACGGACCGTGGGCAAATCTGTCGCCAGGCCCTCCCCGACAGATCATCCTCTTTATCTCGCACGGTTAGCCCCGCGCTTCTAGCTAACAACAAGCACGCGATGTTCAAGACAAGTCTCATGACTCATTGTTAAATATTCATAAGCCAAAATTGTTGACTCTATGATGTACTCGAAACAGATGGAGTGCTCTATCAGCGCGTAGTTGATTGTCTTGGCTTGCAAAATGTTGTTGCGCCGCAAGAGTTCTTTCTATGAGATCCCTTCAGGGAAACCGCTCAAAAAAGATAAAACAACGTTATATTTGGGCTCAATAATTATATCACTATCATGATAATCTGTGAGTGTGTGCATGTATGTGTGTGTCGTGTGTGGGTGTGGGTGGTATATATAGATATATATTGACAATTTGAGTCATCACGCGATAGCTCAGTAGAGCAGTGGTCTCGTAATCCAGCGACCCGGGTTCAAAACCAAGTCGATGCGCTAGTGCCCTTTGGGTATAGGCATTAATCCTCTTTACCAAGTCCCTCGGAAAGAACCTAAACCCGTCGGTCCTCTGTGTTGCCTACTAACACGCATTTATGCTTTTTTAGCAGTCAGATAAGATATAATAAACAAGAATAAATAAATAATAAAAAAACTTACTTATTATCTGAATGTGTAGTTTCTATGGGCCTAAACAAACCGTTAAGAAGGGCTGATGGACCTTAGAGTCTGATGTATGCTTGTACATGGATACTGACATAAATACAAACTGCAGGCCTTAGACAGTTAATAAAAGCAAAATCATATAGGCCTATGTTTCATTAGTGTTAACAGGATGCATGTGGAGATGTCATTTCTGATGTCTGCGAAGAAAATGTATACCACGCTCAAAATATAAATCGTGATTTATCATTTTCTCATTGTCTCTTTCATCTCATTATTAACAAACAAAAACTATCTCTCTCTAAATCATATTTTTTTAAATGTTCATATATTCATATCAATATTATATTCAGAGTGGGATTATCTTGATAATATTAGGTATATACAGCACGACATAATTTAGGTTCGAGGGTTCGTTTATATTCGGTATTTTGCCAATAGTCAACTGGTAGTAGTCTTAACTGGTAAAACATTTGTTCGAATTTGTCATGTTATAATTATGGTAAAAGATAATATTTTCATGCAAACTTGTCGTTCGCAGACTGTAATGATTTGATTTGTTTTCTCTCTTAAAAAGAAACATAATAACATATTTTATTTATTTTCTTAATTTAAGAATATCTACTATGATATGGGTAAATGGGTAAATGGGTAAATCGGTAATATCGGTCACACTGTGACCTAATGCCAGACAACTTTTTCATTATTTTCAAAACATAAGATGGCATGACTCGGAAGGAAAAGAAATGTAGAGCTTTTTCAATATCGTAAATCTAAAATTATAATGGCATACGAAAATAGGAAATACAGCGATACCAATAACTACCGTAAATTGTAAGAATTAAAAAAAAAAAAATGAAAGTTGTAATCACTATACGCATGTGCACTTCGAAATGGGTAAATCGGTAATATCGGTCACACTGTGACCTAATGCCAGACAACTTTTTCATTATTTTCAAAACATAAGATGGCATGACTCGTAAGTGTCTTTTTCATTTTCCAGATTGGAAAGAACACACTCTTCACAAAGTTTGAAGGAATGGCAATGTCTAAACCAAATTATGTAACTAAAATGTTGATCTATCACTAAAATGATATCACTCTTTTTAAATTGAACAGGAAACAAACTATCACTTTTTCAATACATTAGAATATGTTTTATTAAAAAACGTGGAAGAATATTTAAAGTGTCAAATGCATATCCAATTATTAGAAAAATGTAAATATTATAAGAAATTGTACATTAAAAGTAAAGGGAAGGACGCAATTTCCCTGTTCTATGAAATGCTTTGTGGTAATACTAATTATATATCTTGAATATGAACTATATCACAATCAGCTTGGAGGGCTTTATCTATATTGATGCATAAAACAAATTGCGGAAAACATATTTTGACTTCCGTGCCTTAAACTGATTACTTTCTTCTCATAACTTAATCAACATAACCTGGATATAAATTGGACCTTTATTTTTGCTATAAAAATTTAATTTAAATTGATAGTGAGATAAGGCCGCCAGACAAATTCAATTAGAAGTCGTCCGTGTCGACACAGTTATTGTAGAAATTGGGGCAATTTTGATCGACTCTTTTTGCAACATGTATCGAACATGTTTTTATTGAAATTGACACCCTTCATTTTATTGGAACGATAAACTTCTCTCAAATAAATTCAAATATGTGTTTAATGTTCTATGTCTGGTAAAAATAGCGTATCGAATTATTACAGGGGAAGAGAGATGTTGTCTGCAGTAACATGGGCGTGCTGAACAAATCATCTTAAAGTTCTCAATGTAAAGTGTAGTTGATTGCAAACTGCAAAAACTCAATTAAATCGTTGAATGGAAAACAAGATGTAAGACTTTATTTTTGCGTTCGAAAAAATAAAGTTCTTGATTGCCAGAGAGTTTTATGAAGTTATACGGACCTTTTCTAACTCGAGTAATATCAATACGATCCATACAATTCGTTGAGCTGCAAAATTCGACGTCTCTAAGAAAAATAATGATAGAATGTGCTTCCACAGTGAGGGAGGAGACGATGGAGCATCACAACTAAACCCAGGAGAGTGTTTCACAAAGACTATGATCGACTTCAAGTTGGACTTAACTATGGCAGGCTGTGAATGCCACTATTTTCTCTCAACATTTACTGGCATTGTTCTTTCAAAGGAGGTACAAATCATGGTCACAAATCTACAAAATTTACATTTTTTGATAGTTCATTATTGAAGAAAGAAATATTATCTAAAGATCATAATTAGAGACCAATGGTGAGAGCTACCAATGGCATGAACAGCCTGACATAGTTAAGTCCAACTTAAAGTCGATCTTAATCTTCTTGAAACACTCTCCAGGTCGAGCAAAACATATGAGGCTGGTTGAAAACACCTGAATGCCATGGAGGAGACCACGTGACCGACGGTGTACCCGTCTAATCAAATCCGTGCCTTCCGTAAAAGCACCTTACAAAAAGTGTCCAATTTGCATGGCACAGTGACGAATCTAGCCCGCTTCCATGACAAATTAGGTGGGTGCGATAATTCGAGTGACATTTAGACGAGCTGGAAACGAGATCAAATATGTATTCCTGCCCAATTCTGAAGTCCTTAGCAATCACATGTGGACTCAGTAGAGGCAGGTGTAAACCATTTCTTTACACAGAATAGAGTTGAAAGACACTTCTTGAAATCACCAATCGTCTGCCAAAATAAGACACCGTCCAAAATCTACCAGTTCCTCCCGATATGTACAGCTGGTCCAGTGATCGAATTAGACTAAAATAAGCCATGTTTAGATAAATTCATGGCAAATTTTAGGCGTCGTGGTCGAGTGGTTAACTCACTTGATTGAGGATGCAAAGGACATGGGTTCGATACCCGGCACAGTATATATATATCCTTGAGCAAGGCGCTATGTCTATATACATTGCTTCTCTCCATTCCGCGTCATGAGTGGATTAGCATGTGCGCGTCTGTAACATGGCGACGGTATTGAAAACAAAATATGGTGACGTATCAGAAACAATGTTTGCGCCTTTAATGTACATCTCAATCACACCTCTAAGCTAACTACACATTTAATACACACCAACCAAATGTAGGCCATTCGGGGACTGAATTTCTGTTTTCGGTCTGGTGAATGTCTCGCTGGTGTGACGGGAATGGGAAGGGGGGGGGGGGGTAGAAGTGTCGTAGTCGAGTGGTTTAAGCTCTTGACTTGAAATTCAAAGGTCGTGGTTCGATCCCCGACACGGCACTAATGTCCTTTGGCAAGGCATTAATCTTCATTTGCCAAACTCGACCCAGGTGAGGTAAATGGGTACCTGGCAGGAATTAATTCCTTGAAATGCTGTAGCGCTGTAATGGCAGCTAGGCTAAAAAGCCGGGGTAATAATAAATGCGCCTCGGAATAGAATTTCTAGATAGACGGCGCTATAGAAATGCCTATTATTATTATTATTATTATTATTATTCTGTCACTATAGAAAATGAAACACTGGCACTGAAACATCAATCCGTGTAATAGCTCTATCATCTTCCTACCTATGTGCTCAAAATGTAAACACAAATTCGTACAAAATATGGTTGAAACGAAAATACTTGGAGGAGATCTTAAAAAGTAGAATGTTCCTCGATTTTTGCTTTAAAGTAATGATGGATACAAGCCTACTTTCTGTTTTACTGGCTTTATCTGTTTGGTATATGGTATTAAAGAATAAGGGTTGAGTGTGTATTCGGTGTTGATTTTGAACTTGATAGGTCTAAACTAGAGTCTTCATTTGCGCTAATGGGTAGACTCTGTGTCATATTATGTGCGGGTACTGCGTGTGAGGGATGTGAGCGTGTGTGCGGTGTGAGTGTGTGTAGTGTGTGAGTGTGTGTGGGGTGTGGGTGTATGTGAGGGGTGTGAGTGTGTGTGGGGGTGTGAGTGTGTGTGGGATGTGAGCGTGTGTGAGGTGTGAGTTTATGTGAGGGGTGTGAGTGTGTGTGAGATGTGTGCGTGTGCGTCGTGTGTGGATACTGGTAAGCGTAAACGGACAATAGAGTAGCGCTTCAAAATGGTGTCTCCCTACACATTATATTATCGTCACACGTCATAATGACCACTCCGATCGTCCAGGATTCTTTGTTTTCACATGGTGGACGGTAACGACTCACCATTCGCAGCTGCACCCGATCTAATAGAATAATTTCGTTTGGTTGCCCCTAACGTGATAACGCGTTCGAGTCAATTGAATTACGGAATTCCGAGGGCAAAGAAAAACACACATCCACCGTCTTGTAACCCTGCTAGGTCGGCAGAACCTTGAGCAGTTTTGGACCCCGATAGTCTCGCACCAAGACGGAGCATTTTAACGTTCCATCGAAGCCATAAAACATACATCGCCAAAATGCTTGTGCTAGCTGACCACTTTGTGCACCAGTCGTCCGGTTGACCCGTTGCCAAATGCATTTCACTGCTATCGTATGCAACATAAGTATAGACGTTACTTATAGAGACGAACATTTTGTGTGTTTGTGTGTGTGTTTTAGATGATTAATGCAATGATCCCATATCTACCAATTTATCAAAAAATCTACCAAAAATGATGACAATAGAAACAAGAATATTAGAAAAAAGCATATAAAAGAAAATAATGTGATTGTCTGCATTCACTTTCTGTAACCACAGGAGAAACGATGTGGTATTTCAGGGGCTAAAATAATCATAATGTTTTATCCGTTAATGGTACTGCCATGGTGAAAGAAAGATCGGTACAAATCAGCTGATAAGCCGTTATCGAAAAAATTAAAAATATCACCACCACACTCTTTATAACATTCGAAATTACTGAATCTTCTTAATATGTTATACAAATCACATTATATATTAACTGCAAAATTATCCACATAATTGAACACTGTTCTCTCTTTGGTTGATTTCTACCCCAATTTCTCTCTTATAACATGAATAATTGTGTCTAGAGCATTCTTAAATGATAATGATAATGATAATAACAGTCATTATAATAATAATAATGATAATAATAATAATACATTTTGATTGGCACGTTGCCACTACATGTAGCTCTATGTAGAAGAAAGAGTCCTATGGGTCTAATGCCATTGTGGCAAATTTGGCACACGCCTCACAGGGTTCAAGTTATTCTACATTTGCATCTTATTCCTAATGAAAACAAAATATCTGATATAACTTCAAGTCCACGGGCCTCACATGCTATTGTACGTGTTTAAAGTAAGAAAAAATAAACATTAACCAAAAACAATGGAAATAAAACCTAGCACAGAACATTTAACAAATTAAAAAACGAAAAGTATATCTAAATCAGTGGTCTCAACCTTTTTAAAACTTTGGGCCGTTATAAATTCTTCGAGGCCCTTTTTTATTTTCTATTTTCAAACATGTTTTTGGGGGACGATCTCGCGATCACCTGAGAGAGCTTCGCAGAGCACTGATTGAGAAGCCTTGGATTAAGGAATACCAATGAATCAACAATTATTACGACACTTTAACGAAATCAGCTCTGCAGCCGTTGAAACTGAGAAAATGCATTTTTTGAAAAATTGTTGCTCGGAGTTCCCATGGTTATGGTCATTAAGAGAACGAGAAACTGTCAAGCATCAATAATTTCTCTAATTAACAAATCTTATTCAATTACAAGTGGGTGGTGAGTACTTGGGTAAACACCGATGGGTATGTATTGTTTATAAAGCACAGTCCATTAAACACACGACTGAAGCGTAACAGTTGTCTTTATGGATGCCCAGAGACCAATATTTCATAAATAATTCAATTTTCATCATCTCACAGGCTCTGATTTCCACATTCTTTGACAGGCAGGAAGATGGGCAGACAATCACAATGATACACGGATGCGGATGAGGACAAGAATTAAGAAGGATAAACTTGAAGAAAAACAAATATTTTGTAAATGGACTTGTAGAATATGAATTGTGATTGGGAAATGAAATTATTATGAATGTATGATTTATTCGCCAGAAAATGATTGCGAGAATTAAGGTGCGATCACACTCGTAGAAGTCAGCCAAGCGTGTAAAATTTCAGACTTCAGATTTGCGAACATTAGCGAAAGGGGTAACAATGTCTACTGTGTACGAGATGATATCATAGATGAATAATTAATCCTCTAAATCACAACGGATCATTTCCTGACGACTGCTAAAGATAACGCCTGGTCATAATGGAGAGTAGATGACGACCACTGTGATTAACACCGGTTCAAATAATGCTGATTGGATTTACTCGCTGTTGCAATTAAGTATAATATTAGTTAGCACTAGAAACATAAATGTATATGCCAATAACCAGGCCATTTGGAAATCAGGCAATGTAGCTAACAAGCGGCCTTTCTTTCCCTAAATTCGTTTCCTATTTTATCCATTAGATAAGGAAATGCCGATTAAAGGATACCGAGGAAGATGATAATTGTCAATGCCATCATCGTGTGGGCAGCCATGCGCGCCTAATGCCGATAATTTTTCAAAGTGTTTATGGAACTCAACGCCACTGAAAGAAAAATCTATTTGGTAAGCTGGAGAGGCGCTGATTCTTATTTCACTTCCCTCTCTCTCTCTCTCTTTCTCTCTCTCTCACCCTACATTATCTCATGGAAGATGCATTGCTCCTGTGGGACGTGCCTCTCTCTGCCCGAACCCGGTGAAACGCACAAAGCCAATTAGCCCTCCGCGCGCTTGAGTACCGCCAAAAACGCATTTTCGCATACATCGCATGCTAGTATTTCAAACTATTTTGCGATTGAATATCCCTTCCCACCCATCATCAAACGACTTCTGTCCTCTTCTTTTTCATTTCCCCATCTTTCTCACTTTTCCCAACCTAGCAGTTAAGGGGGATCTAATCTGGTTTGTAAGAAAACAATCAATGTGTATTTACTAGATCGTAAAATGCAATTATTTTGCGCGCCAGGGAATTGGATGCACGTGGTGGTGGTGTCTCCATGACACGGGTGCACCATCTCGCCGTTCACGGGCGCGGGCTTGATTTACCGGTTTCGTCGTCAAATTCGGCACGAAGGCCTCAGACGCATTAACCGTGAACTTAATGACTATGGAGGACCCATGCATTAACTCATCATTCCAATTAACAGCCATATGATGTGATTACGGGGGGGGGGGGATAAGCAGGAAAATACACATCATTGTCTATTATCAGAGTTGAGATGATGGCCCTTGGTCGCTAATGCCATGGTAAATGTGGGAAATTGCTTAATCTACTTGCCAATATTATCTAACAGAAAGTTTGAAGCTCGGTTAACTAATTCTCTACAGTCTACTTAGATAAAGAATATTAGTGTCTGTATAAAACCTCCATTGAAGCATGATAAAACATCACGTCATGAAATATGGGTGTAACGTATGGGCCTATATATCTGAATGAACTTATCTACTTATATTGGCGGGGCTATCCCGTTGAAATAATACCAAATGAATAAATAAATGAATGAAATGATAACTGTCTGCGGTGATTATCTTATATTTTATAGATTCTCTTTTTTCTTCATATTTTATCTTCCATTTATTTTACTCTTGACATTACATTTTAAATTCTTACCACGCATAATTATGTTTTTTAAAGGCGTAATACTGTAACGAACTTATCTATATGACTTATGCTGATGTTATTAAGCATGGCATGAATGTATTGTACCTTAAGTTTGTGCATTATAAGCCTCTGACTTATATCATACACATGACTTAGTAGATACATATATTATAAAGAAATTATTATTTTTATTATTATTATAAATGCTAGAGCGCCGTATGGCAGCCGTGCTAAAGCCAGGGTAATAATCGGGAGCGCCAGGAGGGTCAAATCTGACTGACATGAGCGCTATACAAGAACCCACTATTATTATTATTATTATTGTCATCCCTGAGGAAGAAGGAGGCCCCCTAGATATGTGGAAATAAAATGTCTATACCTCTATCAACTTTTAGAAAAGTCTGCTTAAAATGCATGGCTTCAAGATGTGATATAAATGAGCAACCAGTGATTACATTTGGGGAAATATGAACAAAAACAAAACACAAAAAAAAACGAAACATCAACTTATTTAAAATGTTTATTTCGATTGTTGTTTTCAGTTTTTTAAACTCAAAGAATTCATTGCCAGATATTACGAAGCCATGAATACTTCGATGAATATATGAATATATTAATAAATTGATATTGATTATAGTCTGACACCAAGAGCTGTTATCGGATTATTGTCAGGAAAGAAGATTTATTTCATAAGATTATATTTGATTTCCGTAGTCCATGGGATTCTAACAATAAACACGTTTTGACAAAATTTGCTTTGATTGAAACTCATCATACCTGGAGGACAGACACTTAGGACTTAAGGTAAAAAGAAATTTAATTCTAAGAAATATGAAGAATAGTGACTTATACTTTAATTATCATGACCGAATATCAATTATATCCTAAGCCAAACATGTGCCAAAATTTGAATTTTGTAAGGTTATACGTTCTTCATAAATATACATCAACTTACAGCCGAAAGTGCCTCAGAGCCTTTTTCAGGTGGCAATATTTGAAGAGTTTAATTCCCAAAGGAGCTATATCCATTTTTGTAACTTCAGAGAAAATAGAAATTGTTTACCAGATTTTCTACAGGCGTCTTCGGAAAAGTGATATTAGAAGATGCATTTTTTAATGATTGCTCCCAAAATTTAGGTAAATAATTGTGTTAAAAGACAGGTAATTAAGTGAACAATGTTCTGATATCATTAGCTTAATTTTCATCAACAGTGGATTTAGCTCCTTTTGGAATTAAGCACGTTATTTATCGGAGAGGGGATTGTAGAAGCAGGGAGATGGGAGGGAAGGTAAAAAGGCAGATTCAGACAACGACTGAAACGGACCTCCTATACCTATCTGATGGTGTACACGCTCCCCTCGGGGTACATTCGCTACTAGATTACCATTAATACTCTTATCTTTTCTTCAATATGATGACGAGAGCGCGACAAATTACATTAACATCTTAGCTTCTATGAGATTAGTCGGGAAGGAGGTTTGGTAATAAGCTATCTTATTTACTTTGCCTCTCGAATTCTTTCGTTTGGAAGAAAATCTTGTTTTCAATTTGCTGCTCTTAATGTAGAACTGACTTTGATTCACGAGACCTTTTTTACAATTTTACTCGCATCTGCATCTTGGAGACGTCGAACTCTTCCGCCAATGTGATATATTTTCATTCCATAATGTTATGCTGTATAAGATTTTAGCTGAATCATATTCTTTAACATCTTAACAAATATAGGTATCAAATTTGAAGTAGCCGTTGGATAGATAATGGGTTGGAGTGGAAGAACATCTCATTCAGGTTAAAGAACTAAAGAACAAATCAAAACAAACCGCAAAAAATAACGAAACAAACAATACAAAACAAAAACAAATGAACGAAATAACAGAACCAACAAACCAAAGCACCAAAATTGAATTTAAACTAAAACAAAGAAAGGGTCCTCAGATAACGATTTTCCGACGAGAGGGGGAGGAGGAGGTAAAGGAAATGAAATGCGAGGGAGCAAAGCAACGGGGGCAATTAGTTCAGAGGAGTCATTTTATCTTACTTTCCTTTCCCTCTTCAAAATTGTGCTTCCCTATTGACTTTTCCTCATTTTATTTTGGGCATGTGCCCTCCCCCGTATAGTTGCTCTTCTTTAAAAAAATGTCTTTAGCAAAAATGTGTTCTTTATCATGTTTAATTGTTGAATACGATTTCTATTTTTGGTCTTTCTTTTGTACTTCAATATGTGCCCTTTTTCATACACCATGTTCGTTGTGGTCCTATAAAGCCTCGTTCAGATATAAAGCGGTAACCGGCGGCAGTTTTCTGTTTTATGATGACATAAGGTATGATACGCTTCACATTTCTGTAATGATAACACTGAGCGAAGTAAATATGCGTAGGACCTTTGTTGCGTACAGTTATTTACACACTTACAAAAAAGTAGAATGGAAGAAACTCGACGCGGTTTACCGCTTGATATCTGTAAGAGCCTTACGTGGTATTAGTATTTATAAGATGATGACGTGGATCCTAATTAAATGATTGGTTGAGAGCGTACACGTGACCCGGCATTTATTTTGCCTAACACGTAGTTTTGATATTGACCGGTCATTTTCAAATGCTAATGAACGGTCTTTAGTAAAATCATGGTGTAAAACATTATTATTTTAGAACAAATAAAACATAATCTTATAAAACAAATAAAACATAATCTTTTAAAATAAATAATACACATCATTTTGTTCGGGCATTAGTAAAATTACCTACACTCGGTACCTTCAAAACCGTCTAAACACCCTCGGCTATCGCCTCGGGCGTGTTAGACTGTTCCAAAGGTACCTTGTGCATGTAATTCTTACTAATGCCCTCACTGCTGTGTATTATTTGTATGTTAATAAAGTTAGTTACCTGTACACGGGCTTCTGTAAGATTGATCCGTAATGCCAGGTCCTCTCGTGTGAACACGTCCGGATAGTGAGTCTTAGCAAAGGCTGACTCTAACTCTTCCAGCTGCCAAGGAGTCAGGCAACAAAAGGATAAAGATAAATGATGAATAGGTAATAATAACTAAAACATTTTTTTTCTTCATTTATTCATTTTTCAGTTCTGAATACATCAATAAAGTCAGTATACATTAATCATACGTGGAGAAATATAAACTTAGTTTAGACAGAACTGGTTCAGTTCTTAATACATAATAAAGTCAGTATACGTTTATTTAAAACATACAAGGAGAAATGTAGACTTAGTTTAAACAGAACTGTTTCAGTTCTGTTTACGTTGTGCAGGATCCCCTAGGTTAACAGTATTTTAACTTTTGGTGGGGCGCTCCTATAATACCAAATAAATGAATAAATGAATCAAACTGTCGGTGGTAATCCCGAAGCTATAGTGGAGGGGTGGGGGCGCTGTAGTCTATAAAATATATGCATTTCTATCATACCTGTTGCACAGTAAACGTGGTTCTGTTTCTTCGCTGCTTCCTTCTCGCAAAAGTCTCGTCCAAATCACCTCCGTACGTAAGCTCCGAATCTGAGGGAAAAGCGAAAAAATATTGCCCACTTAATTCACTTCAAATGTGTACAAACCGTCAAGTTTAAAACCGATTTAAATCGAATATATCTATTTCGAAATAAAATAGAGTATATACATCGATGGCGTATCCAAAAGTGTATTAAGGGGGCGGGGGATTTAACCTGCCCGGTATGAGCATTAGGCATGATAATACACATGGGACTAAACACTAGTACATGAGTTTCAAAGATTGTGCATTTGTGCGCCTCCAAAAAGGTTGGGGCGTACTCCAGTTTTAATAGCCCAATGCCCAATACTCTAAGTTCTAAGCAGGATTCACTTTGGAGCGCTGATCAAAATAACCACACCCAATGTGTTCCTTACCTGTTAGCACCTCACTTCATATTTTTTACCCTTGCTTCATAACCTTTCTACTCAAAATGAGTTTTCATTTCATATTAAAGCATCATTCTTGCTCACCTGCCCAAATATTACTCATTCCTAAACGCATCTTGAATCATTTCTTTTTTTTTCGCTGTCAGAATTTTGTTGCACTTTTGTATCTATCTCACCGCCCCCGTCTTTTGAACCAATTATTCCTTCCAGCATCCTTCTCTCTCTTTCGTTCTGTCTCTGTCTCACTGTCTCTTTTTCACTCTGCCTCTCTCTCTCTCTCTTTCCCTCTCTGTCTCTATCTCTCTGCTGATTGTGAACACATTGCATCAATGTCACGTGCTTTGTTGGTTCAACTGAGGCATGATCCGCCCAATTTTCTCCCCGATAATTCTTCCCCAAATTTCCCAAATAATTCACATTCAATTATCCCCTCTTAAATTCACTTACAATCGTGTCTGCGATTTCTCTCTCCGGCTGCCCGAATCTCGTCGCCTCAAAACCTCGTTTCCTTTCATTTTGGAAAAGGGGCGGCAGTCGTCTTATTCCCTCATTTTCCCCTTTTGCCTTTCCCGTCTCTCTCTCTCTCTCGCTCTCTCTTCCTTTCTATTTTTTGGACGTCGCAGCGTTCCTCAAAACACCATTCTATTTGTCTCATTCTTTCATTTTCCCGAACTTCGATACAGTCGAGATCTTTAATTTTTTTCTTCATTATTGTCTTTTTTTTTTTATATCACTAGAAAAAACGAGATGTGATATTTATTTATCTTTCTCTCTAGTCATCATTTGTCATCGCTCTAATCTTCCTTTCTGCCTCTGACTCTTTTTCTCTATCTTTCTCTGTCTCTTTACTGGTTAAGGAAACAAGAGAGAGAGAGAGAGAGAGAGAGAGAGAGAGAGAGAGAGAGAGAGGTAGAGAGAGAAAGGGAGGGGAAGGGGCGACGGTCCTTATTACGACAATCAACGAGATGCCTTTTTTCTTGAGAACGTGGTTCTGATTTATGAAGTGAGTGGCCCTTCATTTATCCTCTTGTTTTATTCTCTTGTTCTGTTTGTTCCTCTGCTTCACCTTTCTCTTTCCTCTCTCACAAACCCTGCAAAACTTATTGATAAATGCCAACAAAATATAGTAATTATGTGTCGGACAAAAAAAAACGTTTGGTCAAAATAACCACTAAACAATTCAAAATGGCCAAGATATGACAAAGATTTCGGTCGGTGGATTGCGTTAGCTAAACTCATGATGATAAATATTATCGAATTTGGAATGGTCGTTTTTAAAACTATGTATCTTGACGGCGAAAACCTACAAATGGTATGATTAATAATTGACCATTATCCTTTAGACTTTTTGCTCCCTCCATCTGTCTCTTTCCTTCTCCCTTCAGCCTTCCCCTTTTCTCTTTCTCTCTTTCTCTCTTTCTCTCTCTCTCACTCTCCCCCTCCCTCTCCCACACACTCTCTCTCCCCTCCCATCCACACACACACACACACACACACACGCACACACATACACCCTCTCTCTTCCTCTCCCGCTCCCTTCTCTCTCTCTCTCCCCTCCCACCAACACACACACCCTCTCGCTCTCTCCCTCTCTCCCTCTCTGTCTTTCCCTCTCTCACACTTCCTTCCGTCTTTGATTTCTTTTCTTTTATAAATCCATCAGAGCCTGTGTGTCATGACTGTCGTCTGCCAGTTACAAATACTAAATTGTTGCAAAATTCCTTTCCGCGGGCAAGGCTCGAAAACTGTACAAATTCGCGAGGCTTTTAATCGAATAGTTGTGTTTAGAGAGCTGTACGGGCACGCCGGGCGAAGTTCATCCGATTTCACCATACCTGTCAAGCTTATAATGTTCCCCTTCTTCTTTCTAGCAACTACCGCACCAATTATTCTAAAGCCTTCTCTCATTCGCCGGATAATCGCATTTGCCAATAAGTTTGACGACTTGATACAATGAAATTATATTTAAGAGGGATCTCTCTTTTAGCGTGAAGAAACCCGTAAATGTCCAAATTGTCAATTTAGGGGCATGTGCTCCGGTCATTTTGTGCGTGAAAAAGTGACTTTTGGAGAAAATCTGCAAAAACATAATTCAGTGACTTTGTTTAGTTTTAGTTTTTTCAAAGAACAGGGTGCACCGGCGATGAAGTTATGGAGGGCAGGCATAAACTCTCCATGTTTCATGTCAAAAACAAACAAAGTTTGTGCTGTTTTTCAGCTGATTTGTTTTGACATTAAAAAAAAACGGCGACTCTTTTCCGGTAACAGTATTGTGCACTTTTTTTCTCTAAACAAATAAAAACGAAATAAGGATTTTCTAAAATATTACATTTCCGGAAGAAAACAAATCTTTTAAAATCTTCTCTATTTTTGTCTCTTTTGTCAAATGGATTGTTTCGAAAGATCGGTTTAATGCAATAAATATTTCACAATAGAATTAATTTTGTATAGTTTCGTTTTTACAATCTTAGAACAACTTCAATCAAACATTAGAAACAGAGACGAAGAGTCCAACATCAGACATTACTCGTCTGCACTATGTGTAAACACAATACTTAGAAGCGCTCTCTGCCGTTGTTGTTTAATACTTGAAATGATTTCTTCAACTTAAAATGAACAGAGATAGTTGAATCAATTCAGCTATTATTGAGTGAAGATATGTATCATCACATACATGTAAAACTATACAATGAGAAGTAGTATTCAATCTATTTTCTATATTTTTCACTTTTCAACAAAACGAGACAGATTTTGTTTGTTTATTTTTCACAGGTAAGGAACACCATCTCGATATATCGAGAGAAAATAAAAAGAGAAGAAGAAATTAAAAATTCTCTTTATGTTCCGCTGTTACGATCTTTAATAATTCCTAAGAATATCTAGGCGATTTGTTATAACCGTGTTTTAGAATTTGTCGCATTTTATATCAATCATATCATTTTCCAATTCAAATAACTAATGTGTATGGAAGGATTCGACTTGATTTCCTGATTTTTGTGTTTGTTTTCTTATTTCTTATTTTCTAAACATTATATTACCGGTGTGTTGGCTCAGTCAGTAGAGCGTCCGCCTCACAACCGGGAGGTCGTGGGTTTGAACCCCAGCCGCGTCATACCAAAAGACGTTAAAAAGACTGGAGTTGCTGCTTACCTCGTTTTTGCGTTCAACAAAAGGGGAGATAGAGCAACGTCGATCTGGCGCTGCTCAGTGGCTGCCGGGCTCACGATCAATAATTGGGCAAAAAGAATTTTCATTTTCGGTTTAAATAAAATTTGGAGTGGACTTTAAAAGATTATTATTATTATTGCCCTATTAATACCGCCCTACATTTTTATCAGAAATACTAATTTCTACCAATTCCCTATTTTTTTTAATTTTCGATCAAAGTTACCAAAATCGTACTCTGACCACCTGAAATAGCCCAATTGTTTCATTTTACATAGTATGAAAAAGAATTTAAAAAGGCGTTGGCTATTCATTATGAAACTGATTATTTGTTGCCATAATTTATATCTTATGTAGTAATTTACTTTGCGAGCTAATTAAGCTTGGTGAAATAAAAGCTCGAGGCATACACCTCTGCTTGAGTGCATACATCTAATCTGGGCGCCTAATTAGGCCACGGTAATAATCGTGGTCATCTACTTCCCATTAGTAAAAACTCCTCATAGAATTAGGCGGGAAAATAAAACAAAAAACATGACTTCACAATCCTCACAAACATACACGGAACCATTACCCGTGTTTAGTGCGTAGTATATCTCTTGTCTCTCAACGCTGATACAAAGGTCCTTCATTTAAAGAATTAAATTTAGCGAGAAAACCATTATGAGTTGGAGCATTAGCTCACCGATTTACTCGCTATTACACCGCGATGTGACGCGGGGCGCTCAATATTGCAATGGGCTTGCGCACACCCCTTGCGCTCACAGCGTAATTGCATTACGGGCAAATGGGAAGATGGATAATTTTGTAATTGAATTATTCATAACTCGGCGATCGAGCCTTGAGATTTCGCTTTTCTTCTCCTCGCCATGAATAATACACGGTCCAGTGGCTGCGAAGTCCTCGTCACTCTCTCCCCTTCTCTTTCTCCCTCTCCCTCTCTCTCCAGCTCCCACCATCTCATTCAATTTCTCTCATCTTCAGGCTCTCTAGTTTGCTACTTCAATCTTACATCTATCTCTGCAGCATCTCTGTAACCCCACTTGCCATTTCATCCCAATGCTAATATTTTGGAGACTAAATAATTTACAAATCAATAATTTTCCTTTGTAAACACGTATACTCATGCCAACGAATCAAGTTGAATAGTGTGTTTATTCTTCCTTTATTTCGTATAAACTGTTGTTCATATTTTTTTCTTCTTTTCGGTATCTCCTCCCGATCAATCTCTCATCCTCACTCCCTTTGTAATTCACTACCCTCCTTCCCCTTCTTTAAATTCTTTCTACCGGATGTACCATTTGATTCCATATCATTCTCTTCTTCTGTTTTTCTTCTCCCTTTTCTCTATTCCATTGATTGTGGAATATCTTCGCAAAGAACGGGGTCTCTTCATTAATAACTCTATGAAACATCTGTCCGTATTCGTTTAATTAAGTTGAGAGGCGAATCTTTATTCTATTTCGGGAAAATAAATATTGTTTATCTTTATGTTAAAATAAATAAATTATATCTCACCCCTGTCACCCGTCGCCATGGCTACTTATAAACTAATTATTTTGGCAATTTTACATGGAGGAAACCAAACGTTTGTCTTCAAGTGTATCGACGTCATGCGAAAAATGACTCCATTACAAAGAACGAAGAATAATATTTCATTACCTTTCTAGGTCGACGGGTTATAGATTCGGAAGAAGTCTTTATCGGTATAAAAATAAAAGTTGAAGGATAATACAATATGCGAAAACTCGATGATGGTGTTCCTTACCTGTCGAAAATTAACAAGCTAATTTTTTTCGTTTTATTTAAGAGCAAAATATTGAGAATAAAATAAATTACTATACTTCTCCTGGCGTATCCTTATTCTCGATGGAAGTCCTTTTTTCATTCCCTTTCCCCCTTTCCCCATCCCCCTCTTCCCCTATATTGGTACTACCCCTTGCCCTTACCATACCCCTTATTCTTATTCCCATCTCCCTCTTTCCCCATCTCTTTACCTCCCTGGTATTACCCATTTCCCCTCGCCCTCCTTTCACGCTTCTCTCCCCCTAGACTGATAACACCCTCTTCATCTCATTAACAAACCCCTTTATCCTGTAAGGATAGAGCTTCCCCATCTTATTACCCCTCTTTTGATCTCCTTCTTCTCCCAATCTGATATTACCCGTTACCCCTCACCTCTTTCCCCTCCCTTCTCCTCCCCTACTCATCCGTACCCATTCTCCCCACCTCACTCTTAATCCCATAAATACGATACTATCCTCACCCTTTCCCCCCTCTTTTCCATCTCCTTTTTCCCCTCTACACGGATACGAGCTTCCCCATCTCCTTGCCCCTCTCTTCATCTCCTTCTTTTCCCTTGCTCATAATATTATGAACGTCCTCGATGAGAGTCATGTTCTCATTCCTTTTCCCCTTTCCCAATCCCTCTCTTCCCCTATACTGGTACTACCCCCACCCCTTCTTCCCATCCTTCTCTACCCCTAGACTGATACCAACTTCCTCATCTCATTAACCCACCCCTCTCTCCTATACCAGGATACCAGATTCCCCTCCCTTCTCTTGACCCCTAAACTGACACCGCCCTACTCATCCCTGCCCATTCTCCCCACCTCACTCACTCTAAATCCCATACTGACACTAACCTCACCCCTTATCCCTATCTTCATCTCCTTCTCCCCTTTGCTTATATTACCCCTTACCCTTCTTCCAAGCCTTCTCTACCCCTAGACTGATACCATCTTCTTCATCTCCTTACCCCGCCCCTCCCCTCTCCATCCTCTTCTACCCCCTATACTGATACCCTCCCTTCCCAAGCAACTCTGAGCCGAAGTACTGTACTCCCAGCCTCCGAATCTTATTACTCGCAACGCTGATTCTACTGATAACAATCACTGACACTCAACTAAAAAATGGAAGAAAGAAAAAGACAGTGCGAGAAAAAAAAATCACTCGTTTGTCAGGAAAGAGGCACTTACAAGCCTGATATGCATCTCCCTGCCTCATTATTACAGCCATAATTGCATTAAAATGCGGTAAAGTATCAATGATTTATCCGGTTGCGTTGTAAACTATAATTTGGGAAGAAGGATTGCCGTGAAGTTAGACACACCCACAATAAAACTGAATATTAAAAAAAATAACGAGAGAGAGCGCCTAGGGCAGGTTATCGTTAGAGTATAGTTTGCGTGTATTTATTGTCAGATGATAATTCACATTAGCAAGGACTTGTAGGTGATTTTGTTTGTAACGTCTGACTTTCATGTAATTTTAAAATTGCATGAGGATAATCTAATATTTCTTTAATAGAAAAAATATCTCGTTACCGCATTTTCTATTTCAAGCTTTGTTTTTCATGCTATTCATCACGTCTCCTTTATTAGTTGGGTATCCAGGGATCTTGATTTAATGTGATCTAGAGAATACATATTTTATGGTTAATTCTATAACATATTTTATAGTCACGTACATCTATTCACAGAATAAGCTCATTAAACTTATCAATACTACATTTGAAAACAAAAGAGGGACGACTTAAAGTGATGGTGTCCTCAAAATATACAAAGAGAGGGTGTGGACGTATATAATTATCAAATGCATGAGAAAAAATTGCTTTGTTTACAGTCACCGTAGGTGAACAAATGATAAATCGAATGCAGTTACAAGGGATCAAAGCCCAATTTTATGGAAAAATTCAAGTACGATCACAAATGGTGTCAAACAATTAATATCACACTGCGAAAACGGAAAATAGGACTCTAAATCTTGCAGTGACATAATTTTGTGTTGACATGAAAAGAATCGACACAAACAAAAGAAAATATATAATTACATTCTTGATTCCATGGTAAAATTTAATTGAAACCGTGATTAAATAAACGAATCCCTGTTAATGTCATATTGTTTACCGAGTTTTCAATTCCCGGAAAGACGGGAAAAACTTCGAATAGTCATTAATTATGCCAAACCATTATCAAATCTTATACCCAGCTTTGTAAAAGCTACATGATATGACATTATTAATTGCTCATACGGTAGTCATACATTTTTCTCTTATTATTCATGAACTAAAATTCCACGTTTTCATTTGCATCAGGTTGCTTTTTCTGGTAAGTATACTGCATCATCCAGTTAACTTTGCGGAAATTAAACATATGAAATTCATTTAGAAACGTCTCGAATCTTGAGAATTGAATAATGAATTCGTGCCGACTCTTTGCCCTTGTGAATGATTGTAAAGAAGCATAAACCTCTCGAATCCTCTCAAAAATTTAGTTGGGAGTAGAATGAGATAAATGGCAGAAGGTTAATTCAATCCGCAGTAAAACAGAGGCCTCGGTATAGTTAACTGTGTTAGTCTAGCAGGCCATATGCACTAGAACAAATCAAGATAATTTTAAAACAGAGAGGGGAGAGAAAAGAGATAACGAGAAATTGAGTTATATGTAACCGCCCAGCCGGGGACGTGGATATGTGAGGTGGAAAAAGAGACACACGAGTCGTCCCGTATGTGATAACTAGCTTTCAAAGAAGGAAATGTGATCTCAAATTGGAATAGATTGTTTAAATTCTATTGATATTGGCTTGAATTTAGCGCCCTTTTCGCGTGATGGGAACTGGCAAATTAAGAACACGAGAGAGACAACATTTATTTTATCAGCCCGTCTAAGAGAGCACATGCCCGTCCGCCCAAACACTTTAACCAAATTTCACCGAAATACGATTTTCACTTAAATTTGCTAATAGCGTCTCTTTTCGACAAGAAAATTTGCCCCTTTAGTGAAACCAGAGTTATATTAGATTAATGGCACCGCGCGCGGAAAAATTCGGTTAGAGATTTTTTTTTCCTTTCTCCTCTCAACTCCCTTTTCTCACTTTCCTCTCCTTTTCTCTTTCAGGGATGCAATTTGAGTGCTTTAAGAATTACGGCAATAGGCGTCTGACAATTTGGGAGTAGTGAGTTAATACAGCGATAATGCACGGCGCTAATGATAGCAGAGCGATACTTAAATAACACGTTAAATTAGGTTTTGAAAAGAAGGGTGCGGTATAATTTCATCATTGGGGGCAATTTGTGAAGAGAGGAAAACGTTAAGTGTATCCACCCACCAGCCGCCATTTTGGTTTTACCCATAGATTCACGTGCCCCAAGTTCTTGAGATGAAAGAATTCTAGCAAATATTTAACCTCATAAGTCATTGGATTTCTGAATAATGATATTTGAGAGAGCAATGGTTATTAATCCGACCAGCTATGATCGGTGCGATGTCCAGCCATGTGATTTGATCATGTGATTTAGGTCACATGACTTGATAATAAGACACACTGTTGCCCATCAAGTCGGAATTGTTCCAGTCCCCTCTTTTCTTAAAACGATATTGACAATATCATTTGTTATTGAGAGATTAAGTATGTATCTTTCTCACAACTCAATCTTTACCAATCAAGCTTTTGATCAGTAAAGTTTTGAGAAGACATAAACTTTTTCTATCTAGAAAAAAATCATATTGTCACAATCATTTCGTGAAAATAGGTAAGAAAAATGTTATTCCAGTTTACATCACGCCTACTTTGTTGATGTTTTGGTAAAACATATCAGATTGCGCTAATTCCTTTCCCTCTCCCTCCCTCCCCCCCCCCCCCTCTCTCTCTCTTTCTCTCTCTCTCTTTCTCTCTCTCACTCACTCTCTATTTCTCTCTTTCACTCTATTTCTCTCTCTTATTATACATTTACTAGGCATACCGTAAATTTGTTGTTTATGTAGATAAATATTCAACAAGAAACTCTACAACATTTGTTCCAACATCTTACTTTCTGATACAATACCTACATCCAATACGCATTCACATGTGCATAAACCGTTCTTAAGGTACAGCTCTTGAATATAAAAAAAAGATAGATCTCGTGGATTTGAGTTTTATTATTGGAGTAATGTGCTTTCCAATCAATCATTTTTTTCTAACTTGGATTTTCTTCATCAAATAATATATCTTGAGCAGGAAATAAGTTGTCAAAAGAAGTTAATTCGGTTTGGTACATATAAAAAAGAAAGGATAGCTATATAGACAGCCATGCACGTATGCAGAGAGAGAGAGAGAGAGGGAGAGAGAGAGAGAGAGAGAGAGAGAGAGAGAGAGATCGGATATGCATATAGATAAAGACGAGTTAACAAAAAAAAAACGATTTAAGGATCAAAAAGACATTTTATGTTATACGAATGGTGCCGAAAATGGGTAATTAATTTAATGAATAAATTGGCTTGTTTGGCTTCATATTCTTTTTTATTCTAGGATTTCCCTACAATCGATTTCTTTTTTAAACTTTGGATTTTCTTCATCAAATAATATATCTTGATGAGCAGGAACAAAGTAAGCGGTAGTCTTATACGGATTCAAAAGAAGTTAATTCGGTTTGATACATAGACAAAGAAATACTATAGCTAGACATCCATGCACGTATGCAGAGATAGATAGAGATAGAGATAGAGAGAGAGATAGAGAGAGAGATAGAGAGAGAGAGAGAGAGAGAGAGAGAGAGAGGGGGGGGGTCTGATATGCAGAGAGATAAAGTCGAGTCAACGAGATATATTGTGATAAAAAAAATATTTATGGGTTAAGAAGACATCTTATTTTATCTTTTACTAAACGAATGTTGCCGAAAAGGCTTAATTAATGTAATGAATAAATTCGCTTGTTTGCCTTCATGTATAGGATTCCCTAACAATCAATTTTTTTTAAAACTTTGGATTTTGTACATCAAATAATATATTTTGAGCAGGAAATAATTAAGCGGGAGTCTTATACGGATTCAAAAGAAATTAATTCGGTTTGGTTCATAAACAAAGAGAGAATACCTAGACGGCCATGCACGTATGCAGAGAGATAGATAGATAGAGAGAGAGAGAGGGGGGGGGGGGGGTGGAGGGAGGGAGGGAGGAAGAGAGAGAGAGAGATGGGGAGAGAGAGAGAGATGGAGAGAGAGAGAGAGAGAGAGAGAGAGAGAGAGAGAGAGAGAGAGAGAGACGGATATGCAGAGAGATAAAGGCGAGTTAATTAGATGTATTGTGATAAAAAACGATTTATGGATCAAAAAGATTTTGCATGTTATCTTTTAGTAAACGAACGGTGCAGAAACGGTTAATTAATTTAATGAATAAATTGGCTTGTTTGGCTTCATATTCTTTTTTTCTAGGATTTCCCTACAAGTGACCTATCACAAAGAGGATGAAGGGCCAAGAACTTAATCCGGATTTTAATGATGAGATTATTTACAAATGATCATGAACGATACTATGCTGGGTAACTGAAGAAAAATGAAAATCATACGCTTGTAGCGATATGCATGCAAATAAAACTCAACAGAGAGTTTAACTACATAATTCGGGAGAAGAAACATATTCATAGAAGAAATATGAGATACGGGTATTTCTGTAATGAAAACAATCATATCAGTAACTGTAGAGATTACTAAATTGATTTTGGTATCAATCATTTTCAGTAGTCCAAATATAAGAGTTTTGAACAAATTATATATTATTATGTTTCATAAATCATATTTTATTATGTTCACATGACGTGAATGTTATCTTTGAAACGGATTAGATACGGATTAGATAACTCAATGAATTGTGTGAAGAATCAATTGTCACTTTGCCAATAGGATCCGCGATTACATGGATAAGAATAACCAAATTAATATGGGAAAGAAGAAGGCTTTAATAAGCAACAACATCCGACACATCAGCCTAGACATCCCTCTTTCAGTGTTTTTAATCTACGTCAAACGACAACAATCTTGGGGGAAAAACACATTGACTCCCTTTCAAGAAAGATAAAACGTGAGACAACAATTGCGTCTCCAATGTGGATTTGAAAACATTTATTTTCAAGAAAGAAAACAAGAAAGCGAGAAAAATTGAGAAATAGTAGCAAGGGTAGACGTTAACTAAGCCCCATATGAGCTTAAAACTACGAATGCATGATAAGTAAAGAGACAAAGAAATGAGAGATGCTGGAGATGATTTTCGTGCACTTTCAAAGTTTATTAATGTAAAACCCGAAAAACATTTACGATCATGATTTTCAACGCTAACCGAGACCAAAAAAAGATCATTGATGACTTAGATTCTACAACCACGTTCATTTCCTGGAAAATCGTTTTTTGTTGTTGTTGCAAAGTGCTTTTGTTTATATTCTGAAAGGAATTATTGTTATAAGTAACTTTAAGTGAAATGGTTGAGATGGAGAAAATAGAATAGTTTTTGTGTAAATTAATTGTGTCGTCTAGTGGATAAGTGACCGGACTGTGGGTCACAATGGTTCGCAGTTCGAGTCCCGCCGCGGCACTAATGTCCTTCGGCAAGACATTTATCTGCATTTGCCACACTCAACCCAGGTGAGGTAAGTTGGTACCTGGCTGGAATCAATTCCTTGAAATGCTAGAGTGCCATAATGGCTGCCATGCTAAAGCCGGGGTAATGATACTGTGAAGCGCCAGGGGTGTCAAGTTTGACAGAAATGAGCGCTATAAAAGAACCAACTATTACTATTATTAATTATGAAATGTGTATTTTTCACTCGTCCGTACATTTCGAAAGATATGAAATCCCGAAGAGTATTACTTTCCCCAGCTTGTAAACAGGTACGCTGTGGTTTGTTACGTAACTTATAGTTATTATTATTATGGGCTCCCTGACTACCAAATAAGGCAACTGTAGCGGTTACAAGACTTGTGCAAGACTGGTTTGTCATGTTTGAGGTTGCTCTAAACTTTGAAGGATCACCCCTTCTTTGGGAGACCGTATACTGGCTAACCAGTACGCCAACGAATATTATTCTATCTGCTGTTGATTTTCCGTAAAGCGCTAATCGGTCAACCCCTTAGTTATATTGTAGATCTGTTAAAACTCATGTACCACAAACCTACTCACAACCTGCGCAGCTATACAAAATATACTCTATTATTGAAAACCCATCCCATCAAACAAAGGTAACATTGGAAGACCTAAAACTGTGGAGTAACTTACCGTTAGAAATAAGGGAAACACCATCGTTAAATACTTTTAAATCAAATATTAAAAACACATCTTTTCATTTAACTTCGGTGTGTACTTTTTTAGCTAATCAGGAGCTTTTGCTGTGGAGCAAAATATATTGGCATAATATATAGTGTCTGCGCGTTATACTCTTAATATTATATAACATTTGGATATAGGATTTGTACACAATGGCGTATTATACACCCCTATACCCTCAATGCAAAATGTCTTCATATTTTCCCGGGCCGTCTAATCGAGGACGGGGTGTATACGATGATATCACACATTATACTGGATACGCCACTTGTACATTTTCTGCATTTGATTTTTTTTTTTTTTAAAGAATAACTGAATGAAGAATGATTTCTTATCTGGTTGGCAAAGATGAATAAAATCAGAGAAAGGGAACTTATTAAATCGGGAAAGTAGAAATATCTTATTATACACTTACATGGTGAATCCTCGCATACATGTGGGCAGACATTGCTGTTGCCGAGATGAGCCGCGGCCGCCGGGCTGGTGTTGTGATGAATGGTCGAGCACTGGTAGCAGTACATGGTTGGTCTGCCGAGCTGAGCTATATGGGACAGTCAAAACCTTCTCCGGCCGAGTTTCGGCTACCTCACCGACCTCCAAACCGATATGCACTCCGCGTAGACTGTGGTATAAAAACACGAATTATCTCACAGTAATTGTAGTAAGGAATATTGACAACACTGAGATTTACGGGGAAGGGCTTTGAGGGAAATTAAAGCAAAGTTTTTAGAAAATGCATTTCGACGATTTGGACTTCTATTGTGAAACGTATAAATTATACAATTGTCTGTGTCTTTAATACAGGGAATGATAAACGTAAAAGAGATTTTTACAGTGAAACACAGATATGTGGCAATTAAAATACCCAGATCATCCAGTAAAGGAAATCTGTGCTAAGAGAAAAATGGCGAGGTTTAGAGGAAATTGGCATTTCGCCGAAAGTCAGCCGATATTTTTCAAACTCCTGTTTTGAGATATTAATAGATTGTTCAAGATCGACAGTGAAAACCCATACATTATCCTTGTAATCAATGTTAATTGTTTACTGCTTCTCAGATAGCTGAACAGTATAAGAACTAACCATAAATACCAATGCCCTTCCCCTTAGCACGAGAAAAAAGGATTCTAGTTAAATGAACACAGTCAAGATGGCTTCATTAATTTTGTCAAAATATGGATACTATTTTTTACTAGCGTAGGAGTTAAGACGTTCTTACCAAAAACAAAATCGTCACGCTTAGAACAAAATGATGTAATTTAAACTCATATGCCAGGATCAAGTCCAAGAGAAAATGTGTGGTGTAACAGCTAGGCGCCAATAAATATCCTCACGTTGTAGAGAAACTCGAATGACTCAAAACAATCCTTACTTTTTGATGCGAAGCAAGAGAAGGTGATTAGCTATTATAGTTCCGAGCAGAGATGAGCTGAGAGTCCACTCCTGTATTTATCCCTAAACATTTGGTATGCTTAGCGCGGTATTATGAGCTGCCACGGACGACGAATGGATGAAGATAGCAGACGACAAAGCTTGTCATTTTCTTCTGTCTTGGAGGGCGCGAAAATGGAAGTGACCGGAGCGGACAACGTCGATGGAGACGATGGAAAAGTGATTCCACTCGCTATCACCGATTAACTCGCTCGCTTGTATCGGCCCAGCGGTGTCGCCTGCTCTGAACTGTAGATGCGCAAGACAATTTGCGCATTCGTCACTGGCATGTGCCGCGACTAATAGGCAAATCACAGCCGCATTTGATATCGACTCTGTGTGCAGATTTCTCATACCTTTCTCAGAACCCCTTGCTCGAGCGCAATTTCAGACACACTTACGACAGGTTTCTATCTTATGAATATATTCGTGGTCTTTTTGATATTGATATCATAAAACCCGAATACACATCACGAATGTGTGCTTTTAATTTGAAAGCAATTAAAAAAAAGACAAAAATTATACAATTTTTTTTTAGAGGAATGTTTGATATTGAAATTCAATATATTTCATTTAACAACGTATCATGGGGGGGGGGGGGGGCTGAAGGCACGAGCCCCATCACAAATTGAGAGTTGCCCTACGATTTTATTTTGTTTATGTGAAAAAAGCGTGATAAAATAATAAAATGAATTTATCTTAGTGATTGGTAGTAATATGCTTCGGAATGCAGGAAAATCATCTTCAACTTAAAGTTATGAGCATTATTCTATAAGTAATCAAAATGAATTCAACTGATTTAGGTGATAACAGAAACGATACATGACTTGTATAGCAATTTATAATGAAATCGTACCAAATCTTTTTTTTTTAAGTTAGTTTGTTACATGCTCCTGAGTATCCTTATAATCTTCAAGCTAAAATGCAGTTTTCTCTGGTTATAGATATATATTATTGAAGTAAATACATTTTTATGACACCAAATTTTCTGCACAACTGTCATCTTTCATGATCTACTGATGATCCTTTTCCTGATATAACTTACTTATCTCTGGATCCGATCAAAGTCCGATGATAGATCGGATACCAATTTCGGCAAGAAGGAAGAACGACCACAGGATATTCCTTCGGGAAATATCCAATGATACACATAATCGAATGATGTCGAACGTGATTCAATTCATACTTCAGCCCAAATAGAATGACGATTGACTCAGATATGTAACTTTTTTTGATCGATATGTAGATTCATATCGAAGATAAACGAGGTTTCTAACTGACCCCAAATAGCATATTATATAGGCAGGTTCAAACAAATTTAGTATAACAACTTGTAGAGTTTATACAGATTACAGACGACGAAATGGAGGATAAGTAGTCCTGATTTTAAGTATTTTTTTTTTTTTTTTTTTTTTTTGGTTGGGGGGGGGGGGGGGGTGGGGGTAAAGAGTAAGTGTGGTTTCAAGGAAGGGCAACCAAAGTTTCTTTTACACGGTAATTTCTCTGTTAAAGTTGGAATCCATACATGCATCGATCGAGTCAAATGCCATACCCTTAAGATATATCGTTACAGGTGGTGATTCAGCCTCTTAATCAACTAAAACCACATTTTTTGCTTTTAAAGCTAGTTTAGACATGCTTTGGTTACATGAAACAATAGCATAGAAAACAATTAAAGCTAAGAATGATCATGACTGATATCTGAAACGGGTAATTTGAACTTGTTCTGTCAAAAAATGAATAGTGTCCGTTTATTGTTTTCTGATCGCTTAAAGTGTATCAATCACCTACGTTAGGTGTTCATGTTTTTATACTTAATTTAAGATATGAGCTTCAAATGATACTTGCTTTAAATACACCCTAAATTTACATAAGAGCAACTTGTCAGTAGACAGACTATGTAGTCGACGCACCCTTATGCGTTAGCATAGCACAAAGCCGGTTGGCGTATAGGTCTTGGGCTCCATGCGTGACTACGGCTCTGTTTAAGTTACCCTTTAGTTTCTTCATAATCTTCAATTCTTAACCTATACAGTATAGATATACAGTGTGTGTATATATATATATATATATATATACCCATATATATATATATATATATATATATAGCCGTAAATATATATATTGCCAGGTAAAGTGTTTTCTTTAGGTTGATTCATACATTCTAACGGAACGCGTTTTTAACGGTGATACTTAAGTACACTTTAAGTATATTTGAGTTTTCTTAAACTTATAGCTCTTCTTTCATCCGCTATTCTGACAACGATGTTGATTTCATGTGATGAATAAATTCATATAATGAATAAATTCATGTTATGAATAAATTCATGTTATGAATAAATTCATGTTATGAATACAATAATTGAAAATAACCTAATCCAAAAGGAGGTTATCGCCTCAACAAGCTGATATCAATTTTGATTACATTATGATCACTAAAAAACGCCTTTCATACTTAACACACGTTGAAATAAAAAATGAGTGATTATAATACATTACTTCGTGGTCTGGAAACATATTCATAATCCCCTGAGGCCTTTCACTTACTGACTGTCGGAGATTTGGAGTGTACGAATAATGTTTGCTTCTGATTATTTTGTTTAAATAAAGTAATAGTAATCCAGAGGATTCTATTATTTCTCCCATCGTGAGAAATTTCCATTTATGTGATAAATTTCACATCTCGATATGGGGACAAAGAGGTATTTCAGCGAGGGACAATTATATTATAGACATTGAATTGCCTCCGGCAGAACATGTTAGCTGCTAAGCGTATAATATCCTAATACCTGCCATGGATTTGACAAATTGAGAGCAGTGTGCAAATAAAATTAATTCATTTTAATTTTATTGAATTTGATACAAACTAATACAAGGATTATCAATGCCTATGGTATCTCCTGCAACGAAACGAAACACAGTTTTTCACGCTTAACGTTGAAATAGCTGAAATAAAAACATAAAGTAACGTCGATACGGCGATAACCTGAGTTACATGGTATGCGAACAAAACCGAATTTAATCATTCAAATATTTGTCTTTGAATTGTATCTGTCGCAAAGAATGGACGGTAGGAATGATAACTTCCTCTGGAAGAAGAAGAGAAGGAGAAGAAGACGGAGAAGAAGAAGATGAAGAAAAAGAAGAAAGAGGACATGTAGAAGGAGAAGAAGAAGAATGAGAAGGTGAAGAAGAAAAAGAAGAAAGAGGAGAAGTAGAAGGAGAAGAAGAAGAAGAAGGAAAACATGGAGAATGAGAAGAAGGGGTAGAAGAAAGATAAAAAGAAGAAGAAGAAGAAGAAGAAGAAGAAGAAGAAGAAGAAGAGGAAGAAGAAGAGGAAGAAGAGGAAAAAGAAGAAGAAGAAGAAGAAAAATAAAAAGAAGAAGAAGAAGAAGAAATAAGCACGGGCACTTATTAAAAGTTAGAAATCTAACATAAAAAAAATATCCTGGAGACATTGAAGAATTAACCTTTGAAGAATTTAAAAAAAAAATCAATTCAACAATTCTTTCAATCTATTTCAGATAATCAAATTATTCAATGTAATATATTCTGATGTATTTCCTTAAACTTATATCAATGTATGTATATAATATATAAAACGCGATCGCAACTATTTTCGAAAAATCAGCTAAAGGTCAATATCAATATTCTATTGTATATCTCATTTGAATTGTGTTCGGATTACGTAACATGTCATTGTCATGTTCCCACATTTTAATAGGTGACGCACATAGAATATTGAAACTGCCTTAGTTTGATTTTTTTCTCGAAAGTAGTTGCTAGCATATTTTATATATATATATATATATATATATATACATATATATACAACATTTCAAATCTTAGTCCATAAGTTATACGAAATGTCATAAAAATCTATAAAAACAAAAATGAAAAGAAATGAAAATTGACAGTCTAAAGTTATTGATTTATGATTTTGCTAATGTATTGATTAGTGCAAAGGATATTGAATTAAAGTAGTTTTCATTTTGATATATATCAAAATATGATATTGATGAAGACAAATAAATGAATACATTCGTTGATGAGTGAAATTTGATCTCCTTGCCTCAACAAAGCTCCTGATTGCAGCCGTACTCAAAATAGTTAATGCAACAGAAATGACATGGTAACACGAGCCGAAAATCCTATTGAATTCTCTCTTTGCAGAATCGTGAGATAATGAAATCCTCCTATTCTTGTCCATTTATAAATAAAATAGTGCCTGATTGATCAATATACGAATACAGTTACTTTGTCCTTGTAGTTTGAAGTATTTTTGTATCTGAAGCAACACGAACCGATTCATACAATAAAGCAACTGGTTCGTTTTTTATAAAAGACAGTGAAAATGGTGAAAAGGAAGAGACAATACAATGAAATTGGAGTTTGGGTAATTACATGGAAAGAGAAGATTCGAAGCTTGATGTCTCTCAGATTGAATATTAGTTTTTTATTAATCACACATCATCAAGGATAAATCTGATTTCAATAGAATTTAATAATTTTTATAAAAAAAATCATGATACGTTCAAATGTGAACACAGTTGAGTTTCTTTTAAAAGAGAGTTGAGTACAATGAAACCAAATAAATAATGGAAATGGTAGAGGGAGAGAGACAGAGACAGACAGACAGTCAGTGAGAGAAAGAGAGGGAGAGAGAACAGACAGAGACAGATAGTCAAAAAGAGAGAGCCAGAGAGAGAGGGAGAGAGATAGCGAGAGACAGAAAGACAGAGAAAGAGAGAAAGAAAAAGAGACTTAGACAAACAGAGAGACAGTGAGAGAGGGAGAGAGAGACAGACAGACAGCCAGACAGAAAGAGATAGAGAGACAGGCAGAAAGAGACAGAGACAGAGAAAGATAGACATAGAGGGAGAGAGAAGGAAAGAAACAGGGTAACACAAATACAGGTGTATGGTGGAAGGATAGATAAAAACGATCTTCCTTAAAATGGTAAATGAAAAATGGAGAGATAATCACAAAGGAGGCTACATGGCGAAGGGAAGAAGAGGGAACTAGTTACTCTGGTTGTCAAATATAATTAAGATTTCCTTTTTTCTGAGGTAGATATTGTGTTTTAAGCAACATCAAGCAGACATCAAGGTTCAGGAGATACTTTCTAACAATTTCGACAATGTTTGTTCTTCTTCCAACGATCATTTATCCATTTTCTTCTTCTGTAAAAGTGGAGCGTAAATAGAAAAAGACCGACCCTATTAAAGATATTGACAGAACATTGCGTCCAACCTGTTTTCACAAACGGTAGTGTTCCGTGGAAACCGAGACATAAAACTCGCCAAATTTACCGTGAAACTGAATTGACAATATTCAAAAAATGTCCTAATATGATTTATCTTATTTGATTACGGCCCCTGCTTGATTGAATTTTGCCATCGACAGGTTACCATTGAATAGTCTCTTGATTACGTTACCAAGTAATTTCACCTCCATTTCCTTTTTCTTCTCATAGTCGCTATATTTCTCCTCTAACAAACATCACCTCTCTCTTTCTCTCTCTTTCTCCGTCCTTCATTCCCTCTCTATCCCCCTCTCTCTCTCTCTCTCTCTCTCTCTCTCTCTCTCTCTCTCCCTCTCTCTCCCACATTCCTATTTTGTCTTGCTCTTTCATTCACTCTCAATTATCCACACTCTCAGTCGCCCCCTGTTTACTTTCCCCTCTCTTCTTATTTTCTGAACTTGAATACTGTATTTTTCATCTATTTGGTCAAACATCAATATACTTCATTGCCAGTATCCTCTCTTCCCTTCTCTTCATGATCTTCTTCTCCAATCATCCCATCTATTTATTCATCATTCTCCCCACTCTCTTTCGGAATAAGCAGCACAACATCAAACGCAAGAAGAAAAAAAAAAAACCAACCACGGCGTCTGATTCATACTCGAATTCATACCACGGCGCATGCGCACGTGCCCTCTTGCTTGGTCGCTACCGTGTAAATGATTTACTTTTGCATGATTTCATTTGCGTCTTCCTCATCAAATTTTCCCGCTATTTTCTTCATATCATTACATCGTTTTGTTGAGGTCTTTTATTTAATGTAATATATGTTCACCTCACTTGTATTCAGCGCGTTGTCCTAGTCACAGTGTCCGCACCAACACAGTTGATTTTTCTCCGCGTTTCCTCTCCAATGGACTTTCGAATGAATGATAATAATACAGAAAAAGAAACCTAATGAAATCAAAGAGAGAGAAATAACTCAATTGAAATATCAAATGAAATTAAGAAAGAGAAATTTGATTTTAAAATTAGGTTACAGCGCAGCACGAGAGGCGAAGGGTTAGGCTCTCGATTATATTCCTATCGACAGCTCTCGACCAGGCTAGCTAGCATGTCATAGTCGGAGGCTCATGTTTATGTTTTCATGCCATATTCATACAAGAGGCTCGTGTATGAATCCGAAGGGTGGCGCGTTTAAATAAACTAAAATGGCGTCCCATTATCAACACGTTACTAAGCCCTTGTCAATTTGATCAACAGCATTGTCGTTACATTTGCCAGGAATATATGAGCAAGTGATTAATAATTCGTGAGATTCAGCCCTTTGACTTTGTATGCCAAACAAAATATAACCCTTTCCCATAATGGATTTATCATTGGATAGATATACCAAAGGCTTCAAGATTGTTGTAACTGTTTACAGCGCATGTATACTGGTATTAAAAATGTTACGGAGCTAATCGTATACCTTTTGGTTTTTCGAAAGTAGTTGCGATCGTATTTATTTAATAAAAAACAACAACAAACAAAAATACACTTTATTGAATAATGATCAAAACCACCCAGGTCTCAGGATGTAAAGGATGTTTGTAAAAATACAGTAAAATATGGCTATTAAAAAAGTATTTATAATAATAATAAAAGTGTAAACTTATAGAGCGCACACATCGTCCAGGGACGCCCATGATGCTAAATCCTTTTAATGATATTGAAATTCACGGTGATGTCACATCACGTTATACGCCATATATAAGAGAAGTAAGAAAGTAAAATACTTTAACAAAAAAACTTTGAGGTGAAGAAGCATCCTCGTGACATTTTTAAAAAATGATCTACACATCCTGTTCATAACATAATTATACTGAACAATGATTTGAACAATGCCATAGCAGGTCAGCCATAAATATAAAAATAAACACATAACGAAATAATGGATTATTTTAATTTTATAGATGATAATTGTTTACAGTCTTGTGGGCGAAATGTTTTGACATTTGTGGATATTTTTACATTTTGGGCTTTAAAGACCCTGTTGTATTGTCTTGTCGGAATTGAACAAACTGTATCCCTGTTGCTATTAGTGTTTATTTTAACCTCAGTGGACAACTATCATGACTGCTAAGGTTTAATACAGGTTTCATTGAGGGTAAAGTGATTGTCAGCTTTTGTTGACAAATCTTAATCTTCGGAGCCGTTTTCTTTTTCTTTTTGTTGGATATCTTCAATATTGTCTGACACCCAAATCATAAATCTTCTATAGATATCTATTAATACAGTTTACTAAATTATTTATACCCTTACAAAGTTTAGTATTTTTGTATGTGAAATATTGAATCGTCCCGATTTATGTTTCTTGAGAGTGTTTTTAATGTTATTAAAGCTTATACACATACAAAGTCTTTAACGAAGGCTCTAGTTCAACCAGTCCACCTTTTTAAACTTGAGTCACAAAAATAACAACACAAGAACATCAAATTTACAAGGGGTATGAATAATTCATTATTTTGTTAACGGTAAGTCTCGCGCGATGCTGAATTTCGCATAAAAACGCGCGATTTTAATCAAGAGATTTCTGGAGCTTACCAGCATTCAATGCTTATATTCCTAAATTCACTTAATATCTTGTTGGTCACTATTTTTCATCTTCCATCTTATGATTTACCTCGCTTATTTATCTTTTCGTTTGTATAATGTCTTTATGTTAGATGTTGGTCTATGAACTCGCCCGCAAGCAAACAAAATTCAACCCAAGGTCAATTCCTAGGGTCAAGCTCGATATCTATAAGGACCGCCATTCGTTACGCGTAACAAAATGATAGCGGTCCTTTATGAATAGCGGCCCTTGTAGATAGCAAGCAAACCTTAGGCAATTTACCTCGCTATTCATAAGGACCGCCATTCACCGCTATCCATAACGCGTGACTAAATGAATCGCGGTCTTTTATAAATAGCGCTCTTTAGAGATAGCGAGCAGACCCCAATTCCTATACCCTATTGTATATCCCATAATAATTGCACCCACTCGATTGTCATATTGACATATTTCAAAAGGTAATAGACAAGGCTACCGAATATACCATAGGTTTATTTTATCGAAAGTCTTTGCGGTCGTATTTATTGCGTCCATTTTCTACGACTCGAGTTTATTTCTATATCCCTGATTCAACCATTCACGCTCCTTTATCGTCATTGTTATTGCTTTTACCAGGGCTTGTTTGACAAGAGTATAACATATAGGTAGACACTTGAAATAATTAATTGAATATTTTATCGAAGAAATGTAATTATGACCTGTTTCGTATCATGCCAATGTACGTCATTGTAAGGTATTTTTTTTAAACACGAGTTGTATACATAGATGGCGATTCTTTTTCTTTTTTCTTTTTTTCCCTTTTAATCTAGAGCTAAATTTTTATGGCGGCCTACTTTATGGAAATCATGTAGCTTCTTTGTCTAACTATTGAATTTTGTAAGTTAAAAAAAAAATCTTCAAAAATACGAGTACAGTGCAAAGATATTTTTCAGGCAGATTGTTATTATTAAACGACATTATACTTATCTTAAATATCGTCTAACGAAATAGTGTTATTTCATCTCTACACATTCTCTGTATATAGTAAGCCTTTTGACTTATTCATGCAGAATCAGAGTGAATTCTGTCAGTTCTTGACTAAACCTGTCCTCGACATTATCTTCTTTCATCTAAATCAGAATTGTATTATCCATATCTCCCCATTGACTAGATTTCCTCACACGCACCAAGCGAAATCAAAAGATCCGCTAGATAACGCATGATTTGTCTTGTATCTATCAATCTTCCATTTGATAAGCAAAGGTTCGTGTGATAAGAAGATTCAATTCAAAATGAAGAAGAAGAGACGAAAATATAAAAAATCAAATCAGGTATATCCTAATGACGTTCGTCAATCACGTATTATTCAATATATGTCAAACTTCTATACCTAAGGTGTGTCCACATGCCGCTCTTGAAGGTGTGTTTACATAGAACCGACATCTTTTTGGTGTACTAAAATTTTATAGAAGAGTTTGAAGAATATGATGTGCTATTGAAGATAATCGTGATTATTCCAGTGCATGAGGAATTTATTTTCGAAAGTAATTGCGATAAAAAAAAGGTGGCAGGCTTATTGTCAGACCCAACCCATAATGTGTAAAAGCATTTAAAAATAAAATTAACTGACTTCTATCATATTTTGTCCATTAACTACAAGGAACGGATTTTTTAAAAAACTAACCGCACAGTTATTCAGCGATAGCCCCCCCCCCATATCATTATTTCCGTTTAATGGGGATATATTCATCATTGGAAAAGAACACTTGATTAGAGTCATAATGAGTTCGAAATATTGAGACCATTTCTTTTTGTGATCATCATCAGGAACGGAAGCTATTACAATGGATGCATAAAAGGAGGTTTGACATTATCAACTCGAACAAAGAATTCATTATTTTGTTCACATAATGAAATAACCTTCAATATTAGACAGAAATATGTAAATAAAGAAACAAAAAAGTAGACAGAAAGGGGTTTTTAGGAAGAAAATATAACCGACTGAAAGAAATATGAAAAGAGGGAAAGTAAGAGAAACGTCGAAAATGAAATAAGGGAAAGGTGGAAGCAACGGAAAACAGAAAGAGAGACAGAGAAAGAGGGTAAAATAGCCTTAACACTTTCGTAGATAAAATTCACTTTTTTTAAATTGGGTAAAAACATTATCACCCGCATTTCAGTATGCACAATGACTGTACACAAATTGAATTTACTCGCAGGTGATAAACCTAAATAATTATCATCTCCCTGGCGTACAGATGTGTCAGTTGCTTTAATACAATGCAACCCGTGAGCCAACAGTTCGTATCTCCCTCCAGTGTACGCATATCCATTCACCTCAAGAAATTGGCAAACTCCCCCAACATACATCCATTCATTATGCATGGGGACTTGAAAGCAGCGCGCGTCAGCTGGAAGCCCGCCCCCAAGAACAGGGCGTGTTCGCAACATTTCGGCGCACTTTTATTCTATCTATCTAAATTTAGATTGTCTTGTCCCCCTCACAGCTTAAAAGGCAGAAACTTAATCAGGAAGAGGGGTGATAACGTGCGACAATCGAATCAACTCGCTCAATTGGCTGCTTTTGCACCAAGTTGAGGAGGGATAGTTTGCATAAAACTTAACTTACCTCGTTGATTCTGGGGGATGATAAGCACACGGTAGGGACTCGGGGCTGGGTTGTCATACTTGTTTCGTCAAGTTAGAATCAAATTATCGACCCATAATTGGTTCCCCTAAGTACGCCTGACGCAGCCCTTTAAAGGGAAAGTCCCGGATTGTCATTGATCTGACTGCCTCCACAACAACATCTAGGCAGCTTGATCATATCGCTATAATTCGATTCTCAGAAGTTAAGTCGAATCATAAAACGTTTAAGAAGTTGACGACACAGGGCGTCTTCACATTGTCATTAACTTTAAATTAAGAAATTGTAGACAAGTATTACCATCTATCGGAAAGGGTTGAGGTTCATTATTCTTATACCTTTGGTGTAATCTCTTGCATTTTCTCTTTCATAAATTATTTCCAGTCAAATGCTTTGAACTTTTTGGTGTCCTTTTAAGATTGAATCACGAACCCTTAAAACATTTTTTTTTAATTTGAAATGCACGTTGTCATTGTGGAATGACTGGACTGGACTGAAAATTTTATTTGAGAATTCCGTAGGAACTCGTCAGAATCGGTAATAATATGATTTAAAGCAGTATGTCGAACAAACTCATGCTTCTGGTTCTGAAGTTTATGTTCATTGCGCAAGCGCCTCACAAGCAGGTCAGAAAATAGATTATCATCGTCTTTTCATTTCATTTCATTTTATGTGGGGGGGGGGGGGGGGAGGGGGGGGGTGGGTTGATTGTGAACAACCGGTCATGTCAGTCTTTTTAGGGGAAAACAAAAGATTAAGGTTTTTTATAATTAATTCTCATTTCTATAATTATTGTTCATTTTGATTTCCAGAAAAAACACAAAAATACAAAATAAGCTACTGTTTACGATTGTTCAGACGGAACATAAAAAAAGTAACACACAATTTGTACATGACGTAACTAGGTTATTACAGGAGTTCAAGCAGAATGGAGCATGGTTTAATGTGTATGACTTAGGTTTTATGGCTGTTTTAAAACAAGTTAATCAAAACAGTCTTTGAAAGAATTATGATTTGTTGGTTGATCTCCATATCATTACCCTTTAACGCTTGCTCTCACCCCCTCTCCACACCACATTTTCAACAGGATTTTGTATAAACATCATGCGTAGTCCACAGATAAATTGTAGGCAAAGTTAACACTTTTCCTCATCTCTTTAATTCTCCCCGGCAGTCGTTCCACTTTGCCGATATCCTTCATTCCAAACTTAATTCTTTTAAATGACATAACAACCTTTATTCAAAACGTCTCGAAACACTCACCCGTAATGAAATTACCAACGCGCTTGATGGGAGACTAATGAGTCGGCTATAAAACGTAATAGCGTGTATGAATGTGATTAGCAAATCACTTTAGTCCAAAGTGACGCTGGAACGCCCGCGAAATGCGTCTAAATAATCAACTTACGCGGGCTCCATTACGGAATACTGCTTTCATTAACAATTATTGACAAGACGAGGACCAAAGTGACTAACTAGCTAGACTTGTATCCTTCAAGTTTTATATATATTCTGCTAGCGGAATTAAGTGATTTAAAGTCATTAAAGGTATTTTCTCTTTCCCAGGGATTGCGATGGGGCGTGGACCCTGAATGCCGACGAATATTGAAGATAACTTGTTTTTATAGTTTCTTTCCTTTTTTTCCTCTCCATGTAATCTCATTTAGTATATAGGAAACCAAATGTTGTCCAATTATGACAAACAACTCGAGTTTTAAAAAAAGAAGAAACTTCGCTTGTATATAAAAGAAAAAGTAACAGTTAATGCTTGATACTAATTTCCCCTTCAATATAATTATGCCTCCTTTAACTTATTCTGGCGTCATTCTCCATTTAATGTAAATAAAATTAAAAACATAGAGTACACACAATGTCGCAATAGGATGGATATAGAAGGCTATTAAATACTTAAATAATACAGCGCGATCTCTGAGTTCAAACAACTTCTAAAAAAATTTAGCTTGAAATGTTGTTTACTGTGTGCGGAACAAATGAAAACGTAAACTATCGTCACTTAAACCCTTCACTAAAGCGTAGGATTTTTACAATAAAAGATATATCATGGTTGAAATTGATGGGGGAGGGGGGGGGGGGCTCATATACAAATCCCCCATTTTTTGTCTGATTATTTGGTATGCGGTGTATACTTCATTCAATGTGCATGGTCTGTATTTGACACTTCTCCCCCGCCTTCAAAATAATAGATCGACGCCTCGCCATGCAGTTCAAAACGTCAGGCGCGGATCTACGGGGGGGGGGTTTAGGGGGTTTAAACCCCCCCCTTGGGCGGCCCAAAAAAAAAAGAAAAAAAAAAAGGGAAAAAAAAAAAGAAAAAAAAAAGAAAAAAAGAAAGAAAAAAGAACGCACGCTGGAGAGAAACCCTTTCAAGTGCAAATATTGTGAGAAGATATTCAACTCATCTGGTAACTTAACCAAACACATGATAACTCTGGATATAACTGTGTATTAAACTGTTACTTGATTTAAAAAGACGTTATCATGCACTGCTTTTTATGGTCTCCATTGTGTTAATAGATGCCAGGAAAACATCACTTACGGGGTTCAAATAAACACCCCCAAAAAAAATCGGCTCGCCGCTTCGCGGCTCGTGGACGATGCTCCGCATCGTCATTATTTTGGTCAACCCCCCCCCCCTTAGCAAAAAGCTAGATCCGCCCCTGAACGTTACCACCCCCCTCCATTTCTCGAATCCATCAGGAACCCTCTAAAACCCAGGCGTAAACGTGGTTTAATAATGAGAACATGTAATGCAGCTATTGATCAATTCCAAAATGGTTAGTACAATCTAATCATGGATGCATCATTCTCATTAGACAGATAAAATTAAGTGTTATTAGACCCGTTCATCCTGATGAATAACCTCGCTACCTACCTAATATTCTTTACTTGGGAGATGAAGAGAGAGAGAGAGACAGAGAAAGGGAGAGAGAGAGAGAGAGAAGAGAGAAAGAGAAGGAGAGAGAGAGAGAGAGAGAGAGAGAAATAGGGGAGAAGATGAATTTGATAGAAAAAGAGGAATATGAATAGAAAGAGAGAGAGAGAGAGAGGGCACCAATTGTGCGTGTATTGTGGGTGTGATAAAGAGGGAGAGAGATGGGGGAAGTGATGAGAGAGAGAAAGAAAGATCGAGAGGGAGGTTTCGAGAAGAGAGAGAAAATAAGAGGGGGGGGGGCTCCTTATCATCGCTTGGAGACGTTATAATCGTAGATAATACACAAAGATGTTTTCTTTAAACACCGGTATTGAGATCCAACAGAGCAATTTGAGGCGCGAAATAAACTTTAGCACTGACTGTGTCTTGGGGTCGGTCCGATGAAATAACCTAGACACGAACACAGTCATCTAATCTTTCGCCGAAATTATTTTTTTAAAAGGTGATCTTATTTGTCCGCTCTTACTTATCACGTACCATCAGTGCATAGTCAATCGATTTCACCATGCTCGTACAAATGTTTAAAGACAAATACACGTATAGTTATCCATTTTTTTTTTAGCGGAACCCTTTTCTTCCCTCTACTCCTTTCGGTTCAGGTGAACATCATTCACGCGAAGAAGGAGTTGGGATGACAAATCTTGTCAGTCTCGAGTTCGTAATCCGTCTTAACACGCACAAAACAAGATCTGAAGTGATACCAAAACCGCGTCAAAATGAACCCCGTTCACATCTTAAACGTAACTCGATCCAAACCCTCATCTCAAGAGCTTGGAGAAGGATGAGGGGAATTATTCAGGGCGACTGAGTCTTTAATCTTTACACGACGTTAGAATCTCCGCATCACTTTAATTAAAGAGCTACTGATGTTTCTATTCTAGAAGAATACTGTAAGTTTGCTGGTTTTTATCATTTCTGGAAAAGCAATTGTTAAATCATAAATCAAAGTATATTCACGATGATATTAATTGGTTTGGGCCTCCTATATACCTGAAAGGAAAGTCATACAATCAAAAGAAAGACAGACTGATTGTAAGAACAATTCTTTATTATCTAATCACGTGCTTAGAAAGCAAGTAATTTGGAAAGCGTGAAGAATTACTTGGTTGTAGTTCATTTACTTATTTATTTATTTATTCATTCATTCATTTCTGTATGGTTTATCACATCACAACAAACAATAGCAGTTATTTTTTAAAAGGCAGTTACAGTTATAATACATTTATCGCATGGAGAAAATTTGGCAATGTAAGCCTTAGGATTTAAACGTTGCCAAACCTATACCATTCAGTTTAACATATTTTGGTCAAGTGATACATTAATCAAGTCAGTGCCATGAAAGTCTCATTCAAGACATGTTAACACTAAAGGCTGCGCTAGACCCCAGGAACGAGTGCTTATCACGAGAGCTATAGATTTGCATTTACCATTAACATTTATATTAAGAAGTTAAAGAACGCAACTAATAACAGAACTAAACAGTCTCCTCATTCATTCAGAGGCAGGTACTTTGCATAATTTGCAAAGAGGCGTGATAGCTCAGTCGGTAGAGCAGTGGTCTCGTAATCCGGTGACCCGGGTTCGAAACCAAGTCGATGCGCTAGTGCCCTTTGGTAAGGCATTAATCCTCACTACCAGGTCCCTCGGAGAGGACCTAAAGCCGTCGGCCGTCTGGTTGCTTACTTATACAAGAATTTATGCTTTCTTAGCCGCAGTCAGGTAAAATAACCATCACATCACTTATCTAAGATAAAGAATTCGTTTCAAGATCAGAATCATGAAAAAGAATTACTTCAACTATAGCCCCAAAAGGGTTAGTCCCATAGTGACCCGATATCTTGCTTTGCTCAAAGTACATGCTAAAACTATAGCGATCCGGCAATTCGAATTTGAATTTGATATGTACCTGTACTTTGATTTCCTCCGAGTGTGTTTGTAGTGTACACATATTTGTCAGGTTTTCATAAGCATGGTTTAGATGTGAAAGGGGCATAAGTAGCTTTCAGTGAAGCTAATCTAATTTGGTACTAAACCACTTAATGCCTCGCATAATTCAATATAGTGTACACATTTTCGCTTCGCCAACAAAAGAGGATTAAAAAGGCAAGGCCCCTTGAGGGGAACGAAGAAGAAGAAGAAAAAAGTCCGACTCTTTTGGTTGTTATTGTTTTTGTTGATTTCTTTTGGTTTATTTTCTTCCATCGAGAAAGGGCATGAGATGAAAGTACAGGTAAGATAGAATATAAACAAATTGAGAAAGTAAAACAAGTGTTTATTATCGGGAAAAGAAATTCTGGATTATTATAATTTTGCGGGGAAAATTAATCTTCAATAAATAGAAAAATTGAAAAGATCTAGGGTGATATTAACGTGAGTGATTAAAGGAAATGAACATTTGTGAAATGTAAATTTGGTGCGTTGATGGATAACAATTTTTGAACAGGATAAAACAAAAATAAGACAAATAGAAAAAGGAAAGATTAGGAAAGAATGAAAGAAAGAAGGGCGAGGAAAATGTAAAAGTTATCACAAATCAAACGAAAATTTAAGGAGAAGGACAAATGCAAACTAGAAGGAAGGGAATAAAAGGAAAACAAGAAGGAGAAGGGAAAGGGTAGAAGGAAAAAAAACAAGAAAAGAGGAAGAAGAGAAAGAAGAAGGAGAAGTCACAGAAGTAGAAGAAGAAGAAGAAAAGGAGGAGAAAGAATAAAAGGAGGAGGAAGAAGAAAAGAAGAAGGATGAGGGGAAGGGAAGAAGAAGGAGAAAAAAGAAAAGGGGAACAAGAAGGAGAAGAAGGAGAAAGGAGGGAAAGAAGAAGAAGGAGAGGAAGAAAAAACAAATAAAATAATAACAATGAAGAGAAGGGAGAGCTATGTGCATGTATGAAAGCTACAAAGATGTTTTCGGCTTCGAGGACAGTCGATTCATTAATGGAATATTATTATTCTTGATGACCATAATAACATTTGATGGCGATAAAATACATTTCTTATGTCTCAACTCTATCATCATTATCATTATCATCATCACCATCACCATCACCACCATTAACATCATCATTCTAATCATCATCATCATCCGCATCATCATCATTAATAACTTGATTTTAATAGAGTTGATATGATGAATATGGCAATATATGTTTACTATCACAAGTATTCATGAACAACAATTATTGTCAAGTAAAGTTTGTTTCAGGTAAGCAAACATTTTTCTAGTAGAATAGAAATCAGCAACCTAAATCCCATTTACATATTCCAGTGTATTCTAAAATCCAATATATATTTTATGTGTATACACATAAAATATATATTGGATTTTACGTACGTACGGTTACGATAACTATTGCAATATAACGTTTTTCATAACGCGAAAGAGAAACAAAAAGGAAGGAGAGAGAGAGCGAGAGAGAGAGAGAGAGAGAGAGGGATGGGAGGGAGGGAGGGAGGGAGGGAAAGAAAGACAACAAATTGGCAGCAGAAAAAGAGAGAGAAACAGAGACAGAGAGCAAGAGAGAGAGAGAGGGAGAGAGAGAGAGAAGGCGAAAAGGAAAGAGAACTACGAAAGGGAACGAGACTCACATATTCTGACAAAGAATGGCTGTGATCGATAACCCGAAAGAAAATGGGAGGTTTGAGAAATCAAATCAATGAATACCAAAAGAAGAACAAAAAGATTTAAACATTGCCAGCAAGCATTGCTTTGTTTCTAGTCCAGATATGTTGAAATCTCTCTCCAAGAATAAAAACAGGTAATCAATGGTCAATTTCTATCAAGAAGCTACACTGTATAAAGCGGAAGACAGACATTGTTTAGTAATTCTTTTATTAAATGTCATATAAAGCGGGGAATTTGAAAATTATGTAGGTCGGTATGGTATCCTTGAATGGAAATCTATTTTGGGGTGTTCAGTGGAAAATAAGTGAAACCGGGGTCGGCCTGGAAAATGTATTTAATCTGACTTTGGTTCGCCTACTTAATGGCGTTATCATAAGCGCGTGCATTTAAACTCATTACCCACTCAGCAGCAATGCACGTCGAGTATTCGTTAATTGGTAGGCACCACAATGTTTCTTCCCCTATTTTCAGCATTTAGAAAGTCAATTATGAACAATGCAGTGATTCGATTTGCAGGTCCTCAAACCAGTTCGTGCTGATAATGGAATCTGTTCGTACAGTGCACGCGTTGCCTTTGCTTTTCCCTCCGATTCTCCTCGCGCGGGGGAAAAAATCTTCAAAAAGGAAAAGAAAAAAGGGCGAACTGAATGCAACGACTCATCCGATAATAATGCTTTTATTCCCGACGTACATTTGAGGCTAAATTCAATTATTATTTCTCGTTCGAGTCGATGAGTAGATATAAAACCCGGATGAATGGAGAGTAATGGCGTTTTGTTCCTTTTCCCTTTTCCATTCCGCTTACTGGAATAATAATTAAAATCTCTACGCGTCACGCATTATTCCCAATTAGATCATCAGAGCGTAAAATTAGTCAGGGCGAGCCCATTATCTAATAAAAACAAGATTCTCGAGAATGGGAAAATGTATGAGAGATACTAATTTGATTCTAACTGCTTTCAGCCATTCAATAAACACAGCATGTATGTCTATGATATCATTTAGGCGACGCTTGTGAACACCAGATCTGACAAAAATATATTAGTAATATACCAGTTGGGTTCTTAGAAAGATATTCGTTTTAAAATAAACCAGTAATTGGAGAGGTTGGACGTTATCACATTTGAGAAAATATGATTTGGTTCATGAAAATAACGACAGCGTACAAATTTGATAAAATTAGTACGCATTGTCATGGACATGTTATCATTTTCAGGCCTGAATTGTGTGGCTAACTATACTTCTGTTGCTTCAGTTTTAAAACTCATTTTCAGCTTCATTAGAGGGTGGTTTGTTAATACAATTTTAGAAAGACACTGAACTACTTCCAACGACCGATGGGGCCCATGAGAATTTGCTATCGTTGCTTCATATGTCGTTTATCATGTAAATTTTCAATAGTACTTTGATTTTTTTTAAATATATCGCACACAAATGCAGAGCTATAATGACAAGAGTGTCAATATGCTCACAATTTTAAGGACAAACAAAAATTAAAAGCGTGGTTTTCTGATTTAAAACTGATCAATATGAACCTCGGTTAAAACTGAAAATGTTAAAAAGAACTTTTGAAATTGTCATAGGCCTACATGTTTTACATGAATGAGCTGGGGGGGGGGGGTAGCTGAATAAGCATGTAAATAACAAGACAGTAGAAATATATAACAAAATATCTGGACGATTCAGTTTAATATACATGTATTAGTACATCAAGTGCTCAAACAATCTAACACATTTTCTAAACATTTATTCCGTCAGAAGTGAATGTTATTGAGAAATATTCAGTGTAATTCGTTGTAAAGGGCAAGATTTATACTTGTTTTTTTTCTTCTCATTATATTGAAAATTCAGTACAATAATAAGATACTTAATTTGCAGAAGAGAAGGAAGCAATTTACTGTAAAAAGCTGGCATAATTAGAAGTCTAGGGCACCTACAATTATTATGCTGGTAGCACGATCTTTAAAAAACTAAAAACTAATCATATAATGATGGTACATTGCTAAGTAAACGCATAGTATTGACATGGTCTATATGCCTGTTAGAATACCGCTGTAATAATGGCACACACATAGTTTTCTTCGTCCTCATTCTCCCTCCTCATCTTTATCCATTCCAATATACATATTTATTTTATCATGGCAGTGCATAGTAAGATGTCATTGATATTTTAAAAGTAGCACACAAGTATGAAGTTAATTTAAGAATACATTTACACGATTTCCCTTTGCCTGTGTATTAGATGAGCAAATGGTTGACGCTGTCTGCGATTATGGATGGTGGAGAAGAAGGAAAGGGGGAATATCAGAGACAGAAAATAAAGAGAAAGAGGGGATGGATAGGAAGGGGAAGGAAAATAAAAGATAGTGATAACAGAGAGAGAAAGAGAGAGAGAGAGAGAGAGAGAGAGAGAGAGAGAGGGGGGAGAGAGAGAGAGAGAGAGCGAGAGAGAGAGAGAAGTCGTTAGGAGTGATGGGGAGGGAGAAAGAAGGGGTGGGGTGGAAGGAAGAGAGAGAGAGAGAGAGAGAGAGAGAAGGTAGAGAGGAGAGAGTGGTGAGGGGAAAGGGGAGGAGAGAGGGGGAGGGAGAGAGAGAAGGTAGATGGGAGAGAGTGGTGAGAGGAGGGGGAGGAGAAAGGGAGGGAGACAGCGCGCGCGGAGGAAACGTTTTATCATTTATCTTTATCGGTGATTCTGGCTGCTGTAGGATCTTGTATGGGGGCGCCCTTCCCGCCGAATGTTGTTTCCGAGTAGAATCTGTTGTGTTTACGCAGTGTGCCATGAAGCCTGTCAAATATCATCGTATTCACTCCAAAATTACAATGGAAGTACCTGCAAAGAAACAAAATATATAGATTCATGTCATTGACCTAGCCTTGGGAAGAATCAATATCTTATTAAACGTACTTTACCATGTCAGCTACGCTCCTGGTAGATATTAAGGATTTTGAATAATGGCTGAAAATCTTACATAATTAAGAACAACAGGAATTTACCTGTGATGATCGTCATGAAAGATGACACTTGGTTGCCATGGTAACATAGAGTGTAGATCTATGCCTGAATGAGACAGGATGCCATGATATACTCCATACACCAACCAGCAGAGATAAACACCTAGGAAAATAAAATAATGATAACAATGATAATGATATTAATAGTACACTCTTATTTCCACGGAGTCAAATTTCACTCTAAATGGCGTCAGCTGGGAGTCAACTCTATTCCTAGTTAAAGTGACACGGATTCCGAATCAATTTGACTCGGATTGTGTGGCATCAGCTGAGAATTGACTCAATTCAGAGTCAAGATGACTCCTTTTCCGTGTCAGTTTAACTAGGAATAGAGTTGACTCCCAGCTGACGCCATTCAGAGTGAAATTTGACTCCGTGGAAATAAGAGTGTAACATTTATATGGATTTTTCAGCCGTCTCTGAACCGATTTTGATCAAACAAAGAACATTTTGTCATTTAATTTGTATGTTCTTTCAAGTTTGACACTCAGTTTTTCATTATCTCACAATTGTTTTTGTGTGTAGCGCCCTTTGCAACAGAACTCAACTATCCCTTTAATAATAACGTTTCTCAGCGCTGTACTATCATTACCCCGGCATGAGCTGAGCTACCCTGATAAGGCGCTCTGGGGAAATTCTTCCAACCGGGTACCCATTCACATCACCTGGGTGAAGAGTGGCCAATCTAGATTAATGCCTTGCAAAACGACATTAATGTCGCGGCGGGACTCGAGCCGTGAACCATGTGATCCACAGTCCTGTGACGTATTATCCACTAAACCATGACACCCCTTTTTATTGAACTAATCAACTATTATTCTGTATTTTGATACAACAAGATATACAACGAGAAATAAAACAAAAAATAGAGACTTTACAGCGACAGCAATATATCCCGACAGTCGCATGTCCGGGGGCAGTGGTGTAGCGCGAGTTATTGTCCTTTACTCCTTCTCTGTCTACCTTTTTGTTTTATTTCTTCCTCCACTGACCCAGAGAAAATAGGAGACATTTGATAGACATCACAATTTGTAATACAATACACTTCTTCTAAAGGGACCCCCTGATAGCACACGGTTACGACCAGTCAAAAGCTACAGTGAATCGCACACTCTCAAGAATTAGCCAATCAGGTTAAGGTATAAATACTTGATCGCAAAATGGTGCATTTTGATTGGCTAATTCTGGTACGTCACGATCACGCAATAGAGGTGATTACCTGCATGTAACGGGACCAGGAAGATGGGTATCTCGAGGAGAAACTGGAAGATGATGAATTCATAGGGATGCATGGCAGCAGCTGACCAGGGGGTAGGAGCCTTGAAGCGATGATGGAGCTTGTGATAACGACGATAAAACATAGGATGGTGCATCATTCGATGGGTGTAGTACGTCGAAGCTTCGTTGTACACATAAAAGCCAGGGATGGAGAGTAGAAAGTAGACCCACCCGTAGTCTTTGATGTTGTAATAAAGTTTGGTCTCCCCTCCGTTCATGATGTAGGTTACTAAAATTCCTGTTGAGAAAGAAGCATCAATTAAACAAATAAAATAAAGACAGGACCATTTCACTCTGAATTTGGACAGAAAATTCTGCCTGCTTGGTCAATGTCGGAAGAGGTTTTTGGGGGTCCAGCCCTTTTTTGTCTTCTGACGTTCTTCTCCAAGAGAGGAGAAAAGTGGTTTGGTGAAGCCCGACAAAGAGTCAGCCATGTATAATTATCCCTGAACGAAATAGACTGATTTTGTTTCCGGTCTATTCTGAAATCAGATTTATGGGTTCTTTATTCATTGTTTTTTTTACAAAGCAAGATTATTCATATTCAACTTATTTTCATAAGATTCCGTTATTCTTTCAGATTGTCTTGTTTTAAATGAAATGACTATCACCCTTACCCGATGAAAGTGCACCAATTGCCATGTTGAACGATCCCAACCAGAATTCTAGTCTATCATCAACAGGTTGTAAGAACCGATCCGGTTGACATTTCCAGTCTGCTGCCCTCTCACGACGTTGGATGTAGTAGTACCATTTCAAGTAGCCACCGACCCCGTAGAAGATGAGAAAAGCTCCAGCGAAAGATAGAGGAAGAAACGATTCTACATCCTGATGAAGGAAAGGAAATGTTAATGATAAGAAGTATTGCTGGGTCGCTTGCATTTCATAGTTCAAAATCAAGTGTGAGAGTAATTTTAGAAATGTTTCTATACTTGTAGCTTGAAAATGCAATTTCCAATCAAGATCAGCGTTGCATATACATTATTGTTTACAAGGCTTTTTTCTTTCCAACAATTTTGCATAAAAATTATACATTAATGAACAGGAACAACAAGTTTATCGTCAACAAGAATAAATTCATGAACAATAACAAGAAATTATAAAGACATTGAAAATGTGAAAAAGAGGTGGTCTGTAAAAAAAAGCACAACTTGTTGAATACAGGTCGACACGGGGCCCGGATTCCAATAAGATTTGTAAAGGACTAAACAGACGAAAAAAGTGAAAGAAGTGCTAAACTGATGCTTGATTACATACTTTCATGTAATAACCAACTGATCTCACGGCAGAGCCATCATCCGTCAAATTAGTTTGATCGTCAAATACTCCGCCAGACGGGGAGTCCGTTTGCTGCGATTTCCATGTTGCATTTCCGTGCCAGAGTCTCTTAACTTGGATATAAAAGAATAACCAATCCCCTAAAAAAAAGTTGAGAATTTGTGTTATCTAACGAAGGCAAGCATATTTTGATTAGTATTTACTAAATAAAAGAAATGGCCATCACACCAGTATTGTCCTCTAAGCACTCCATTGGTTTTCCATTAATGAATGCATTGCTGTCAAAATCTTTTTGCCAATATTTCATTGTGTCCAGGGCTCTACTGATGTCTGCTCCACAGTTCAATATTACTTTGATAATTCATATTACATTCCGTCCAGATCTTTACGCTCTCAAAAACTCTTGTTCTTCCTAAGCACAGTACTACGTGAGCAGGGGCGTCGCTAGACCTTTTTCAGTGGGGGGGGGGGGGGGGGGGGGTGTAGAGGCCAACGATTACCGACAAAACTAGCCACCAATTACCGACAAAATTAAATGTCCCAATATCCAGGGGCGGATCTAGCTTTTTGCTAAGGGGGGGGGGGTTTGACCAAAATAATGACGATGCGGAGCATCGTCCACGAGCCGCGAAGCGGCGAGCCGATTTTTTTGGGGTGTTTATTTGAACCCCGTAAGTGATGTTTTCCTGGCATCTATTAACACAATGGAGACCATAAAAAGCAGTGCATGATAACGTCTTTTTAAATCAAGTAACAGTTTAATACACAGTTATATCCAGAGTTATCATGTGTTTGGTTAAGTTACCAGATGAGTTGAATATCTTCTCACAATATTTGCACTTGAAAGGGTTTCTCTTCAGCGTGCGTTCTTTTTTCTTTCTTTTTTTCTTTTTTTTTCCTTTTTTTTTTTTTTTTTTTTTTTGGGGCCGCCCAAGGGGGGGGGGGGGGGTTTAAACCCCCTAAACCCCCCCCCCCGTAGATCCGCGCCTGCAATATCTACAAATTTAGCGCTATAAACCCGGGGCCGAAGGCTAAATTGTTTTTCCTATGGATTATCTATAATACTTGCGTATGCGCAAATGTTCATTTTCCTCGACGACATAAATATACGAATTATTTCGTCAACTTAGTCAGCATCATAGCTATATATTTTAATGCAGGCGCGGAAGCTTTGACGTTTCATTAAATTATGAGAAAAAGCAGACGATTCGGTGTGCTGTTCTCGACTCTTAATCCTTATCTGAATTCAGTTCGCCCGCGCGAAGCGCGGAAGTTTTGACGTTTCATTAAATTATTAGAGATAGTAGATGATTCGTTGAACCGTTCTCGTCTATTAATCCTTGTCTGAATGAAGTTTCTCCCTCCCGAAGTTTTGACGTTTCATTAATTTTTTAGAGAAAGAAGACGATTCGTTGCACCGTTTTTCGACTCTTATTAAGACCTATTTGTCTGAATTCAGTTTCCCCTTTTACCGCGAAGCGCGAAAGCTTTGACGTTTCATTGAATTATTAGAGGAAGCAGACGATTCGTTGTAACGTTTTTCGACTCTTAATAAGCCTTAATTGTCTGAATTCAGTTTCCCCCTTTAGCGCGAAGCGCGGAAGCTTTGACGTTTCATTAAATTATTAGAGAAAAAAGACGATTCGCTGAACCGTTTTCGACTGTTAATATGCCCTATTTATCTGAATTCAGTTTCTCCCTCTCGCGCGAAGCGCGGAAGCTTTGACGTTTCCATAAATTATAAGAGGAAGAAGACGATTCGTTGTACCGTTTTTTACTCTTAATAAGCCCTAAATGTCTGAATTCAGTTTCCCCCTTTAGCGCGAAGTGCGGAAGCTTTGACGTTTCATTAAATAATTATGAAAAGAAGACGATTCGTTGAACTGTGCCCAACTCTTAATCCTTGTCTAAATTCAGTTTCTCGCCCTCCCGCGCGAAGCGCGGAAGCTTTGACGTTTCATTAAATTATGAGAAAAAGCAGACCATTCAGTGTTCTGTTCTCGACTCTTAACCCTTATCTGAATTCAGTTCTCCCCTCCCGCGCGAAGCACTCAAGTTTTGACGTTTCATTAAATTATTAGAGAAAGTAAACGATTCGTTGAACCGTGCTCGTCTTTTAATCCTTGGTTAACATATTTACCCGTGTCTTTCTTGCTCCCTCGACGAGACGACTCAACCCAACAACTCCCCTCTCTCTTTAACACCCACTCCTCCTCTCTCAGGCTCTTACCTCCCCTCTCTCTCCTCTCTTTCATACCCCGTTTCTTTTGTTTCCCTTTTCTCTCTTTTTTCTTTTTTTTTTCCTTTTCTTTCTTTTCTTTCTTTTTCTTTCTTTCCTCTCCTCCCTCTTTTTCTTTTTTCTCTTTCTTTCTTCTCTTTTCTTTCCTTTCTTTTCCTTTCTCTCCTTTCTTTTCCTTTCTTTCTTTTCTTTTCCTTTTCTTCTTTCTTTTCTTTCCCTTTCCCTCTCTTTTTTTCCCTCCCCCTTTTCTCTTTTTCCCGACGGCAGCGCAATTTTACCGACAATAACCCGACAGGTGGGGGGGGGGGGGGGGGTGTCGCACCCCCCACACCCCCCCCCCCTTTGGCGACGCCCCTGTACGTGAGGGAAAGAACCTTTGCTCGTGCAATGCTCTCTCGAGAGAGAGCTCAGTTGAAGTGATTGAAAAATAATCATAAAACGTATATGTTTAATTCGGCAAATAACTAATACTATCCTGTCTGTTTTGTTTGTTCTATCTTCTGTTCCTTTGTTTATAATGCAGATGTGATCTCATTTTCTTTTGTTTTGTTTAAAAATTGCACCTTTAGCTTTTGATTTCAAGTGGATTCTACGCCTTATACAAATTTCATATATCATTTTTAAATGAAATTTCTTGCATCAAAAAGTTAAATTGATGAATTTTATTTTATTACAACAAAATTACTTTTAGAAAATAATTTAATTTTACCTCTTAATCCAGTAGCTAGTATTGCTGTAAAGAGAGTACCAAGTCCTACAAGTATAGCTGTTCTGAGTTGGATCAACAACGGGACTAGCTGAAATCTGGAGGATCCAGCCATCCCGTATTCCTTTACCAACATAATTATAAACAAACAAGAGATGTCTATAATTATACCTCAATGATGATGGATATAATAATAATAATAATGATAATAATGATATTGATGATAATAATTATTATAATAAAAAAAACATTATAATAATCATAACAATATTAATAATGATTATGATTATATTAATAATGACAAACATAATGATAATAATAATAGTAACAATAACAATAATAATCATAATAATAATTGTAAATTCATATGGCGGACCTTCTATATAAATACAATTTCACTCAACTGCGCATAACAGTAATTTGTAACAAGAATAAAAGCTGAAACAAAAGCAAAAATGACATTAATTACAGAAATAACAAAAGATTATAAAACATCTTCAATCGCACAGTATACTCAATTTCGATGGACATGGGGATCTAAAAGAGTAATAGGTTACAATTAACAACAAGTCTATAGAAATATATCGTGAAAAGGGTGAGCTTGTAGAAGATGTTGAAGATGTTAAGCGACGATGTATATTATAATTAAGGGGGGAAGGTTGTTCCAAAGTTTTGGCGCAGCATTTACAAAAGCACGATCTCCAAGAGTATTGTTTTAACATGTATCACAAATCGTACAATATAAGTAGCCTATGCTTGCCTTATACAATAATATCCAATAAGATTGAAATGTGGAAGTTACGCCGTATTTACGTGACATATCACAAACATCATCGTGATATTATACTATATGCAAACATGAAACCATAACTATACATATATACGTATCCAAACTTTTCTGTCTTACCTCGATCTATACTGCTGAACAACAAATCCATTAATAAAGATCATACATACTGACACTATGCAAGTTCCGTTGAATAATAACACAGTTGTTTAAACCTTGTTCAATTAAACTTAGACAATTGTTGCCCTTTGGCGTTATCTCAATTCAATGACGTAATAATGCAAACATCATTAAGGTTTTAATTTGCATACCCTGGGTATAAATCGAGATGTCAAAAAATAGTTTTATAAAAGCGAGCAAATCAGACAAATTTTTCGTGATGATCGAACTTTTGCGCCATAATACACGGTATCAATCATATCAAATCATTTTAGATTTGAAATAAATTCATCAGTATAGCGATCGAGATAGACAGAGACAGAGAAAGAGAGAGAAAGAGAGAGAGAGAGAGAGAGAGAGAGAGAGACTGAGAGAAGGGAAAAGGGGGGGGGGGGCTATGGATATGGGTCTGAGGGATATAGAGATAACTGTAGGGAACTATATGATCTATACTACTTGCATTATTCAAAGAAAATGAGAGAATAATATATATATGGTGCGTAAGAAAAGACACAAAGGCAATATCACAGTTATGAAAGACAATCCCTATAATATCGAACAAAAGCTACTTCCAACTTCCAAAGATTTGGACAACGATCACTGATGGATCAAATGAATATTGATTCTCCATTCTCGTCAATCGAGACTAAAACGAAAGAAACAAATAGCATATGGCAGACAGCCTATAGTTATCCAGCCAACAAAAATATATGAAATATATATCTCGGGCCAGGGCATAATATATACTCTTAAAATATAATGCAAAAGCTCTGTCAATCAAAGTGAACTGACTCTTTGAATATTACCATAACTTATTCATAAAATGGTGATACTAAATGATCGCAACAATTTGAAACGAGATAGTGATTTAAACAACAAAAGTGATATGAGGATCATATTATAGATATATTCACCTGTAGAATGTATTCACCAAATATATCGTTGTTGCTGCTATTGGCCTTGTTGTGAAATTAATTGTTGTTGTTGAAGATCCTTTTTGGTAAGTAAGTTCCTGATGTTAGTAATCTGCCTAACAAATGAAAACAGTTGATATCTTTCCCGATACCTGCAGCTCACGGTGTAACAAATAATAAGATGCCAGTTAAAACTGTTATGGACAATGTAGACAAGCGCGCAATACAACATTCTACATGCATGGGACTACCGTTGCCAGTGCTCGCCCATCACTCATTATTTCGCTAGGTGATTTGCACAACTCATGATCAAGTGAGCACGGAAACTCGTGATATAGTTTTGAAAGCTTGCAGAAGGTGAGAAAAATTTAAACTACGTAGAATATAGTCCCTTAGGTGTCTTATAACCCATCGAGTTTGTCACTGTTTTAATTCAAAGTTGATCAATCAAGCAGTTTTCTTACTTCAGTCCCGAGTGTAGGTTTTTATGTAGGATCATGAACGAGACGTTAAATTGCAGTCTCACATGCGATATGCACATGTAATGTGTATTATGCAAATTGCACTCGTATTCGTAGATGTATAATGTGATCATATTAGCCTAGACGCCTATAGTTATCCAGAATAGCCTTAAGGGCTCCCTTGAAATGTTTTTTATGATATTATTCAAGGGAGCCTTAACTTAACTGGCTCCCATACCCCTGCACGGAGAGGCATGTAAACAAAACCCCAAAGTGGTCCAAAATCACACTTTCGCGCACTCGACCAATATTGGACAGTGGCTTTGATAAATTTTGTCGTAGTTTTGGTCTTAATTACTGCCTTAATTTCAAAATCGGATCTGAAAATAACAAAATAAGAGCAATTTTCTTACCAGACCGATACAGCTCAGCTCCCTTTTCACGTGTACCGTGTGAATTCACGATGTCTACACAATGGTGATGACCTCTGACTGGCACTTCGTAAATGTGCTGCTTCCGTATAATGCGCTGAATTACACTCATACAGCGCATTATACGGAAGCAGCACATTTACGAAGTGCCAGTCAGAGGTCATCACCATTGTGTAGACATCGTGAATTCACACGGTACACGTGAAAAGGGAGCTGAGCTGTATCGGTCTGGTAAGAAAATTGCTCTTATTTTGTTATTTTCAGATCCGATTTTGAAATTAAGGCAGTAATTAAGACCAAAACTACGACAAAATTTATCAAAGCCACTGTCCAATATTGGTCGAGTGCGCGAAAGTGTGATTTTGGACCACTTTGGGGTTTTGTTTACATGCCTCTCCGTGCAGGGGTATGGGAGCCAGTTAAGGCTCCCTTGAATAATATCATAAAAAACATTTCAAGGGAGCCCTTAAGGCTAATCCAGAAGCTTTGGTATTCAAGGTATTCAAGGTATTCAAGAAGAACGAGGAGGAGATGAAAGAGGAGGAGACGAAGGAGAAGAAGAAAGGTCAAGAAGAAGGGGAAGAAAATAAGAAAGGAAGATGTGGGATGGGAGAGGAAGGAGAAGATGCTGAATAAAAAATGAGGTGGAAGAAAAGGAGGGGAAGCAAGAGAAGAGGAGAGAGGAGGAAAAGGTATATGAAAGAGAGAATGAAAAAGGATGATGAGATGAATTGATGAAGGAGTAGGATGAAGTGGAGGAGGGTGATGGGGTGTAGGAAAAGTGGACAAAAAGTGGAGAAGATGAAAGAGAGTCTAGGCTAAGAAATAGGAGAAGGAGGAAGAAGTTAAAGTTGAATGAAGACTCATAAATTGTATATTGAATAAATGTGCTGTCTTTTTTCTTCATGATTAATTGAAAAATATTCACAGCTTTTTTATTGACACCTTTTTTCATGTTTAAATTACTGTTTGTTTCAGAGCCCATCATATGATTCATAAAGAGGAGTTTTAATGATTTGACCATGTACCTAATATCACATCTAGGAATGAGATTACCTATGATCTCAACCCAGGTAAGTTAATCAAATAGATACAAGTTAATATTAATTTCTTCATGGAGAATGAAATTAACAAACAGGTCACTCGGGTGTTAACCGGACCATATTTTTCATGGTAACTTGCTTTAAAACACCACAAATAAAGTCATACCGGTACATGGGGAGATGTGAAATCATAGAATCTAAAACATATTATCTCAAGCCTGAATTAAGTACAAACTTCTTATATTACTGGAGTGATCTCTTTGATATGATCTTGAACGATATTAGCTTTCTTTGATCAGACTGGAAAATAAAAACACCAGATTGCCCGTACAATGTAATCTGAGGAATTCAAGAGGGCGTAAACACTTTGGCTGATATTTTTATGGGATGGGCAAAGGAGTTTGTTGTGTAGGTAACCATCAATTCCACTTCCAGCCTGGCATTCAAACATTTGAAATAGACTTTGGACAAAATTGACTAATGTCTTGTCATTACGGTAGGTGTATTTTCAACTCTGTACGTTGTATGTGAAAGTACTTAACAATTTTACGTTATTCCTTCATCTAGGTGGCTCATTCAACACCTTTGGGTGGTGTGCTGTATGCGAGGTTAGTTCATCCGTGTAGTCAATGTCGTGTGAGAAAAAAGGAGACGTCTTCAAAGATTCCTAACAGGACAATGAGCCAATGCCGGGTAACAAGCAAAACTGTTCCGTCACCTACCCTACAAACTAATAGCGTAAACCTTCATCACGGACACGTCCCATTCTTTTGGGGGAATGCCAATCAAAGACTGGGAGGCATCGGGACGCAGTCGCCCATGAACTTCTTTCCAACGCGAACATCGACCCGCTCGTTTGGTGGAATCTCAGTGTCGGGAACAGAGAACGACGCAGGCATCTTTATCCCCACCCCTACAGAAAAATGCTATGAGCTGCTGGAGTACATTCATGACAATGCAGGGCTGCCATGGTGGTTGACTATACTGGCCACAACCATTCTCCTTAGAGGGGTGGTCGTCTTTCCCTTTGCCGTGTGGCAGCAGATGATATTAGCAAGGATTGAGAATGCTCAACCGATGATCAATGCGTACGTGGAGCAGATCAAGCAGAAGCTAGCCCTATATGCCAAGGAGGAAGGATGGTCACAAAGACACATGGCAAAGGTCTTCAGTAATGAGGTAAGTATGTTATATTCTCTGTCTTCTTTTGAAGCCCGTCTGCACTAGTTTGGCCAGGAGGGATTAGACCACACAGCGTGGTCACTGACAGGTGGCTATCTCATCAACTCAGCTCTCAATTAACATAAGAAAAAGAGGATCTTGGGGGATCAACGTGCAACGCTTAGGCATTGTTTTCTATATAGAGGGAGCAAGTAGCTACAAGTAGTGCAGTGGGTCTTTAATTCTTTCTTTTATTCCAGGGGGGAGAGCATTTCAGAGGTAAACATTCTCCATAGTTTTGATGCCTTGTAAGAATCTTTAGATGGGTCAATCACAGTGTTGTGCTCATCGATGTGATATTCCCTGTTGCCCTCCATATGCAAATTTGGGGCTTCATAGTGATTATGAATTAAGCAGTGAGCTACTTGTACATTTTCTCTTTCTATTATGGAAGGGAGGGGGCACTTTTCTGAAGTACTGTGTAGTGTTTTGGTATCTTTTCAAAGAAAGAAGGAGACACATTGACTATGTGGATGGATGTGTGGCATTCAGAAATGTGATAAAGACTCAACCCTCTATAATCATCTCCGTCATCCATATTGAGTTAATGTGTGTTTCAAAAAAATAAAAAATGTACAGTACACATACAGTGCAAAACAAATAGATGAATAATAATAATAATGATATTCCGCTTTTATATAGCACCCAATACATTGATACAACAATGTGCCTAAGCGCTTTACAGATATTTTATCACCCCTGTCATTGGATTCAGGCTTACCTGCACACAATGTATGCACATTCTCTACTCTCTGGGGAGCATTCCGGCCAGTCGCCATTTTACAAGCGCACACTTGCTCATCCAACACCACATTAACTTTCCCATCCTACCAAGTACCCATTTAACACCTGGGTGGAGAGTGGCATCTGTAGATTAACGTCTATACAAAGGACATTAGTGCTGCGGCGGAACTCTAAGCCCTTACCTTGTGATCTGCAGTCGGGTGACTTATCCACTAGACCACAACACCTCTACAGGGTTTTATTTTCATATCTTCTTCTTGACCCAGGTCCGGATGCTGGTCAGTAACGTCCACTTTCGTGAACACTGCAGTTCACACAAGCTATCTTACCTACCCTTCTGGCAGGCTGGTGTGTGGACGTGTATGACGACATCTATTGGACAGATGACAGGCAAATATCCAGAACTCTTCTCAACGGGTAATCTAATAAATCTAATAAAATTGCAACTGATATTTGCAATCGATTGCAACTCAACTTCCTTGCAACGCCCCACCAGTCTCCTAAATTTCCTAGGATTTTGTTAGGATTAAAGTTTTAACAATTAATTTGAGTTAACTACATGTAGATCTAGCTTTTATTCCCCCCCCCCCCCTCTCTCTCTCCCTCTTACTAATGGGGGGTTGTAAGAAAGTTGAGTTGCAATCAATTGCAAATTTGCAATTAATCGCAAGACTTACGATTGATTTTGGGGATTTGCAATTGATTGCAGCTTTCTTGCAACGCCCCATTAGTTATGTTCTATTTCGTCATCTAGCAATATCAATGTTTAACAACTGTACTTTATATGTCTGATAAAAGCCTGGAATGAGCTTCATATTTGATTAAATAGGTGAGAACCAGATCTCCCTTATTCAGTGCTCTTCCTGTTGCAAAAATCACATATGTTGTCTAATTCAATGTTGTTTTATACCCTTTACCAAAGCAATACTTTGTTTTTCTGAATCGTTACAATCGAGTTTTATTGATTTATGAATTAGAGAACCATTTTAATCGACAAATCTGACTTCATTGCTGCCTTTGCTGGCCTAATTTTACAGATTTTAATTTTGTTCTTTTATAAATTCTATTTATTCACTTGAATGGAAAATGCAATTAAATTCCACATCAAAATTCTAATTCTAATTTATTATGATTATTAATATTTCAATTTCTAGAGCTGGACATTGATGTTTTACCAGCTTTAGCCAGTGAGGGCGTCCTGTGGTTCTCTGACCTCATGCAGACTGATCTAGCTCTAGCAGTTCTTCTTGGAGTCGTGAATGTCACATTAGTTGAGGTACCTGTTACACTGTGTTTCATACCATGAAATAATTCAGTTTTAAGCCTGCTGCACATTATACAATCTTACTACCATCTCATTTGGGGAGAATTTGCAATAGCATTTAACACAACGTTTTGTGCCAGTTTCAAATTGATTTTCAGATGCGATATCATGACCTAAAAAACATTACATTATTTGTTAGGTATTTCTTCAGCTTTTAAATTTCAAATTTCACTTACATTAGATACGTGGCATTTCACTTCCAGAGCAGTAGATTTGAAATGTCCTCCTAGTGAAATTTTGTGTATAGAAATCCTTGGCAATCGATGATTCATCTTTTTGGGAAAAGATACCTACTGTAGTCATGAATCGTATTTATAAGATGATAAGGCGGATCCTAATCAAATGACTGGTTGAGAGCGTACATATGACCTGGCATTTATTTTCCTAACACATACATTTACTAATGACTGGTCATTTGTAAATACCTATGACCGGTTATTAGTAAAATCTTGATTAAAACAAATAAAACATCATCTTATAAAACAAATAATACACATTATTTTGTTTGGGCATTACTAAAATTACCTACACTTGGTACCTTCAAAACAGTCCAAACACCCTCGGCTATCGCCTCTGGCATGTTAGACTGTTCCAAAGGTACCTTGTGAGGGTAATTCTTACTAATTCCTTTCACTGCTGTGTATTATTTGTAAAATTCTACTTCTTTTTATTTATTTGTAACCTGATAGCTTTGGTCTTTGAGGAGAGGCCCCTTGACGAGAACACAGCACTATCTCCAGAACACCTTCAGGATTGTAGCCATCTGTTCTGTACCGGCTGCTGCTATGCTACCATCGGTAAGAACCTTCTGTTCAATCTTAAAGCCCCACTGCACTCCTTATAGCTACTTGCGTCCTCTATAACAAACATTGCCTAATCGGTGCCTGTTGGTCCCCCATGATCGCCTATGTCATGTAATTGAGAGCTGATTTGATGAGATAACCACCTGTTAGTGACTTTGCAGGGAGGTCTAATCCCTCCTGGCCAAACTAGTGCAAATAGGCAAAACAGGAATTGTCATTTAAATCAAGTTTGGGGTCATGTTGTGTATCTAAAGAAAGATTTATTAAAGTATGTGGGCCTTATGGATCGAAGAAGGTCACTTGCTTGTGGCCCTTAATTGAAATAAGTAACAATAATCATTATTTGTACATTCTAAAAATTATGTAAAATGTAAGTATTATCATCCATTAATTGTCCTGTTTCTGTTTGCAGGCGGTGAGTTTCTATTGGTTAATGTCAAGTCTATGTGGTCTAGGTCAGTTAGCGCTCTTGAGAAGTCCTCCCGTCAGACGGATCTTGGGAATTCCTCCCGCCCCTAGCGAGATGAAAAGACCGATGGAAGAAATGAAGTCAGCTCTCAAAGCTAGATATGCAAAGAAAACCTTCTAAAAGAACTAAGGGTATCTCATTCTGGATTGAACCATCTGCTACAGGGGGTTACTCGAATCTGGGGTTAAAAAAAAAAATCCAATACAATTCACAGAGTATTTGGTATACATGTAGCGCCTTTTTCCTTGCAGACTTAACTCCGATGTGTTGACGATCAGCAATGCTTTGAAGTCTTTGGTCTTATGATCAAACATCAATAATTCTTAGCTTCGTTTGTTTCGGGACGCACTGTATAAAAAATACCAGTATGTTGTATTTTTGTTTCCATCTTGGCCTGTGAATGGTGAAGGGTAGGTGAGGGGAACATTACTTACATAATATATGTAGGTCAGTTGCTTGATACTTCATTTTAGGTATGTACATGTATTCTCTTCATATTTTGTAAGGGTCACATCACAGAATTCAAAAGAAACATTGACAGCAAGTTATACCAAAATGTAAAACATTGAGTTGTAGTAGTAATGGTTTATTGAAATAAAAATCAATCACGGATCGAAAGCCGAATGACAGGTTTTGTACAATAGTAAAAACAAACATCAACACTACAGGAAACAAAATAGGTAATACTTGAAGCAATGAGATCATAATGCACAGATTACCGGTAGGTAGGTAGAAATAACAGAAATTATTTTCTTACAGGCAAATGTGATTTCCCCAATAAATTGGTTTACTATTTCATTTTTTTTTCGATTTATGGATATTTTGTGGGAACTCGTGACGAGTCATTAACGAAGGAACTACAATACACGGATCCAGTCTGCATACTGTATTTGTTGCTATATCGGGCAAGCTTCAGAACAAGAACAATCTTTGTTTTATAAGTATCCATACAATTTGAAAATGTAAGTAAACCAGTCTATTGGAAATATATTAATTACAGTCCCTGTAGTTCATGTTCGTTTGGTAATTGGTGTCACCTTTTGGGTATCAGGTAGTCTCTTGTTGTGATTTGTTTTGAGAAGCCAGAAAGAGATGATGATTTCAGAAACTGAAGTTTTATAACGAGATGTAAACTTGAGAGCATCAACAAATATTAGTTGCTAGAGTTACAGATCAAATCAGAGAAAAAGTATATGGAAAACTTCATGGTAGAAAGTAATGTGTAATAGTTTGCATGCAATGTGTTATATTTCTTTTTCATAGAAGTATTATGCTTTGGGTTTCAATAGGTAAATAGTGGCCTCAACAAATTTGCTTGATTTCATGTTTTAAGCCCCAAATAAATAGTAAATAGGATTTTTCTTAAAGAGAGAGTCTACATTATACATACACGTTTACGACGAGGGGGTGAAAATCTTTCGACTTTCAAAGCCTAGCAATATGTTGATTATTTTCATCAGAATTATGGTATATGTTTTTTTATGAGCTGCGAAATAGGATATATGACCATGCTTATAAATGAAGGCTACCAAGCCATTATCAGATACTGTTCTTATTGTATGATAAAATTAAAGAAATGTAATGAATACATTCAAATGTACAGAGTTATAATTGTTCTTTGTGTTTAATAGTTGGGGTTTCTTTTAAAGCCACACTGTCCTACTGGTAACTACTTGCTCCCTCTATATTGAAAACAATGCCTACTCGGTGACCATTGGTCCCCCATGATCCTCTTGTTCCTATGTTAATTGAGAGCTGAGTTGATGGGAAAACCACCTGTCCAGTGACCTTGCAGTGTGGTCTAATCCCTCTCATAAACTAGTACGGATAAGCTTTAATGGCTCCATGTGATATTGAGTGTAACTTAATACAAACGAATGTAAATTTAATATTGGTTAAATGATGACAGTAAAGGTTCGTTTAGATATGACCAGCAAAACCGTCGTGTTAAAAAAAAAGATGATGACGTAAAGTAGTGTATGCCCTAAGTTTCTGTATCTTATAACACAGGGCTCAGTGAATACGCGCAGGACCTGTATTGCATGCAGTTGCCATTCATTCACACGTTAATTTTTTGTGGCGGTTCAATCTCGTCATATCTGAACGAGCCTTAAAAATCATGATAGAGATGGAGAGAAACTATTGAATAGAGAAAGAGGGGGGGGGGGGGTAGATAGAAAAGAGATGAGTACAGAGAGAGAGAGAGAGAGAGGGGGTAGAGAGAAAAGAGAAGAGTAGTGAGAGAGAGGAAAGAGATGACTACAGAGAGAGAGAGAGAGAGAGGGGGTAGAGAGAAAAGAGAAGAGTAGTGAGAGAGAGGAAAGAGATGACTACAGAGAGAGAGAGGGGGGGGGGGGAGGGGGGTAGAGAGAAAAGAGAAGAGTAGTGAGAGAGAGGAAAGAGATGACTACAGAGAGAGAGGGGGTAGAGAGAAAAGAGAAGAGTAGTGAGAGAGAGGAAAGAGATGACTACAGAGAGAGAGAGAGAGAGGGTAGAGAGAAAAGAGAAGAGTAGTGAAAGAGAGAAAAGAGTTGACTACAGAGAGAGAGAGAGAGAGAAAAGAGAAGAGTAGTGAGAGAGAGGAAAGAGATGACTACAGAGAGAGAGAGATAGAGAGAGGGGTAGAGAGAAAAGAGATGAGTAGATAGAGAGAGAGAGAGAGGAGTCTAGGGAGAATGAGGGATGAGAGAGGAATAAACCCAGGGATAGGAGGAGATTGGGAGGATGAGAGGGGATTAAGAATAGAGGAGGACGTATGTTAAAGGTACAATGTCCGTTCCATCTGCAGGCCAAAAAATGAAAAGGTTAAATTCCAACGGCATTTGAAAGAATACTAATTTAGAACTTCCCTCAAAACGAAAGGGCTTAAAAATGGCTTTTAGAGGGAAAATAAAGACCATTAGTTGTCAAATCGATTGCAATCACCTAAGTAATAACCTGATTTTCAAACCCTTTTATCGTACGCGTTGTGCTGCGCAAAGGTTCAATCAGTTTAATTTTGGCCATTACAAGTTCTGTAGTGGGTTGTTGATGTAGACAAAATGCTCATTTACCTATACAGCTCATTTTATGTATGTTATCACCAAAGAAAAGAGAGAGAGAGATTATATATACAGTGGGTCCCAGAAAAAACGAAACCGAGAATTATCGATGTTTTATCATCACTTAGTCACATCATAATTCATAAATGACACATGTTTGGAAAGCTTAGATCCTCCTCTTTCATTTGATGCAACTCATATGATGCAAATTTCACGCATGAGTGATTCAAATTAATTTGAAGAGACTGAGGAAACCAAAAAGTCATTTTGGCGGGCGGTATCTGAATTTCAAAGAGAAAATCACATTTCTAGAAAGTTGAGTTCCTGCCCTTTCATATGACACCTCAATCATGAGCTAGGAATGACAAAGTTCTGTTTGTTTAAAGTAGCGCTTGCATTTCCATAAATTTATCAAACGAATTCTTTTTCACTGGCTGCCTGCCGTAGCAATAGGCAGAATTGACAAAAGACTAACTCCGTTTCGTTGACAATTAGCCATGCATGAAGTCTTTCGTCTACGGCTGTTTGTCAACGAAACGGAGTTAAGTCTTTTGTTAATTCAGTTTCTTGCTACGGCAGGCAGCACTGTATATATATATATATCTTCTCTCTCTCTCTCTCTCTCTATATATATATATATTCTCTCTCTCTCTCTCTCTCTCTTCCCCTCTCCCCTCCCCTCCTCTTCTCCCCTCCTCTCTCTCTATCTCTTTAAAAAAAAATCCATGCCTTCCCTTTACTCTCTTATTCCCCTTTTCTTGATTACTATTTTAGGCTTATCATCCCTCTCACTACCACTAACTTCTCCATGTATCCCTCTATTTTGTACAAAACTTTGGAACAACTTGCACTCCTATTTTTATGGTTGACAAAATTTTCATTCTCTAATTTGTAATCGTTTTATTTGATAATCAAAGACAAATTTCAAATACATTGAATTTGAGCATGGAACATCATAATTTACTATGTACACAACAAAGGAAGTACTTAGCTGTGCATCGCATCAATCACTCAATGAAAATAAAAATGTACAAAATATGGATACTTTCCTTATATTCAAGCTTACTGCATGACAATAACATGTAATTTATTAATTTCTTACAGCATAAAAATTGAATGGTATGAAAACAAAGGAATCACATTACCGTATGATCTGTTAGCCTACATTTTTCGCGATAATTTTTTAACGCAAAAGAATCTTGCCCTGAAAATTCCTCTGTAGGGCCATGCATTATGGTTCAAGGCATGCCCACGTAGAAGATTTGTTATGTTGGGGGTCGGGGCAAAATGCAATGAATTATGGAAAATTTATTTCATTTTCTTTGTTGTTTTGTTTTTGTGGGGGCGTCGACGTACCCTAGCGCCATCTGCGTACAGTCATGATTCAGTGGCTAAGCAATGGCCTCGTTACTGTGAGCCCCCAGGATCAAAACCGTGTCGATGTGCTATATTAGTGCCCTTTTAGTGAGGCATTAATCCCCATTACTGTCAGTTATGACTCAAGGACGTAGGTCCCCTAGTTGATTAGCATTGTAGCACACACATGCTTTAGCAGTCACGCAAAACAAACACTCCCCAATTGTCATTCAATAAAATCTGAGAAAGTATTCTATTATCTAGATCTATATATTGTGTCAAAATCTACGTACATTATTCCACCATTATGACCAACAGTGTAGTTAGTAAAACAACACTTCTGCTAATTTCATTAAATTATTAAATATAACCTTCGGTACAACCCCTTATTGTTGATCAAATAAGTTTCACACGAATAATATGCCCAGATGAAACATGATAATTCCCCCAACATGACTAAAATATGTAAATAATGCTAATTTTCCTTCATTTGGCAGTACCTATATCGACACGATGCGCCATTGCTGTAGCGCATGCGCATATGCACTCACAACTTTGACTAATCAGAGCTCGTCTGACTAAAATAGGGTGTAAAATTACACCCCTCATATGACTATTCGTTACACCGGCCCTTACGTATTTCCGTGTTTTACTCCCTAAAAGGTGTAATGGGGGCGCCCTATTTTTTCAATTTCGTTTTACTCCCCAAGAACACCTTTTATTTCTCTGTGTGTAGGGGCTATGTAGTTTCAAAATAGCCCGGGCTATATAGGCTTAATGAATAATAATGTATAGGCCAAAGAATACATGAAAAAATGTAATATGGACAAACTAGATATTGCTCATTGTTAATTAAGGTGGTATTCCAAGATTATTATTGATGTTTCTTTTTTGGGGTTTTCACTCGTGGGAAAAGAGTGTAGCTAAAATGTTGTTAACTTATAGAGGCCTATGTTATATATCATGTTAGGGTCTTACATTGCAGATTTATGATATACAGTAATTTTGGGGATTTCCAAATGCAATTGTAAAAGGTTAAAACTAAAAATTAAGTGTGTCAAATTAATGCTGATGATTTTGAGGTAGATCTACAATCACAATGGTTTTTTTAAATGTACATGCATGATTAAATACTTGCATTAAAAAATGAAAACAACATCGGTTACTCTTTACATTGTTTCTCAATACAAATTAGTGAACGTAGACATGCTGTGCAATATTATATAAAACATCCTAAAACCTCTACTAACTCCAAATATACTTAAACAAAACGAATCATGAATCATGTGCGGCCATTTAAATGATGATGATGATGGTTGGTTGGTTGGTTCTTCGTTTAGATGGCGCTCTTCAATCTCAAAGATTATTTGCGCCAGTCAATTTCGTGTATAGCTTTGGCGTGGGCTTCGGAAATCAAGCCCACGAGCGACTTTCCTTGGTGAAATGAAATTAATAGTGATATGGTTTTAAAAAAAAAAAAAAAAAAAAAAAAAAAAGCTGCAATATTAAAATTGCATAAAATGCACATAAAAGGCGAGATGGGAGTTAGTTGCAATTGTTCATGGAAAAACCGCAGATACTTCATTTTATATATTATTACAGGATCGACATAAGTTAAGGGGATCCCTGATAGGGGATCCCTGATGATGATGTCCGCCGGTGCCCGCCTATAGAGGGCGCTCATTGTGTTTGCTCTACAATGTCCCACAAATTCACGTTCTTGCACAGTGTTTGAAATAGAGATTATTTTCCATTAGTCTTTGTCGTCATTATTATTTCTTGAATAGATGTCGTAGCTTGAGGCTTGAGGCTTGAGAGATGATATGAATGTTGACAAAGATTCTGCGCTCATGATATATTGCGGAAGGCTATTCCACAGCTTAGGTCCAGGGAAGAAGTAGGCTCTGGAGCTCTGGGGTTTATGTGTCTTCACTAGTTCATCGACCTGACAGCTGCCTATGACACTGTGAATTACCGTATACTTCTCGACAAGCTCTATACCATGACAAAGGACTCCCATCTGACTAAGCTTATCCAAATGCTTCTGGAAAATAGACGCTTTTATGTTGAGCTCAACGGGAAGCGCAGCAGATGGAGGAACAAAGGAATGCATGGTCTACCTCAGGGCATGTTCTTGTTCCTGTGCTCTTTAATGTCTACATCAACGACCAACCAGTGTACCCAGGAACAAGAAGCTTCATCTATGACTATGCTGATGACCTTGGCATAGCAGCCCAGAGTTCCCACATAGACAAGATAGAAGCCACTTTTTCATCAGCCCTAGACAACCTGACAGTCTACTACAACAACAACAACCATCTGAAGGCTCACCCTGCCAAGATCCAGGTTAGCTTGTTCCATCTCCGTAACCACAATGCTGGGAGGAAGCTGTCCCTGAAACGGTGTCTCATTAAAACACTGCGATCACCCTGTATACCTTGGAATCAGTCTTAACCGAACACTTTCATATAAACAGCATGTTCAAAAGGTGAATGGTAAAGTCGGGACAAGGAACAACCTCCTACGCAAACTGGCAAACTCGTCTTGGGGTGCAAATTCCTTCACGCTGAGGTCAACTGCTCTTGCGTTGTGCTACTCTGCAGCAGAATATGCCTGCCCTGTATGGGAAAGATCATCCAATGCAAAGAAAGTTGATGCACCACTCAACGACAGCTGCAGGTGCATCACCGGATGTGGAAAACAGCTTGCACATCCTGGCAGGCATTAATTGCTCCGTCCGATGTCCGCAAAACAGTTGCAAGTAGGACTGAACGCAGCAGACACGTTGAGGACACCCGCCATCCCCTTTAATTCCATCAACCGGCCCCTACCCGCCTGAAAGAAAGGGAGAGCTTCCTCGATCCATACAGTCCAGCCACTGTCACAACCTCCTCATTCAACCAGAGTGATATTGTGGGAAGAGAAACACTGTAAAAAATCCCACCATGAAAAGCTACCAATCCCGACCAAGGAACAGCTGCCACCTAGCCATATATGTGACTGAAAGACGTGGAAGTCTCTAATAATAGGCTTCGCACAGGGGTAGGGTGCTGCAAATACAACATGCATAAATGGGGATACACTGATGACACAGACACCGACTGCGAGTGTGGAACATCCGTGCAATCTATATCACACTTATTAAGATGCCCACTCCTAGATGACCATTGCTGCCTGGAAGACCTAATGGCAGCAAATGAGAAGGCTTCTTCAGTGTGCAAAAGCCTGACAGAACATTTAAGATCAGATGATGGACACGAAGAAGAATCAAGTGCTTTGAACATTAAAACTCCAAGTTTGAAGAAGATCCTCTGGTTGACAGACAGCCAGTGAAGATCTGATATAACTGCATTGATGTACACTCTCTTCCTTGTTAAACACACGAGCCTTGCAGTCATAAATACATTGACTCTGCCGTGAAAGTGCCGTGATTGTGAAAACAAAATTTAAAGTAAGTCATAGATTCTTAAAAGGGGAAAAGGTGAAATATCCGCAATGAAAGTTGACAAATTATCATTGATCATATCAAATGCTCTCAAAGATCACTCAAACCCAGATACGGAGAAATGTCTCCTCAGCCTTCCGTACGTGGCGACGAACTTCTTCTTCTTCTGGAATGCATGCCTTGGAAAACCTAGAGGTTGATGAGAAAGGGAGATCGAGAAAGAAAAAAAGAAAAAAATGTTAAAGAAACGGGATTGAAGCTGGGAGTATAAACACTAAAAGTATGAGAAATTTAAGAAAAAATGGCATCTGGTCTGACTACATGACAGTCTCCTATTTTGAAAGTTGTCTTGAAGATTTATACAGGATAAAGGTCAGTAGATGATGAACAAAGCAAAAATAAAGTGTTGCTCGTATAAACACAAAAGGAAAAGGTTAAATCAGAACTTTGTACTTATAAACTTATGAGATCTTTCACAAATTTGAAAGGGCCGAGATCGGTATACCACTTTTATTTTAGAAGTTAAATGGCAACATTTGTTTCAATATTGTTTGCACGAATCTTAAGTAATGCATCAAGGTGTTACATTTTTGGTGCCAGTGGCTATGATATGACGTATTCAAAATTGAGAAACTGTTGCATTTCTGTAACAATTACCTTAGCGTTTGCAGTCCTGCTTTGGTTGCTTCTGAACTCTTTTCCAACAGGTTGACAAAGCTGTCTGGTCCATAGGTGGTGTAGAGGATGCTCAGAAACCTCAAAGAAGGAGTCGCTAGGATAGCGTTCGAGAAGAGATCAGCAACTTCACACGATACTCTTGCTGTGCCCTTGTTATGTGGCTTGGTCTTGTCTGGGGGTGTGCTTGATATCCTCAAGTCTGCTAGATTGGGCATGACTGGAATGATTCCTGCAGCACATGCGATGACCTTCTCTGGGACTGGTGAATGGATGAGGTAAAGTTCCTTCAAACGAGCAAGGGTATCCAACTTCGTCTGGAGATGATTGAGGGCTTTCTCTGTGACGTGATGCAGAGATATCATAAGTCTATTCAGTTGTGGACAATGCTGTACTCCGTCAAGTATGCTGATTATGGAGGTGTCATCTGAGCAAGGGCTGCACGCAATGTCTAGGGTAGAAAGTGAAGGGAAGTGCTTGAGAATGTATCCAAGTTGTTCAATGTTCTCTGAATCCATACCAGTCTCCTGTAGAGCAAGGAACTCGAGGTTCTCCATCATTGGACACTCTTCCAAGGCGTCTAGGAAGTCAGGTCCTACTTCATTTCCTGACAACTTCAGGTAAGTCAGGTTAGATTGACAGGAAAGACCAGGTATGAGCTTGGCAAAGCACTTATCGCTTATGCCATTCATGCAGAGAGTCAATCTTTTCAGGCACGTAAAAGATGGATTTGTGAGCATCTTGAACAACCTTTCCCAGTCTGCAGGATTGGCTTTGACCCCATTCAGAATGAGCTCTTCGACAAGACAGCGTTCCAAACCCTCAATGACAGGTTGTAACTTCCATTCGCTCATCTGCATCTGATTGACCTGTTCCCATAGGGGCAACACTGCAAGGAAAGTATCATCAGGACGCTGTAGGAGGTACTTTGGCATTACTCTTCCTTTGGTTACTCCTTCTCTTAACTTCGCTCTTCTCTTTTCTTCCGTCAGGGGTTCCTCACTCTGTTTCTTTCTCCTTCGCCACTTCCTCTTCATTGAATCCGACACCTCGTTCTCCAAGCCAGGGAACGTGTCGAGGAATTCCCTGAACTGTGAACTAGAGTTCAGGTGCAGACGAATGAGCTCGAGCGACTTGATGGAGATTCCCCTGCCGTGCTGGAGAAAATACCCGAGTGACTTTGTGACGTAGCCAGAGATTCCGACAAGTCGGATACGACTGCAGCCAGACATGAATGGAGCTAGTACATCATTTAGTTCACCTTTGCTCTGGCTTTCAAAGTTAAGCTGTAGACAAAACTCGATGAGTTTCTGGACACGGTTACACTCTGAGTAGCGCAACTTTCCATTAATGAAGAGTTTTATGTTTTCCTCTTCGGATTTCATGAGACTTACAACTTGGTTGATGATGGTACGAGCTGCCTCCACATTCGTACCGCTTGCAAACATGAGGACATTTCCAAGATCTGTGGCACGTTGAAGGGTACTGATATCCTGAACACACTTCTTGAAGAAACATCGCTCCTCCTCATTCCCGGTAGAGAGATGAGCAAGGTAACTGCCAGCAAGTTTCTCTTGAATTATTTTGAGGACGAAGGTAATGTTGTGCGAGTCAACTACTCCGTCTTCATTGTTTATCTGCAGATCTTCGTAGAGTGATGGCCTATACTCTGCTTCTTCATCTCGGACCAGGATACCAACCTTACAACCCATGGCAACGACTTCCCTTGCACCTGACTTACAATCTTTGAAGTCTTTCAGGCTGAAGATAAGCTCTTCTTCAACGGATCTGACGAAGCCCTGTAATGCTACCTTTCCAAGCTGTAGGATCAAGTCGTCTTCATCAATCTGACTTGCTTGAAAGTCGCCTCTTGTGACATATGTCCCCTCTGTCGCATCTAGTTCTGAATCAGTAGAATCGAATCTTCGAAGTCCGGACATCTGTTCTTTGGATTTCGGATGATACTTCACGAGACACTTAACGAGCTTGTCGAAGAGTGAGCTGATCGTGTTCATATCTTTGAAGTCCTTTCCATCGGTCAGTTTCGTCAACTGGCAGAAGGCGCAACACATCAGAGGTAGGAAAGCCAATTCTGTTTTCAGATGGTTCTCTTCGAGGTAGGCAAGTAGTTTCTCTCCAAGTTCTGGCCGACGCATGAAAATCTTCTTGACATATGCATCGATGTCTTCTGATGAAAACCCTGTGATCTGTAAGTGTCGGTATTCGTTGGTGATGTGGTCTTCCAGTTTAATGAAGTCTCCCACTCTGCCAGGGCGAGTTGTGATCAAGATTCGGACAAAGGGTAGGTATTCTTTCCTCAACATCTTCACGATGTTCCCACAGTTCTTCTGATCCAAACCTTTGCCTTTGAACTCGTCATAGCCATCTAACAGAACAGCAACACTTTTCTGGTTCTTTTCAGCGAACTCTTCAATGAACTGCGGTGTGAAGTCTTTCTTAGGCAGGAGCTGGTCGACTACAGCAGCTCCAAAGTTGCTTGTGTGGTCGAGTTTCCTCAGCTGCAAGAGGAAAACAGCTACAGCATCTTTCACAGGGCTTGTCCTTCCCTCTGCCCAGTCACTTGTCAGCTTCAACAAGAAAGTTGTCTTTCCGCTACCTGTTCTTCCTCTGGCTACAACTCGAGTAGATGAAGTTGCTAGTATATCCTCGCACCCATCGATTTTATTGTCGTTTCCATCCTCTGCTTTTACATCCTTGAACAAGTCATCTAAATTGAGTCGGTAATGAATCGGAAGATCTGGACTATCGATGTCCACAAGAAGTTCAAGATTGGTGTAGACCTTGCTTAGATCAACTGTCACGATGTTTCCATTCTTCCCAGCCCAAGGGACCATAGGAACCCTGTTTCGTGTCTTGTAGTGATGTTTGAAGTGTTCTACCATTCGCGTCTCTTTGGCATCAAGGGCCGTTGGTGAGACAGCGTCCGACTCGATTTCACTGGGAAAGAGAGCTATGTAGAAAAGTAGGGAAAACACACGGTTGATGAAAGCAGAATCTTTCATGTTTTACTCCATCACCAACTCTCTCTTATTCAAAATAACATTTATAAACAGAACAAGTTATGGCGAATGTTTTTGATAATACAAAACTCTGTATTTTTTACTCTATAATCTAATTTCCCCCAAAAAAATATAACTCGTAATATTCAATGTCACATGCCATGCGTTGGTAACGATGTGCACATCCTTACACCAATCTCCAAAAAAAAAAAAAAAAAAATGAATTTTATAAACCTTCGATCTCCACAAAGTGTTCGCAGGGTGACGTTAGGCCGTTTTTTCTTTTTCTTCTTTTGCAACTGCGTTAATGAATTTTGCATTAACATATAGGAGTCATCTATATACCAACAAAAGGCGGTGACTATTATAATTATAACCATCTAAATGTCAGAACCGTGAAAGTATATTCATATTAAAGAGGCCTACATTTTTCATAAATTGTTTGAGCTATATCCCACCTTCAAATCGAGGGCCATATTTATCAGCCAGGTCCAAGCGCTGAACGCTCTGCAATCCCTGGACAAGTGTCTTCACCAGATCCTTGTTTCGAGTCATCTGCCGCCATTGAAGCAGCATCTGGTACCCTCTTTCTTTTTGTTTAGGATAGTCCGACTCGAAGTTTTGAAGATCTGCTTCCGGTATGGCGAGTCTGCGCCCGATGTCCTTCCAGCTATGGCCTAGCTCCGAGGACAAGTCTGGGAGAAGGTTGACTAGCGCTTGCCGTTCCTCGTCCGTCCCCATAATGAGTTCGCCTGTCTCCCAAAACAAACAAATCACATGTTTAAAAGTTTAGTACAGGTATAACCTTAAAGATAAAGGTGAGTTCTGGTAATGCGATTGCATTGTGAAAGAAAAGGTGTGGAATGGATCAGAAACAGTTGATCATGTAGCATGTAAGTATTGGTGTGCACTGCAAGGTTCTGGAGTCATCAAAATCATAATAAATTTGGCCGAGTCTTGGTAAAGTAACAAGCACTGTACACAGAAAGCTATATATGGGACAACACACATGGTGTCGGGGCTAGTACTACCTTGATTTCCTTGTCTTTCTATCATATGCTCATTACTCAGCCAGTATACATTTTCTTCCAAAATTGTTTGGCACATGTCATTTATTTGTAATCTTGAACATTCAGTGTAAGTTTCGTTTGATTCTGTGAGAATTTTTTTTTTTTTTTTTTTTTTTTACCAGAACTGGAGTTTATCTTTAACTATGCTAATGAAATTGTACAATCATTCTCAATAGTTGATCATGCGATAAATTTTGTTTAACAAGTAAAATGTACTCAAAATTGTTAAAACCTGAATGAAAAAAACACACCCGAAAAACAAAGACTGACAGCGAAAATGATTAGCTCACCTGTGCAACCCTCTGCCATAGAGAAGAGCTTGCATGTCACGAGGTCAGAGACGTCAATATTACGCTGCTGTTGAAGTTATGAGATCAATCAATCACCGTCTCGATCTCATCTGAGAATGAAAAGAAGAGGTAAGTGTTAGGATGTTATATAGCCTCAATTATGAATCAGGATAGAAAGAGGAGGATAGAGAGAGAGAGAGAGAGAAGGGGGAGGGGGTTGTGTGAAACTGAACGGAGAGGGTATGGGTATGTAATGAGATAGGTTGCGCTGATTCTAGATAATTATGACGTCTTAACATGAACTCAGAACTTTTTTTCTTTTCATGATATCATGCGGATTTGACAGCTAAGTGTTTATCAATATGCTCAACACTTATTTTGTAAACATCTCAAGTTTGTTTTCGGTAGTTCCCCTCATTCTAACTTTTCTTTCGAAACATTATTCAAGAAACTTCTCAAACATGACGACATTCTGAGAAACATAAAGTATTAGCCCAGGGTTTACTACAAGAATGATGACTAATATAAAGCAATACAAAAAAAATAAAATCAGAGTTCATCTCTAGCTATGAATCAGGGTTTAACATCACACAGATATTTCGTTTTTTAAGCCTTTCAAATTTTATGGTCAATCCTATAGAGATATCGACTGCTTTGAGAGGCCTGGCTGTTTTATATGCTCAAGGGAACGCGCACAGATCCTACCATGACCCTTCGGCGCACTTGGGTGGACGGCGTGCCGAGGGGTCATGGTAGGACGTTCTAGTTCCCGAAAGCATATAAAGCAGACAGACCTCGAATATTAAAGCAGTCGATATGTCTTTTATATGCCGAATTGAAACAAAAATCTATCAAGAATTCCTACCTTATCCTTTTATTGAGTAAAGATGGTTAAATCATCAGGGGAAAAAGTGAGACACTGTCTGAGTGTCTGTAACCTTTGCTTGAAAAATGAATGGAAATGTTCAATCATTTTGGAATCGCAGACAAAAAGCACCGTTTGTTTTCTCCGCTCGCACAAAGAACATTTTAACACGTAAACCAATGGGTATCGCAGCAAAATTTTACTATTTTCATGGTAACCGGAATTTTGAGGGATCTCACTCTTGGACTATTAACCGGTATTGGCATTTTTTGTTTCTTTGCGAGAATGGCTAAAATCACGACTCCAATTTCGATCAATCAGTTGGCTGGAAGTGAGGTATATAAAGGGACCTATTGACTGATGTAAAGAGGGTTCAGATCGTATGGATATACGATGATGACAGTGGCAATCCGAAAAAAATGATAACTTTGTGCGCAGTTGCCATTTATTTACACCTTTAAGAAAAATATTATTATCTTTATCCAAAATTAACAATAATATTCCCGTATCAAATATCCATTGATCAAACGGAATTTGAAGCGTTTTGAATTTGAAATGTTTTGAAGTCGAATCTTGTTCGAATCATACTTTCTTTTTATTGTGTCCTCCAAAAAAACGAAACGTTAAATGCCAGACCTTGTCATCACGCTTAATATCTTTATTGAAGAAAAAGAGAACGAAATCTGTTAACTTACCACTTTCCATGAACAACGAGCCAAATAAAAAAAACTTGTAATTATATATTCTGGATTTAAATCGAAACCGAAACCGTTCGATCAGCTACATTTATTTGTAAATAATGAAAGGACCTTTGCTTCTTTAAAGTACAAACTGATTTATGTATGAATTATTTTTTTGAACATTTGAATCTAACATAAGGCTGGTTGTTTTATCTTGGCGCTTTATCGGTTGCTTGTGATTCATAGATTGAATATTTATGTAAACAAAGTGATATACGTTAATGTCTGCAGGGTGGAATAGGTCATTTCCGCAATGTAACCAAATGTAATGCACAAATCTGTGTTAAGTGCCTCATTATAAAATTATTTCATTCACCTAATTCGGTTAATTGTATTTTAATAGTCAGAATGTGAATTGCTTACCTTACGTCTTATTAGGTAGGACAAGCCATAATGTTTGACCTACCTTCTGACTGTTGTAATGCAACTATTCATAACAAGTAAACGAAATAATTATTCCCGTTGAACACGACGCGTCCATTTTGCTTGCATTATTGCTAAATAAACCTGTAAATGAATACAAATTCTACCATGAAATGAAATATGTTTCAAGACAAAATTTGAATTCTTGAAGTGTCTTACCTTGTCTAACATTATAAGGGATACTATTTCATAGCTCAGGGGCAGCATGCTCAAAACTCTGTGTACCGTAAGACTTTGTTTTGACCACAGGTACAACATAATTTTTATAGTGCGTATCAAAAACCTTACTTTGGTAGCTTCTAATTAAAAGTTTGAACCTATTTGACTATTTGACCTATTTGACCTCAAATATAATTGTAAAGGGTAACTAATACCCTGTCTAATGGTACCATATTCACAATGGTGCTAATACGGATGTCTGAGTAGCGGGATTAAAAAAAAAAAGTATTATCAAAATCCTCTTGTACCAAGTTTGGGCTGGAGCAATGAATTTTGGTCAAAAGCCGTTATGTTATTGTCGTCGCATTCCCCAATTTTTTTTTTTTTTTACTATAAGGCAGTTGAAAAGAAAAGGTGTCAATATAAAAAATGCTTTTTACAAGCAACAATTTGATTTGTTTTGTTTTCTTTCTTTCTCTTCGTTATGATGATAACAAAGTTGACTTCATTCGCATCCCTTTTTTAAGGGAACCCTTCTCTTTGAGTGAAACAAAATGGATAAAGTTTATTTGAGAAGTTATCTTTAAACAGTGCGTCCAAGTAAAAACGAAACCGATGATTATCGATGTTTTATCATAACTTTAGCACTACTTTAATTAATAAATCACATATATGTGTAAAGCTTAGATCCTCCTCTTTCATTTGATGCAACGCATATGATGCATATTCCACGCATGAATGATTAAAAACAATTTGAAGAAAGGGTACCAAATAGTCATTTAGCGGACGGTATTCGAATTTCAAATGCTTGCATGTCCATAATGTTATTAAACGAATTGGTTTTCACTGGCTGGCCGCTGTCCACCCTAACAACAAAGACGAAAGACTTCATGCATTGCTGATCGTCACGAAACGGAGTTTGTTGTTTGTCTCTACGGCAGGCAGTCAGGGGAAAACGAATTCGTTTGATAAAATTATGGAAATGCAAGCATTACTTTATACAAACAGAACTTTGTTATTCCTGGCTTATTCTTCCTGATTGAGTTGTCATATGAAAGGGCAGAAAATGAACCTTTTGGAAATGTGATTTTCTCTTTGAAATTCAGATACTGTCCGCCAAATGACTTTTTGGTACCCTTTCTTCAAATTGTTTTTAATCATAAATTGAATGTAGATTGATAGGGAAAAGCAATCCAAAGAGATGTCTGAATTTTAGCGAAAATCGTTCGCCATTCCTGCTCTTTCATACTACTATTCCAAGCAGAAGTAATTAATTTCTTCAGCACTCATGATAAATTCGTTTAACAGTTGATTCCCCTCGATTGATTATTTTGTTCGGATTATTTGACGGGGAGAGATAGAAGTAAACGGTCTCATGCTTAACGACGTTGTATTATTATTCTTATTTGTTCATGGTCTGATGGTCTCTACAACAGCTTTTATCGGTAGACTTCCTGAACGAAGTTTCAATTGTTGTTAAGAATTTTTTGGTTGCCCTCTGTAGATTATGATGATGTGTTTGATCTCGTTTTCAATAACAAGATCAAACACATGATAATAATCTACTGGGTGCAAGCCAATACGTTCATGTATGCTATACTCTTTCCACACTCATTATTATCTGAGGGGTCCACAACTATAAGGTTTGCATTTCAGTGGACCTCTCCATTTCCTCAAAATATAAATACAATTAAAATTCATAATTCAATTTTTGTCTTCCTCAAATGTATAACTTACTGTTAAGATTTATCTATTACAAATGTAATTATATGTTTTGTATACTTTACATTGTATTCGTTATTATGTACTCGCAAAAGGTGGCCTTTCGCGCGTTTTGTGTGAGCGATAAAGTTTTGAAAGGAGTAAAGGACGTAGGCCTTCTTGAAAGTTGACACAATGGTGGATTAGAAAAACAAAACAAAAGAAGTTGGTGAATGCCATCCTAAACAGAATTATAATAATAATGATATGTGCTTATATAGCGCCTAACACTTATTGGAAGTCTCTAAGCGATCTACAATAGGGACTTTTAGATTTGCTTGGACTGAAACGTGTGACGTCCATTCAAGGCAGTGCATTAAAGACCGTCAACACTACTGGGCCAGAAGGGATTAGACCTCACAGCGAGGTCACTGACAGGTGGCTTTCTCATTAACTCAGCTCTCAACTAACATAAGAAAGAGAGAATCATGGGGGACCAACAGGCACCGATTGGGGAAGTTTTCTATATAGAGGGAGCAAGTAGCTACAAGTAGGACAGTGGGGCTTTAAAAGGACGTCGATCGTAGCAATCCCCATTGTCTTCGTGCGAATCTAAAAGCCCATAATAATGCAGCATAATTACCCTGCAAGGCCTGCATTGCTTTAGCAGAGCAGCTGTCACGCGAGCTCTGCGTTTCAAGGAATAAATTCCTGCAGGTCCCCATTTACTTCACCTTGGTGGAGTGCAGCACAATGTAGATAAAATTCTTGCTATAAAAGGAAATCAACGTCCTGGAGTGGGATTGAACTCACGACCTTATGATTGAAAGACGAGAGTCAGAACCACTATATACGCTTCCAGATCGTGTGCAGTGTGCACCTTCATGTAAAATAATTAATACATATATTTACATCTACATCTACACGTATGCATTCCAGCCAGATTCCTACACAATGTACTAAATGAAAATGTCCATTTTCAATACTCGCTCATTCTTTATGCTTGAACTCTGCAAGTTATATGCATTTCTCATACTTCTATCACACATAAATGAAACTACTGAATGTTAAATGTCAATGAAATAAAACTCACTTCCTATGCAACAATCTGGCGCCACAAGTATATAATTCGTCTCACGGAAACTGCTCTGACTATACCTGTTGATAGAGGGAAGTTCCTCAATTTTTACTTCTAATGTGACGTCATAGAAATGAATATGTATAAGCACGCGTGTGTGTGTGTGTGTGTGTAATTGGGTTTTTACAGACGTGTATCAATCAGATATGATTATTTACGTCTGGGGACCGACCTTTAACGTCACCATCCGAAATACGTGACTCAGTTTCGAACCTGCGTCCTCGGCTGAATCAGTTTGTAACTTCCACATTTTAGCTGGATTACAGGCGCACGCCACAACGCCTAGTCGAAAAGGGGGTAATTATGAAAACCGGAAGGGGCACTTATAAGAAGTAAAATCAGCATTTATTAGGAAGGAAAATGGGGACGTGTCAGAATAAAAGGGGCATTTATAAGAGATGAAAAGAGCACTTATCAGGAGGGGAAGGGGCACTAATGAAAATGAAAAGGAACTACTTTCATAGATGAAAAGGAACAAGTTTTTTTTTAAATGGGGGCACTTATTATAAGGAAAAGGGGCACTTATTAAATAGGAAAGGGGGCACATGTAACAAAATATATGGTGCACTTATCCGAGTTAAAAGAGGCATTTTTTACAAAAGAAAGAGGAACTTGTCAAAGCAAAAGGAGAACTTCTCAGATTTGAAAAGGGCAATTATCAGAAGTGAAAAGGGACGCTTCTCGTATACCTGAAAAGGGGAACCTATATACTAAAGATTAAAAAAGGCACTAATGAGAATGGAAAATGGACACATATTGCAAAGGAAAATGGGAACTTGTCAAAGGAAAAGGGGTCCGTGTCAAAATAAAAGGGGCACTTATCAGAGGTGGAAAGGAGAAGGGGCACTTTTAAAAATTAATAGGGGCACTTGTCAAAGTAAAAGGGCGCTTTTCCTATGTAAAAAGGGGCACTTTTTGGGTACTTAAAAAATAGGAAGGGCACTGTACCCCCTGCCCCCCCCCGGGAGCGCCGCCTCTGACTCTACCGTTCCGAGGGGCCTGCTAATGATAAGGGGAAGGGTATTTTAATGGCACGTATATCATAAGGAAAAAGAACCCTTAGTAGAAAGAAAAAGGGGCACATGTGTTAATAAAAGGTATGTTTATCTGGGTTAAGAGGGGTAGTTCTAACAAGGGGAGGGGGCACTACCTACAAATTAAAAGGGGCACCTCTCAGATTTGAATAGGGCAATTATCAAAGATGAAAAGGGACACTTCTCGTACCTGAAAGGGGCACTAATTAGAGATTAAAAAGTGTACCTATGAGAATGGAAAATTGACACTTATGGCAAGGAAAAAAGGAACTTGTTAAAGGAAAAGGAGTTCGTGTTAAAAGTAAAGGGGCACTATTCAGAGGTGAAAAGGGGAAGGGACACTTTTACAAAAGGAATGGGGGCACTTTTCCTTTGAAACCATGCCCCTCCCCCGGGAGGGCCGCCCCTTCGCGTCAGTAAATCACCCCCCCCCCCACCTAGATGATAATAGCAAAAACTCTACCTGATTTTCCAACCAACTATAATTATTATAGTTAAAGACAATGTTTATGCTCAAGGTAGTTTATAAACATGGGAAATTGACAGAAGCAATCATATATGTTTTCTTGTGCCTTATAGTTACCTTCAATGTTATTAAATGCTGGGTGGACTGATGGATATATAAGTAGCGTCTGAGATTCGAACCACTAAAAGGCCGGTGATTCAACCACAAAACCACAGCAGCTTCATTCCGGAAAATCTTGCTTTCAACGATAATTTCCTCTCTTTTATAGTGGCCCCAAAATTGGAGTTTTTGTTGTTGTATGTCAATCAATGTTGGGGAAAATTTGATACTTTACATCCAAAACAAATTAGCATTTGAATAATAAGGTTTCCCCCATCTCAAGTTATGTCATTTACTCAACCTCCTACAAATGATTTTTTATTATATTAAATCATGTATGAAAACATAATTTATACAGTCACATGTATTACACATTTCTAAAAAAGTGAAACGCAAAATAAAACAATGACAAGGAAAAGCACATCGCATTTCAATGGAAAGAACAGTACATACCACTTACATACCGAATCAGAAAATCATCCTGATAATTTAACATTCTTGGTAACCGTAGAGTATATATCGTCCTTGTTTTCACGAAGTGACGGTAGTGAGGAAAATGGTAACGCAAAGTGAATGCAATTTTTTTTCACTACCGTCACTTCGTGAAAACAGCGACGATATGGTTTAATTCGGAGACACATTCTCTTGTAATTTTGAGGTTGAAGGTGGAGTATGACACTTCCAAACATGTCCCCTTTAGGCCAAACAAAAACAAAAAACATGTTTAGCGTCCTGCTTTTTTGAAAAATAGGAAGGAGGAGGAGGCCCTTTTTCTTTTTTTTCAAAATGGCCGCTCAAAATGGCCGCTCGGTAAATTTTCCCTAACAGTCGATTTTTTTCTTCAAAATGGCCACCGGCATTTTTTTTTTTTTAAATCAGAAATAGATCCATTTTAGCAGTGTTTTTCATGTTTTTTTTCATTGGAAAAGGGGAGGCGGCCCCCAAACAGGAAGCAGGCGGGGACGCTAAACATGTATATATATTTTTAATGGCCTTATTGAAATACTATGTGTTTTTAATATTATGACAATTCGTTACCTGTTGGATTCTTTTGTTCTTTTGTGACTATTATGATGTCCCCAATCTCATTCCGTGAGTGTCGTAATATATATTTTTGTTATTTACAGTGCGACGGTCCCAGAAAAAAAAGCTGAACCCTTAATCCAATATTTACTGTGAACGAAATGTGAGCTTTATAGATATGATTCCTTGCTATTCATAAAGTAAAATTGATATGCTTTCCATTAAAAGTGATATTAATCCATGTCAAATGACATGTCGCAACCCACATGTGGCATTTTTGTAAAACTGTGAAAATTAAACTAAAAAAAAAGTGAGGATATTGTTCTTATGTTTTTTAAAATTTTGTTATAGTTTATTTGTTATTTTTAATAATGAAGGCAAATTAATGCCATCATAATTATGTACCAGACGGTTAGGCCTTAAATAAAGGAGATGTTGTATTGGGGTTGTATATTGCCCTTTAGGTGCCAAAACATGGGTCGGTCGGTCAGATTTTGTTTTCCTTTTGTTTTTTCCTTCTCCTTCTTAGGGCTGATATTCTCAGTTTTGAATGCTTTAATATATTTTTCTCTCTAAAAAACGGTTAAAAAAAAAAAAAAAGTTAAAAGACGACCGTAGATTTCAAGATTTTGGGGTCGGTCGCAAAGGGCAATACAACATCTTTTCTTTTGAAGCCTTACAGACAGGCAGACAATGTCAGATTTACTCTGCGGTTCAATATAAAGACAAATACACAGAGAGATCAGACGGAGAAACAGATAAACAATAGAGATATACCGAGACAGAAAGGAAGAAAGAAGGAAACACAGACCGACAGAGCAAGTGAAAGAGAGAGGGTGAGAATTGGACGGTGGATATATCATCACTCAGGCACGAGAACAGGGATAAACACAAAAGAGAGAGAGAGAGAGAGAGAGGGGGGGGGGGGGGGGTTAGAGAGGAAGAGAGCGAGAGAGAGATAGAAAGAGGGAGAGATATTGAGAATGTGGTAGCGAAAGGAGAGGCATAGAGAGGGGGTGAGAGGGAGGGGGCGGGGGGGGGTGGAAGAGCAAGAGACAGAGAAAGAGGCAAATAGTCAAGTACTAAACAAATACTAAACTCGACCATGTTAAAAGAAATATGAAAATTCATTCATCCACAATTCATGCGATAATATATCTTTCCAAGATGCACACACTCTCAATGAACACCTCATGAAACAAAGGCCTCCCAAATCAAAGTTCGATCAAACTTGTAGGTGTAGCCATACACTGTAATTAGGATGAAGTTATTCAAAAGGTGAAGACAAAATTATCGCAGACTTTTGGGTCAATTTTACAAACATTTATTGTCCAACTTCCTGCCGCATAAGAAATGAGAGAAAATTGAAAAAGTAATATCACATTATAATATCTAAGGATATGTTTAGTACAATAAATATTGTTCAACTTATGAAAATAATCTGCAATTCTTTGTCGATGCATAATAGTTGTATGATTTAAAATATGAAATTTCTGCTTTTTTAATAATTATTTGTCTATACAATGTTAAGTATTAATCTGTCACTCTACAGACTGCAATTTTTTTTCTCCAACTGTACTTTCTATCTAATAGAACACACAAAAATGAAAAAGTATCTATATAAGATTGAATATTGGCTTTTCATCAAAAACTGATAGATCATACATATATTAAACCATAAGTCATTGTTTCATGAGGTCAAATTTGAACATGACCCCTGTTTCGATTTGACCCCTTTCAATCATTAAAATTTAAGGTGACCCTATCGTTGAATGTTGCTATGATAGGGATATCATTTTCATTATTACATTGATCTACAAGTCTTTAAATCAATGTCCATTGCTAAAGATTTATATAATTCAAAACAATCTGCCGTGTACATTTTGTGTGCATTTCTTAGCGCATGCACCTACTGCAAAGATTGTTAATATGCTGAAAAACATCATAATACTGTGTTAACATGGGCTGTAAGTTTTTAAAGATATGTCAATATCATTCATTTTACCTGACATCTGTTGAAAGAGGTGTAAAACCATGTGGTTTTAATCTTTGATTGTCTATCTTCAGCAAGATGTGTTTTTAGCAAGATATCAACCTATATTTACCTCTCCATACCCAAGAGAAGAGAAATGGTTATCAAGATTGATCATGGCATTCTTCTGTGGTCGCATTTGCTACGTGTGCATGCCCCACCCCCCTTGGACTACACGGGAGGAACACTTCCCAGGAAGCGGAGATGGTGCACATATTGTGTGCACAACATATTGAGGGGTCAGTGACACAAAGACGTAACTCCATTTTGGCCATTTTGAGAAAAAGTGGTTTATTTGTCACTGAGCACTTGGGCCAAGTCTTTGTGTTTCCTGGAAAGCCCACATTTTTCTGAACATTTTTTATATCAAATACTCATTTTGGCAAAACCCTCGATATATATGATTTAATCCAATGACTGTGGTAATAACTACTGTAAAGCAGCTATGAGACATTAGTATCAAGCTCTTTAGAAATTCAGCTTATCGTAATTCATTCTGTACATGTTTAGATGTGATCTTTCTTGAGATTAAAGGTAATACAGAGTTTTGGTATGGGGTCATGAATTTGGTTCAAATGAACATATTGGAAGCATATGCGATTTTCTCGGTTGAAATCGAGTCTGAAATGATTAAATTGTAAATAATAATCTCTTTATGTTGTATAGCGCCCTCTCAAGACTGATATTCCTTTACCTTTAAAACGATGTTTCTTGACTACAATCGACCAATTTGCTATTCCTGTTTGGAAATTATAAATCAGAACTGCATATTCTGAGATTTTCATGGGCGCAGCTACCATGGAATGGACTAAGCCACTATTTGAAATATTCTAAATTTACCGGGAGCACCGGGTAAATTTTTGATTATGCAATTTCTCGAATGCAGAAGTCTTTTAGGGGCTAAATTTTCTAGTGATTATAATACATCCACAGGTGCATCCAAATATATAAAAATTGTAAAGAATTACTCTCCATCCAATTTTCAAAATTTCCCAAAACTGTGCATTACCTTTAAAGGCCGTCTGTACTAGTTCGGCCAGAAGGGATTAGACCACCCAGTGAGATCACTGACAGGTGGCTATCTCATCAACTCTCAATTAACATAATAAAAAGAGGATCATGGGGGACCGGTCAACAGGCACCGATTGGGGAAGTTTTCTATATAGAGGGGGCAAGTAGCCACAAGTAGTACAGTGGTGCTTTAAAGGAGAAAACCTGACAGATAAAGTGATGACATTCGTTCAGCCTATACATTATTCTAAGCCATTGGTGACGTTAAAGATCGGTTGAGAAGGAGTCTTCATTCATCAGGGGTAGCCGAAAGACTGGTTCCAACTGCAACATCTAGAGAGAGAGAGAGGGACACATAAACACTGACAAATTACAACGACACATATATACAAACTGTATAGCGACAGATTATACTGATAGAAAAAATGAGGGAGAGAGAGAGAGAGGGAGAGAGAGAGAGAGGTAGATATTAAAAGGGGCGAGAAGACCTGAATACCACCCAAAAATGATATTTAAAAAATATCCTGACGTATTTTGATGTCCTGTCTGCAAATGTCTTATCTTGCCATATTAGCCCCACAAAAATTGAATAAACAAACAAAACAATAACATAAAAACAACAGACACTTGCCCAACCCTGGCTATAATAATAGCTTTGTGTACTATATGAAATACATCTTCTAATCATCAAAAATATTTAAATATTGCATCACTTGTCTTTATATCTTCAAGAACATAATACATGAATAATGTACATTTTAATGTATAAATGCACATGCAAATGTAATAATAGATATGCTGAATACTGTGATACAAGAATGTTATGCTCTATGCAAAAATGTCAAAACATGCATATTTATTTTCAAACAGGAAAATTGACTTATAAGCAAATGTACAATAATAAGTTTGAGGGAAAAAATTTAATGAATATACTTTGAGAGATAAAGCATGCATCAAAATGATAGTATGATGTATTACTAAAACACAGGAGTCTCATTATGTAAAAACCAGTGTTCCATAATGTGGTGTCAGCGCATGCATATAGCAACTTAAATTGTAACAAATGATGGTTTGATGGGTTTGTTTGACCTGATTGCATGTGTATGCTTGTAAGTAAGCAACCAGGGGACCGATGGCTCTGAGTTCTCTCCAAGGGACTTGGTATTGAGATTTTTGTTTTGCCTTACCAAAGTGCATCAGCGCATTGACTTGTTTTTTTAACCCAGGACTTCCCGGCTACAAGACCACTGCTTTACCACTGAGCCATAGTGTCTCCTCTCCTTAAATACAATACTTAGTTGGCACAGCTAGTTACATGTAGGCCTATTGAACATTTATTAAAGAGTTTATTTCCAAATTAGTTTTACCTTTTATAACTGATGACATACCTAACATTAATTCAAATTTAAGGTAGAATCTTTGGAGAATAAAAAAAGGTTTTGTTTATAAAGATGACTACCATCCAAACATTTTAAGATATTGTTTATGATGCAGCATTTCCTCGAAAATGTATACAGAGATGCCAACTTTTGGAAAACAGAAATAGGGAGGATTTGTAACCGACACCAAATAATGTGCGCGTAGCACACATCTCGAGCGCGTAGCGCCCGACCCATGCGGCCGGGGTCCAGGGCCCGCCTTAGGGCCCTGGAAGCTCTGGGGTTCTAGATGCTCTCTGGTGCAATCTGAGCCTTATTTTGCAGCATTTTACATGTGTATTTAGTTAAATAATTCCCACTTTTTTTTAAAATAACATACAAATTGTACAAAATGCATGATGAATTCCTTTCAGACTTCCGAATACACGGGTACTTGATACTGTTTCGGTCTTATACTTCTGAGACCATTTCTTGGTCTTCTTTTGCTGATTTTCCGCCATTTGGACGGTCAATATCCACGCATTGGTTACGGCGATCCATATGCTGAAACAATCTTTTGCTACTTTGTCTTTTAACATAGTGGAAATACTACATGCTAAAGTTAAAAGACGATATTTCTAATTCAATTCACAGATATATATGCTGATAAGCGCCAAAAAAAAAAAAAAAAAAAAAAAATCATTTTTTTTTTTTTTTTAAATAAATCGGGAGGATAAGGATGGCAATCGTAAGGTCGGGAGTTGGGGTGAATTATCGGGAGCCTCCCGATGAAATCGGGAGGGTTGGCATCTCTGATGTATATTAACATTACACTTCTGGATGGCAATACATCTTGTATGTCATAACTGTAATGATGTTGTACGACATAATTAGACAGACAAGACTCAGCATTCCATTTTAATGTGCTTATTGTTGCAGAAAAGGTATGTTTGCATGTTGTGAATTTTGAAATAACATAAAAAGACGAAGTTGCATTGCGCAGTAAGGCTGTTGCCAAAATATTAGCATTATTTTGTTCCCAGAGAAGCAAAGAGTGATGTGATGTTCCATGTTAGTGTATTTAATAGATGACGTTTGACAGGCAAGTTGGCTGCACACAAACTGTGTATCATATATGATAATCTGTGTATCACATATGACAATCTGTGTATCATATATGATAATCTGTGTATCATATATGACAATCTGTGTATCATATATGACAATCTGTGTATCATATATGATAATCTGCAGAAATGCAATCTGAGAAGATGCACAACTCAGGTAATGGTCATTAAAATGCAGTTTAAATAAAATCACTATTTTCCAGCCCTCTGAACCCTTTGCATAAAACAAGAAAGTAAATTTAAAAAATGTGAGCAAAAAACATTAAATAAAGCAAAACAGACATAAAATCACCAATATCAATCCCTCTAAATCCTTTGCATGAAATAAAAAGAGCATAATTTTTCTGAGCAATAAACAGTAAAATAAAGCAAAACAGACAACAATGATAGTTTCTGACAAAGTTTATTCTAATATATCTGTTTTAATATTAAATATTACTTGACTAACATTTTGGAAGAATATAAATTTCATCTGAACCATACTGAATTCTCATTTCTGATTCGTTTTCATGACAATATTCAAACATTCTATACTGACATTCATAGCAACTATTCTGCACAATAAAATAACACAAAAATATCTCTAGACTCATCAACGAAATTTGACATTTCATGACAAACAATATTCCATCATTTTTTTCTCCAACAGCGATATATAAAAGATAAATAAAAGTAAAACAAATCCGTTATCTCCTTCTGATACATCTTCAAAACCTTCATTTTTGACACAATGCATTTAAAACATCTAAATGTATTCAAACGTACTCTTTGAATAAGTTTCAGCATATCTATACCATCTCAACATAATGGTAACTCAAATGAAGATAAAATGGTGAGAAATAACTAATTGTTTACAAAGCATGGGACGATTTAATTTATGACAAAAAAGACTTTCAATAAACGCCCCTATCAGAGATATGCAAGCTCTCAAAAACTTATCTCAAAATTTGTCTCTAGCACTAGATGGGTTTCATGAAAGTATTTGCAAAATTTCATTGGATTTATACGATATTTGACTTGAATACATTTGAATTTCTCCTATTCCCATGCTTGTTGATTCGTTGGTGTTTCAAAGACTATAATTGTGCCTTTACATCTACATATGAATCAGACCATGAATATTTCAATAAAAATCATGCGACTTTCATTGCAAATATATTACAATTCTGATTTAAAAAAACATACAAACTTTGTTCAGCAGAAAAAATCTAAGGTCCAATTTATGCTTCTACTTTGGCCATTTGAGAAGAAATGAACAAAAGTACATTTCATTCTATTTAGCTACATTCCTGAATTGCAGAACCGGCATGCAGCATGAAATTCATTGAAAGCCGAGGCTTCATATATGGCACATTGCTCTATTAACATTGGCTTGTGGGTGAACACTGTCCATATGAAGAATACAGACTGATTAATGTACATCACAAAACAATCATCGTACTAAAATCTATACAATATAACTTATGAATTCATGATTGAATTAACTAGGGAAATACCCTTTCTAAAGATCTCTGACACAATATGAGTTATCTACTTTTAAGTATTAAAATAAGACGACTTTTACCAAGCTTATGGATTACCGGTATCTCTCAATTCATTATTTTTAATTTGAAGAATAAAATGACATATAACAGTGCGAAGTTACATACAAAGATCGTCTTTAATTGTTATGTACATGTAACTAATTTGTGCGATGTCCTTTATGTGTGTTCTCTATTCCATCATCCTTTAAAGGAGCTGAATTATTTATATTTTAAAGCCCCATCCCCCATGATCCTCTTTTTCTTATGATAATTGAGAGCTTCTTTGATGAGATAACCATCTGTCAGTGACCATGCAGGGAGGTCTAATCCCTTCTGGCCAAACTAGTGCAGATAGGCTTTAATTCAACAGGGTAGCCCCGCCAGTAGTTTAAGTAATGTTATAATTGGGTCTTATTCAATATACTTCTCTTTCAAGAAGTTTGTGGCTGTTTGCACAGAGTCATAATCTTAGAGACTTGAATCATTTTGGAACAATATATATATATATATATGTGAAGCAATGTGTAAGAAGCAATCCTTCCATCAAGTGGTGCCTATTGTTTTGTGCAAAATTGCATGTGTGGCAAAGGAGCGGCAGTGCAAAGAGGTGAGGAAAGCAACTGAAGTGTGAAGTATCTTATTCGCAACTTTTTTTTCGCGGCTGTCAGATCATATCAGATTATAATTGCTTTGTCCCATTTCATCCTAAATACAAATGCACCAAGTACCGATGACAGAACCCGTTGCACCAAAATTACCACTGATGGTAACTTTGCAATCAATGGTAACCACCGTACCATGGAAACCTTGATTTTCATTGGCTGTTGAGCCCTGCTACCATGGTAGTTGACATTGATGGCAAAGTTACCATCAATGGTAAGTTTTATGCAACGGGCCCAGGTCTCAACCCCTGGAGCTGGTGATCAGTTTTACAGCACAGCGAATGCGTAGTGCTCATGGCTTTGAGGTGGTGGTGAGGAGGATAGTTGTGAAGGAACACCAGTCTTCTATTTCAGCATCACTAAAAACCATGACATGTTGTTTAAAAATAGCTACGGTATCCAGAATAGGGTGATCCCTTCGAGTTATATCTGAAATCAATAAAACTAACGGAATATTGAAGCTGTTCTTTTCTTAAAGGGCAAATTTGGGGATATTTGTGATTGCCAGGTGTAATACATGTCATCAGTATTCAGATTATCCTGCTTGCTCTCTCGGTAAAGGTGTGATGAAATCAGTCTGGAGTACAAAGACTATCCATTTTCCAACTACTCTCCTCCCTTACTCTGCAGGCACAAACTCTAATTTGACAATTTATCACAATTCCTAAAGCCTTGAGTAGAGCCTAGCTCTGTCAGTTTCTGGCTGTGTCCAGAGCAGCTGCAGTACAGAGCCTATGCAGTATATGCCGTCAGCCTAGTCTCATAGTGCAGACACTGTTACTCATAGTGACTAACGAGGGTTTATGCCCGCTATAAACTACTCCTCACTTTATATGAGAGTGGATAGTCTACAACAAAGGCTTACAAAATCCAGACTGTGTTTAACTAGTCTCTCTGGAGAATGAAACAAAATATTCAGCCTGGATAAGAGGCTTGCACAATGACTTGACAAATTGCTTCAAGTAATGTTGAGAACTTATATAACTAGGGTGCAATGTTGTGAAGGGGAATGGCAATATACAACTCGGAACGTTTGGAGTGGGACTGAGATTAAATACTTTGAAGATTTAACACAAAGATATAGAAAAATCAAAACACTGAGTACAAGTGTATTATATATCCACGTACTTGAGATGGCAACAGAAACAGAAACAAATTACACTGCTGATAGCAAACTGAGGATCTGCATAACGAGTGTTAATTGCTAAAATTAAGTGATGTTAATGAGGTAGCTTAATAGCGCAATGGATTGGCACGAAAAGATGCATCCGGAACCCAAAATGCATGATAGTTTGTTGTTTAAAAGTACTTTACTGACATATCCAAATGAAAGTTTAGCTAATAATAAGCCTCATCGAGATGGTATATGCATTTTTTAACATATCTATACCCTAACAATTAAGATTTTACCTCTATGCGATGAAATTATGATTTTCAACAATTATGACAGCCTACTGTCATTAAACGGCTGGATTTACGTCTACTTTCAAGCAGCCAATCACAACCCATTATTTTTTCACGTGCTTGTTCCTATAGCTTCTGCTTATATCGTCTGATTTCATCTTTCTGTTTATTCTTGTGATTTACTACTATGAGTGCAAGGCGAAAAGCTTCAATTTGTCTCTTTTCGTTGCTATTCTTCAATTATGCAGTTTGCATATCGGACGCGTCTTTTCATGCTGCAAGTTTCACTGTGAAGCTACCTTAAGAGTCACTCACGGAATACCATATGAAGGGAACTAAAAAGGAATGTTAAGGTGTGAATATCACCCGATGAGAGCTAAAAGGGCGTTAACTCAAAGGGTGATATTCTCGAAAGCGGACTAACTTTAGTCCATGGTTTAATCCACCGACTAAGTATGGAATGCCAAGTGTCCATATGAATATGTTTTTGAATAATTTAATCTGTCACTAAACTAAAATAAAATGTAATAACGTAATTAATAAAGAACAATACAACTATGATATAATTATGTATTCATGGTTATTTAAGGACATATCAAATTATTCAAAAATATATTCATATGGACACTTGGCATTCCATACTTAGTCGGTGGATTAAACCATGGATTAAAGTTAGTCCGCTTTCGAGAATATCACCCAAGGAGTTAAGGCCCTTCTGGCTCCAACCAGACTACATAAGAGTATGATCAAAGGCACAATGTTACATTGGTCAAACTGTCTTTGACAGCCTTCATTTTTCAAGATTGATTTTGGTTATCGCTTAATTTGACCCAGAAGTCTGCCCAAAGAGAGATTTGCCAGTTTATACAAACACCAAAGAACAGAAAGGGAGTGTTTGAAAACAAAATATGGTTTAGAATATTTTTTAAAAGGAGCATTTGTTTTGTAGTAATACGGCCAAATCATTATATCCTATAGGGTGTGTGATTATGAAGTGATGTGGATAGTGTATATCTCCAACAATATCTCCAAGCATTTCGGAAAATGATACTGAAGGAAATATACTCTGGGGAATTCTCTGACTTCTGCTATTAAACCCCTTTTTCTTTCAATTGGAGTTGAAACAACGTGCCTTTAATCACACTATGAACACAAGGAGGAAGTGATGGTCTTCTTATTTTGTTTAAAGCCTGTCTGCACTACTTGTATCTACTTGTGCCCTCTATATAGCAAACAATGCCTTAACGGTAACCTTTGGTCCCCCATGATCCCCTTTTTCTTATGTTAACTGAGAGCTGATTTGATGAGATAACCACCTGTCAGTGATCTCGCAGGGAGGTCTAATCCCTCCTGGCCAAACAAGTGCAGACAGGCTTAAGATGTGAAATAATGAAGTTTATACAGATTTGAAGATGAAGAATAATAATAACATATAAAACGCAACAGAAGATGTATAATCATGAACAGCAAAAATGTTACCTTGAGATAACTAGGTATAAATGCTCACAATTTCTCATGTCTGACAACTTTAACAGTTGTCAGAAATACACTTACTGTTGATAAGTCAGGCATGCCTAATATTGCAAAAAAAATTGTAAGGTAGTTGCCTCTGTGAGCAAGTAGGCCTAGCTACCATAAGGTGCCTTTCTAAATAAAACCTAAAAAATAGCATCACTGGAATGGGTTAGTAAATGTAGTGTCACTGCATGCATTAATACTAGACTTCACATTTCTGCGTGGGTAGCTACTTGGTGAGAAAACTGAAAAATTAAGGTTATTTGGCGTTTTGATTTGTTTTCAATGATTATTGAGTTGTTCTGCTGTCATACATTACATTGCATCTGAAAGTTTAGGAAGGTCATACCTAAAGGAAGGAATCACAAAAAAAAATTGGTAAAAAATTAGAAAACAATCACTTTGAAATGCATTTCTTAAGAAAATGTATCTGCCTTTAATAGCAGAGAGTATATGGGGCCAGTCACCACGAAATGAGTCCAGTGTCGCATTAGGCTCAATCGTAGTAATAGCGATGTATAGTGTGTATGTACTGAAAATTGACCCACATACCACATTTAAGATTTTTCCAAAAATCGACTTATTAAAGTCTTGTAGTTTATGTCCCCAGAGCTTAGGTCACGAAAATATCTCCTTCTAACATTTTTTGGCAAATAATATAGGCTATGTTACGCATCATTAACTTAATTACACCTAATTATCTAAAAACTGGGTAATCCCATTGTTTATAAAGTCCAATTAGGTTTAAGTTCATATTTCTGGATATAATTTATCAATTTTAATGTGTGACCCCTTAATTTAAAGCTTACTTAATGTAGATTCATATAATACTTAAAAACAGGAATAAAATTTTTGACCAACTGGACTCATTTCGTGGTGACAGGCCCCATATATTAAATTTTGCATCGAAAGTAATTAAAGAATTCTTGCTCGAGTAAACGGAGGTCACTTATACGTTCCAAAGTGAGTGTTTTAAGTTGGAAACAATTTGGAAAATTTAATTATGAATTTAAAAAAGGACAACACTTTGAATTCAAATTATCACCTGATTCTATAACTTGATAACTCTTATTTTTTCTTTAAAAAAAAAATCATATGGTGCAATTTGTTAATGCAAATTGATGTAGCAGAAGCAATTGCATTAGTAGAAATAAGCACAAATGCGCAAGTAAAATCTTTTGCTTTAATAGTCTCCTATTAAAAGCTATGTCATCGACAGGATATTATTTGATATATATTGTTCTAAAGATTTTTGAGAGCTGTGACCATAATATTGCAATTACATCAACATGTATACATTATTTGGTAGATTTTTACCCTGTATAGAAGGAATAAACTTGATAAATTTCTAAAAATATCTTACTATACCAGCCGTTTATTATTTAATTATTTGCTAACCGAAATGGAAAGAGGAGCAGAAAGCACTTTACATGTTTAAATGTGAGTATCCCCCATGTAAAAAAAAAAATAGTTTAAAGTCATGAAATCATCATTCATTAATAATTTTTGAAAAGCCATCAAACCCCATATCATAACATAGTATCCATTCCTTTTATACAAAAGGAAAAACATGTCATTCTGACTTTAAATAACAGCCAATAATTTTTTGGGGAGCAGAGGAATGAATGATGAAAGAATTTTATTTAAAAAAACAGGTAACTTCAAAAATTTTCACATTTCCCACTTATTAACGACAACAAACTATAATTGCACTGACTTTCTACGCAAACTTCACCGGTAGAATAAATACTAAAAATCAATGCACTGAAGACGAATATTGCTAATTTTTTTAGTCATGAAAAATACATGGACAATCAAAACCAAAAAAACAACTATCACAAGCCATACTCGATTTGTAATCAAAGTTGCGTATAGTCTCCAACAGATTTTGAGCTCGTAGAAAACAAACAGTTCATCTTGAGTGAAGTATATTACAGAGATCAGTTAAAACACTTGACAATTATGTACAAAGTAATATTTGGCATTGGTATTGCCGAGTAAAAAAAAACATGAAACAAACGTAATGATGGCATTCGTGAATATGGTAATATAAATAGCTTGACGAGAGATATGTCATGCTCCTATTGCACATGAAATAGAGCATCCCATGGAGGCTTCTTCCTACCAAGTATTCACCTAGATCAAACTGAACCCATTGCCTACTGCAACTGGGTTGCCCCTGTATTAACCCTATGGCAATGAATGGATGCAGTATTCAGCAGGTTAACCAGCTGAACATGGTTCCAGAGAACTTTTGGGCCAGGGTCTATGGAAATGCGTGTTCTACCAAATTTTTATTTTAAATGAGGACCAATCATTTTATTTCGTTTTAAAAATATCTGTTTTAGGATACCATGGTACATGTAGTATCCCTGATGATGTAATATTGAGTTTAAAGCCCCACTGCACTACCTATAGCTACTTGTGCCCTCTGTACAGCAAACAATGCCTAATCGGTGACCATTGGTCCCCCATGATCCCCTTTTTCGTATGTTAATTGAGAGCTTATTTGATGAGATAACCACCTGTCAGTGACCATGCAGGGAGGTCTAATCCCTCCTGGCCAAACTAGTTTAGTGGGGCTTTAAGTTCAGAACTTCTGCACACAAGAGGAAAATGTTCTTTTGCATGCAGAGAATCCAAGCCACGTTTTGGTTCTTTCGCAAGCTGTCTTCATTCCTTCAAATTTCTTTGAACTGTCAAAAGCTTATGAAAGGAATTTGGGATATCCGGTAGCTTTATATCTAACACCAGAATTATTAGGCTGTCTACGTAGGCTATGATACTTTGCGTACCTGCATTTCAAGAGGGTGCTACTACTGAACTTCCCAATTTTCTTGTACATCTAGAGCAAATATGAACATCAAATGGGTACGTGAAATTGATGTTTGGGAAAGGAGGTTTAAGACCAACTAGCCATGCGGGGCAAGTATAAGAAGAACACTTTCTGTCGCTGCTCTGGATAAGATGTACCGTAGTAGTTCTGGGGGTTGTTTCACAAAGATCCTAAGTTGAACTTATCTCTTAGTTGGACTTTACAATTATGGAAAGCTGTTAGCATCCTTGAAAATATTTTGTAAAAGTTATTTTAAAAGGAATAAAATATTGATTCAATTCATTCATATTTTCTATTATCATGGGAGATTTCATGTTCTTGATGTGGAATTCATGAAAAGTCTAAAATAATTTTTGCTTTTGAATATATTTCATTATATGGCTACAAATGGCTCTCCATAATATTTAAGTCCAACTTTGAGTTAAATTCGACTTAGAGTCTTTGTGAAACACCCCCAGGTCAAGCTACAATCTACCACTTTCTAGACTTTACAGACTGTTTTCAGTCCGCAATATGGTAAAGACAGTTTGCTCCATCGATAATACTTGAAACAAATAATGATTAATGGAATCGATACTGTTAACAGTCAAATAATACTCTTAGATGAATTCAAGAGAAGGCCCCTTTTGAAAAAATTTGAAATGCAATACACGATAGTTGACAGTATGATGATAGCTACAGATCCCTCGCCCATATACATTCTGCAATTCAATGCAAAAGTTATGTTAAAAAAGGGAAATTGTATAGAGTTGATACCTAGCTGTCACGCGCAAGAGAGTTCTCGTTCAAGTTAGCCTTTCGGATTCAACGAATCATTCATTCATTTTGACGCTGTTATGAATTGCCATACGGTAGCTATAGCGATCCGAAAAGCTTCGATGTACCTTGTTAGTGCTATCTCTGAGGAAAGATTGCGATTCCTCAGCCGCCGGATCCGAATGGCTACCCCCCGCGTTAGAGTTGGTTTTACGGAGGATCGACTTGGAGGAGGAGGAGTTGCCCTCCGGAGATTTCCTCCCGTCGGACGACGGCGACTTCACCGATGATGACGACTTGGACAGCGATGAGGAGGACGATGAAGTGAACTTTGGCAGTTGGTTTGGGGCTGATGCGGACCGTGATAAGGTGGATGAGGAGTGAGATGATGCAAACTTAGGAACGGGAGCAGGAGATGACCTCTGAGCGACCGACGATGAAGATGATGGGGCGGGCGTGGCTGACCGGGGAGGTAGGGAGCTGAAGGGCTGGGAGCGGAGTAGGTAGATGTACGTCTTGAACCTTGAGATCTGTAGAGAAAAAAAAAAAAAACGAAAATCAAAGTAAGGAAAATGATGACATTGTCTGATACTTGACAATGCATAATATCATCTTCTTTTCCACTTAACCCTTTGGTTGCTTTCTTCACCTCTCTACAGGGTTCCTCATTTGCCACACATGCAATTTTGAACAAAACAATACGCACCAATTGGCAGATAAATTGCTTTGTGCAAGACAATGAGTGATTTCAAGTTGGGTGTTAGTGTTAGTGTTTAGTGCAATCATCAATTTGCTGATGAAATTAAGAGCCTGATACCGACATTGATAGCTTAACACTAACAGCGAACTGGAAATCAACATTTGCTTAAACCCTAGGGGCTAGTGTTATCGAATAGGACATTTGTACGTAAAATCTTAACACCAGCCACAAAGGTCGGTTCAGCAGACGGTAATTTTGCAAAATTATTAATACTAGCTACTGGAAGTGACAGTATTCAGAGGTCAAAGCCTTAACACCAGCTGATTTCCATTTGGGTGTTAAGGGCTGGTGTTAGTGTTTATTAAACATTAACACCAACCTTAAACACCCATCATGGGTTGATCAGTCAAAACAAGACCTGAATATCCGAAAGGCGAAAGCCTGGACGGCTTTGAACAAGCTGACAGCCATTTGGAAATCAAACCTCGGTAGAAAACTGAAAGTCTGTTTCTTTAGGGCTTCAGTGGAAACTGTACTGCTCTATGGATCAGAAGCCTGGACATTGACCAGTAGCCTGGCAAAACAACTGGATGGTTGCTATACAAGACTCTTGAGAGCAGCACTAAATGTCAACTGGAGTGACCATATGACCAATATTGAACTGTATAGGGACATTACATCGATCTCAGCCAGACTGAGAGACCGTCGCCTCCGTTTCAGTGGGCACTGCTGGAGGAGCAAGAGTATAATCATTTCACAAATGCTCTTCTGGGAGCCCTCAAGGGGCAAACGCACCAGAGGGCGCCCAGCAATGACCTACATTGACCAGTTAGAAAAAGACACCTGTCTACCAAGACAGGAGCTCTCAAAGATCATGGAGAATAGAACTGAATGGAAAAAGCTTGTCAAATCAGTGCGAGTATGCTCGACCTAGTAGTAGTAAACACCCAACTTGATATCACTCAATGGCTTTGAAAAGATAACCGTTTAAGGTCTTGATTAGCTCCATGACAACCCTATTAACACCTGGGGGGTGTTTCACAAAGATCCTAAGTCCAACTTAACTCTAAGATGGACTTAAATATTATGGAGAGCTATTTGTAGCCTTAAAATAAAATATATTAAAAAGCAAAAATTTAAGTATTTTAGACTTCTGATTAATTCCACATCAAGAACATGTCATCTCCTTTATAATAGAACATATTAATGATTTGAATCAGCATTTGATGCCTTTTAAAATAACTTTTACAAAATATTTTCAAAGATGCTAATGGCTTTCCATAATTTTTAAGTCCAACTTTAGAGATAAGTTCAACTTAGGAACTTTGTGAAACACCCCCCTGTACTGATTAATCTTGCATTGGAAACAGTTAAATAATCTTGAAACCTACCGGTATCTCATGACAAATACAACATGATATTGATTGTCCTTGGAAATGTATTTATCTGCGGCGGGGATGGCTGTTCTTGGCCCCCCCTGCTTAAATCTTTACCAATGATGGTAATGTTCCCATAGAAGTTACCATTGATGACAAAGTTACCATTAATAATAATTAAAGGTAAAGACCAGTGGAAGCTCTTATTACCAATCATGTGAAAGAATATGTTTTGACTAATACATAATGATAAAAAATTTGCCGGGAAACTGCCTACTAAATTGATATATTTGGTAAATTAGTTTATCTATTGGCCTGTGAGAGATAAACGCACGTGTCACACACGTGTGCGTAGTCCCATGTACATCTTTCTGTGTACAGTGCTTGTTACTTAAAGACTTGGCCAAATTTCTTATCATTTTGATGATTCCAGAACCTTGCAGTACACACCAATACTTATATGCTAGATGATCAACCTTTTTTGATCGATTCCACGTTTCTTTCACAATGCAGGTAAAACATAAGGTAAAATAAACACAAACCAGTCAAAGAATAAATGAAGGAATTTACAAACCTCATATTCCAGGTATTCATCCTTTGTCTTGTAATCTTTGATGATCTTTGCCTTGGCCTTCTTGTCTGGTGGATAGCTTCGATGGTCTTCTAACTCACGCTCTAACGCTTCAATCTTCTCATCATGACTTGCCAACTGTTGGGCCTTTGGAAAAAGATTAAAAGAGAGCAACATGAAGAAATGCTTGGGGGGTGGGGGGGGGGGGGGACGAAAAGACAGATGGGAACTAGACCTTAACAACAATAGTAACTGTAAAAGGAACTAATCTGAAAGTTTGTTTAAATAAGTTTTCTTTTCTTCAAGAGTTAGAAATCACAGGTTCAATCTTAAATGGAGACAGTTTAAGAAACACAATTTTGTAATTGAAAATGACAAAATACGGCGCGATATCTACATGTATGAGACTTTATTTCCTGCTTTTTTAACACGTAAAGTCCATAGCCTCTTTCATGAGAGGGTAATATGGTCTTATATTTACTGATTAGCTCTTTTACGACAAGTGTAATATGATTTTGTAAAACCACTGCTCAGATGTCTGATATGGGTAATAATTATTATTGTACACTTCTTTACACTTCATTGTTATGAATAATTCTGCTGTGACATGATCTTTAGGCGCGTCTTCATCATCTCGAGATTGCCAAATAGCCCGCTATTTGGGAAATATCCCGAAGTAACAAATCGCGTCTTCACTATCTCCAGATTCGACCTCGAAACTTGAAACTCGACCTTGAGAAATTAGCTCGAGATATTTTGCTCAGCGTTAGCGCGTATTGCGAATCTTCGGTCTAGTGAAGACGCACGGGACAAATAGCTGGATATTTTGCCAAATAGTGGGATATTTTGCAAACTATCCCAAGATATCTTGGGATGACAATCCCGACCAAATATCCTTCTAATTGCTACTTCGGTCTAATGAAGACGCCAATTAGCTGGATAGTTTGCGATCGGGATAGTTCAAATAGCTGGATATTTGGCAATCTCAAGATAGTGAAGACAGGCCTTTTGTTATTGTTCAACCAATGGAGAAAGAATTTCTGTTGTTATGACAGATGAATCAATAAATTCTCTAGAGTCTCTAGTTGCTATGGACAGACAGCACTAGCATACATTAAAGATAAACTTGAGTTCTGGTAAAAAAAGAAAATGAATTCTCACAGAATCTAACGAAACTTACACTGAATGTTCAAGATTACAAATAAATGTCATGTGCCCAACAATTTTGGAAGAAAATGTATACTGGCTGAGTAATGAGCATAGAAAGATAAGGAGATCAGGGTAGTACTGGCCCCGACACCATGTGTGTTGTCCCATATACATCTTTCTGTGTAAGTGATTGTTACTTTACCAAGACTCTGTCAAATTTATGATGATTTTGATGACTCCAGAACCTTGCATTACACAACCATTACTTACATGCTATATGATCAACTTTTCTGATCCATTCCACACCTTTTCTTTCACAATGCAATCGCATTACCAGAACTCTAGTTTATCTTCAAGTTTCATCACATAATTTATTTCATTGGAGATTTAAAAAAAATTCAAAGTCCTTCCAATCTAGCTCAATAAAATTATCTAGCTGGATCAAGCTTGCCTGATGTTTCACCATCAAACTTATTTTATTGGAAAAAAAATCAAAGTCCTTTCAATTGAAGCTCAATGTTTCACTAGTTTTGTCTTACTGGATCTTGTTTGGATGCAGCGCTCGGTAGTACGGGTCTCCTGAAGCCCATCTGTGAACCTACTGCTGCTGGGAGGGGCGGTGAAGAGTGGACAGATGATGCTAGGTTCACTGCTTGCATCCAACTCTGCATGTCTCTCACATCACTGGCATAAAACAAGATAACAAAGGAAATTACATAACAGAAGTGGTGGTTAATACCTGACTGCTAAGAAAGATACTCCCAAAGATACTCCTAACTTCTAATATCCATGGTGATAGACCCCGGGGCAGACCAGCCAAAAATGGTTAGATTGTGCTACTAGATGTCTGGGATCCCTCACAGAAGCGACCAGAACGTCACAAGATAGGAAGATCTGGCTTGAGGTCATGAAGAAGAAGTCATCACACATCTCCCAGATGGTGTGGAAGGCTTAGGTCAAGGTAGATCAAGAAAGCCTAAATGCTTGTTAGTAAGCGGCCAGAGGACCGACGGCTTTAGGTCCTCTCTGAGAGACCTGGTAATGAGGATTAATGCCTTACCAAAGGGCACTAGCTCATCGACTTGGTCTTGAACCTGGGTCGCCGGATTACGAGACCACTGCTCTATCAACTGAGCTATCGCAATGAAAGGGTAATTAACAACAAATGTAGATGAAAAATGGGAGAGAGAGAGAAGGAAAATGACAATAAGAAAGAGAAAGGAGGAAAAGTGGGGAGAAAAGAGGATAAGAGAGAAAGGGAGGAAGAAATGTCGGAAGAGAGAGAGGAAAAGCTAATGGGTGAAGAGTACTTACAGACATTGCATGAGGTATTCACTCCAGTTGGCCAGTCGAAGTAAGAAGACGTTGGGTTTCTTATCATATTGACCAGACCGGCTGGCTAATGCATGCTGGATCCTCATCACATCCTTGGGGTTGTTAAAGGCCATGTCCTTGGCGACCTCCGACTTCAGATAAGAAAGGAAAAATAAATCAATCTAGTTATGTTCAATTTAGTTATGTTCAATCTAGTTATGTTCAATTAAGTTATGTTCTATCTAGTTATGTTCAATTAAGTTATGTTCAATTTATGTTCAATTTAGTTATGTTCAATCTAGTTATGTTCAATTTAGTTATGTTCAATCTAGTTATGTTTAATCTAGTTATGTTCAATCTAGTTATGTTCAATCTAATTATGTTCAATCTAATTATGTTTAATCTAATTATGTTCAATCTAGTCATGTTCAATCTAGTTATGTTCAATCTAGTTATGTTCAATCTAGTTATGTTCAATCTAGTTATGTTCAATCTAGTCATGTTCAATTTAGTTATGATCAATCTAGTTATGGTCAATCTAGTTATGTTCAATCTAATTATGTTCAATCTAATTATGTTCAATCTAATTATGTTCAATCTAATTATGTTCAATCTAATTATGTTCAATCTAGCTATGTTCAATCTAGCTATGTTCAATCTAGTTATGTTCAATCTAGTTATGTTCAATTTAGTTATGATCAATCTAGTTACGGTTAATCTAGTTATGTTCAATCTAGTTATGTTCAATCTAATTATGTTCAATCTAGTTATGTTCAATCTAGTTATGTTCAATTTAGTTATGATCAATCTAGTTATGGTCAATCTAGTTATGTTCAATCTAATTATGTTCAATCTAGTTATGTTCAATCTAGATATGTTCAATCTAGTTATGTTCTATTGAGTTATGTTCAATCTAGTTATGTTCACTTGTGCTATCTTTTGGTTTTCTTTTAGCAACAACTTGAACTTTTGCTACACGTTCCTCGAACATACACTAAAGCTGGCGACAATGCTTTCCATGCATGTGCTCCGCGACTCTGGAATGAGCTTCCACGTTTTATTCGATTAGCACCATCGCTGGATGTCTTCCGAAAATGTCTAAAAACTCTCCTCTTTGACCATGATCAACAATAGATTCTTTGATAACTTTTTATGTAAAGCGGCGCTGTGAAACAACATTTAGTTTGTAAGAGCGCTATAGAAATGACTTTATTGTATTGTATTGTATAAATGTGTTTTATGTAAGCATCAATTAACCCTTACTGTACTGGGCTATTTTGAGCACCATCTGACTGGGGGGGGGGGGGCCTGGGAGGCCCCCCCCCCCCCCCCTATGATCTCGGCCGTTGATTGTCCGATGAACACGAAAATTTGCATGTTTGTAGATATTTACGTAAGGAACAAGATGGTATAATTAGTTTTTTCCGAATATGCAAATTTTTGTCGTTAGCCTAATTAATTATGCAAAATGCGCTAATTTTATGCATTTTACAGAAAACGTGTCAAACTCCACTTTTTGAATGTTGAAACTCATTATTCATATGAAACTTCTTTTCTAACACAAAAAAGTTATTTTAATGTAATTAATAATGATAATTTATGCAAATTTTGATGCGATTTTTTTTTTGTTGATGACATGCGCATACTAATTGTTATGTAACGCCTTACAGGTATATCCGATTTCAACGAAAATGGTATAAAAATGTGCGTAAGACTTAAGGGAAAAAAGTCATGAAACGACAATTCAAAATTCCAAGCGGTTGCGGCGCAATCTTCGAAAATGTTGAGGGGGGGGGGGGCCTCCCAGGCCCCCCCCCAGTACAGTAAGGGTTAAGCTTATGCAGTAATATATTATTTTGTACATTATGTACATTTTGTTGTTGTTAATAAACTTCAATCTACTAACAATGACCTGGGTTCATGTTCACATGGGAAGTTGTAGTTTTAAACTCATGAACAATAATCCACTAACATTGACCAGGGTTCATGTTCACACAGGACGTTGTAGTTTTAAACTCATGAACAATAATCCACTAACATTGACCAGGGTTCATGTTCACACGGGACGTTGTGGTTTTAAACTTAACATTTTGTGAAACCTCAAAATCATAAACAGCAATCCACAATCTACTTTCTAGTCCAAATTGCAATGGTCTACAAATAATCATTTCACAATTAAATTCTCTTTAAAAGGGGCAACCTTTGCAGCTCTCTCTCGCTCTGTATATGTATGTCTGTCTGTGTCTCTGTATATATATCTCTCTCTCTATGTATCTTTCTGTCTCTCTTTCTCCGTCTCTCTCTCTCTCGCTTTCTCTCTCTCTCGCTCTCTCTATATATATACATTAAAAAATCCATCAGTTGCAATATGTCTATATTTACAAGATTTTGACAGTGAGATTTAGAAATACCCCTTACTGCTATTCCAACTGTTTATATTATTGCATTGGCGATGCACAGCTGTACAGGTGAACAAGTAGACAAGGCATGACATAAAACACAATGAACGGGTCGAAGACACCCTAGGTTTGATGGTTTTCCAGAGGAGAATTTTGGCGGATCCAATTGGGCTTACAAGTGTCTAGAGCCACCCCTTTTTTGTATAATTGAATTCAGAGTAAAATAGCACCTTCAAAATCAGAATGACCCCCATTTCTTTTTATGGTGTCAAAATGTTGTCATCTCTGTGCCTCCCCCCCCCCCCCAAAAAAAAAAAAAAAAAAAAAAAAAAAAATCAGAGATCCAAATTATGGACCATTGCAAATTTGTGGGACTAGTTTTTCAATAAGAAATGAATTATAGCATATGATTCAATTAGCCTTTACATTATATTTTCAGTCTAAATCTGCATCAATTAATTTTCTCTTTTAATTTTTTCTTAATTTATATTTCAGTCACTTTGTGGAAGGGTTTACATAATATGTAGACATTATCTAGATTTAAATCACAGCTTTGTAATTGATATTAGACATATTACATTAATTGTTATAGATACAGTGAAAAGTAGTAAGCTAAAGATATAAGCTTAACACGTCAAAATTCATCTGTTTCCACTGAAAACATGACACTGACATGACTGTGCTATTTTCCAAGGACGAGGTACATGTTAGCATTCAAGTTTCTATTTTAAAACGTAGAAATCTCAATTCATATGTTTTCTTTTCTCTCCTTGCATCGAGCCCTTATGAATAAAGTTTACTTTACTTACCTTGTGTAAATAAATGCAGAGACCTTTCACTGTGCCAAAATACATTTTCCATCCTCTTTTCCCTTTGGGAGCTAAAATAAAAGAAGTAGGAGAAAACCATGGCATTTATTAAATTTCAAATGTCAACCAGTAAAAGGGAAAATAACAGGAAAGGGAATCTTCATGAAAGGTTGAAACCTCAAGTTGAAATTGTATCCATCATATTGGCATTTCATGAGAAAGCTTTTCGATGTGACTTCACTTGTACAACCTTTGTATTCCATGATTTCAATCATTCTTTTCATTAAATATGAAACGATGGACCACATCTTGCAGTGCGGCGGAACGGGTTGCACAGATGAAGACCTGGCCCTTGTTCATGAAACAGCCATTGCAGCAATCGGGCAATGGAAGAACTTAATTTCATTTAATTTGATTTTTAATAAGGAACTTTACATACCCGTAACTATCTTGATCTAAGGAGACACGAACGAACGATTAAATATGATGTAATATTAGAATCAAGGTTAAACATTCCATCACTGGCACATGAATCAAAGCCCAAAAATTGAGAAGCAAAAAAACAACATACAATTCACAATTCAAGATTTTAATACAAGAAACAAACAAAGATAAGTAATTAAAAGAGATTTCTCAATCAAACTAAATTTTTTGGCACTGTAATCTAAAGGAAGCTTGATTCATGGAGGAGGGGCCATTTAAATGAGAAATAGACCCGGAGTATGACTACATGTAAGTGATGCCGATTCAAACTTACAATTCTCACTCTCACTTCAGGATTATTTACTTGCAAAGAATTAAATACAAACAGCTCTTATGATGGGCAGTTAATTAGTACATGGGGCTATTTTTATTAATAAATATAATCTTGAATTCTATTTGCAGATTTTTTGTTTATTTTCAAAGCACACTCGAAGGACGGTTTTTGATTGACAATTTGTTTAATTGACAATTTGTTTAATTGACAATTTGTTTAATAGACAATGCCTATTCACGCTTGAATATAATCCAATACTTTCTTTTAAGTACACAGAGTGTCCTTGAAGTATAATATTAGTTGTTAAAAGCAGTTGGCATGAGGCCATATTATCCTGTGTCCTGTTTAATAGTTATTGATGGGCCACTCAAATAGGGGATCACATTAGCTGCATTTAGAATGCAAGCAAAACTTGTTGATTTTTCTAACATTCTGGGGGTGTTTCACAAAGACTCGAAGTCAAACTTAACTCTAAGTTGGACTTAAATATTATGGAGAGCCATTTGTAGCCTTATTTTGAAATATATTCCAAAGCAAAAATTGAAGTGTTTTAGACTTTTCATTAATTCCACATCAAAAACATGAAATATCCATTATAATAGAAAATATGAATGATTTGAATTGACATGTTATGCCCTTTAAAATAAATTTTACAAAATATTTTCAAGGATGCTAATGGCTTTCCATAATTTTTAAGCCCAACTTAGAGTTAAGTTTGACTTAGGATCTTTGTGAAACACCCCCCAGGTGTTTTGTCTACAGTTGCTAAACAACTACCAGCAAACACAACAAAAAAAACGAAATTGAAAAATCCACCTCCGGAATGTGGTTTTATGAAATGCCGACAGAAATTTTGCTGATTTTTTTCTCAGTGTAAATGCCTGCTCTCGAAATATCTGTAAATGATTCTGGTTTGTGGTCACGTGACTCTCCTCACACCCGTGTGCTGCATATACTTTTGCTTTAAGTGTTTATAATTTGTTTGAGTACTCACTCTTTTTCCCCTCTGCATCGGTCACTAATTTCCTCATGACATAGGTTTGGATGTAGACAGGTGCGTTGGGATCATCGTCAATCTAAAAATAGAATTCAAAAATAAAACGAAGAATAAAGATGTAAAGAGCACTGAAAGATTTTTTTTTTGTTCACATGTAATTGCTAATCTCCAACTTTGCATTAATACAAAATAGGCCATTTTCGTTATGTATTCTGTGTTGCTAGGCAGGACAATCATTGGACAATCATAGTATTGCTTAGTCCTACCAATGAATGTATGCAATTCACATTTAGACTTTTGGAATACAATTATTTGTAACATGGCACTTAACAAAGATTTTTGCATTAAATGTTATTATATTACAAAAATTGTCTATTCAAATGACTTTAACGTTTCAATTTACAGAGAACAAGGTCTTATAAGCAATTACAACTATAAATCTAATAAATAGGTGTTTAAAACAAACTGTCAGTATCCAGATTTATCCAATATTAAAATCATTCATGGCAATAAAGATTTGGCCCTATACATGTATGAAATGATTTCATGAGTATAGTATCTTTTTAATAGTAGGGGTTTTCCTGCATACAAAATAAGGGCTGAAATAAAAAGACATTCATTAAACTCTGAGAAATTAACTTTACTTTCCCAATTAATCATATTGTATTATAAGTGTTTAAACAACTAACATAACAGTGAGTCAGCCTGTTTAAATGTTTCTTTAACATTTGCAAACACACAATGTCTACTGTGTCTGTGATATGGTGTAATATTGAATGAAGCCCTGAAAAATTGTGCTTCAAAAATTATCATGAAGTGCCTCAAAAATGTAAACAAATTTGAGTGACCGGTTTTACCATACTCATTTCCCCAAATAGACTGTAGTGTTATAAAAACCTTTGGGAAAACATTTTTTGAAATTTCGAATTCCAATCATAAATGTCTTGATAGTCAGACAGGCAATTGGCTTGTAAAAGTCATGGGATTCATGTATGACCTAAAGGTTTATAATTATGATTGCAGCATGAGTTAAATCTAGGATTTTGTTTAGAATCTGAGGCAAAGATACCCAATCCCTTTAAAGATAAAGACCAGTTATGGTCATGAGATTGCATTGTGAAAGAAATGTTGTGGAATCGATCAGAAAAGGTTGATCATCTAGCATATAAAGTATTGGTGTGTACTGCAAGGTTCTGGAATCATCAAAATGATAAGAAATTTGGCCCAGTCTTGGTAAAGTTACAAGCACTGTACACAGGAAGATGTATATGTCACTATGCACATGTGCGCGACACATGCGTTATATTTATCACGTCCAAATAGATATAATAATTTACCAAATATATCAATTAGTAGGCGGTTTCTCTGCAAAATTTGTATGATCATGTATTAGTCAAAACATTCTTTCACATGATTGGTAATAAGAGCTTCCATTTCATTTTTTGAGAGGGGGGCGCGTTTCCAAAACTGGTCTTTACCTTTAAGTAAGGCAGACATACAAATGCATTGTATATTAGACATTTCCAGGCCCTTTCAATTGACATTTGAATGATTGCCCCATGCAAGATTGCAAGCTTTGAAAGGCATTAAGGTCTGTCTGCTCATGTGCAATATGTGCAATGACATTCTCTTTCTTTATGTCTACATTATGTGAAGACAGTGATTTACATGGCATGCTTACATATCATGAACACAGACATGTATTATGTACATGTATCATACTGGTTTTGAAGAAAAAAAGGTTTTCATTGAGAGAGAAAATATGTAAAAGTAAATCCATATTTCTGATCTTGAAATAAACAAAAAGAGGTATCTTTTTATGGATTGTTCACAAAATGACACAATACAAAACATCTTGAAAATAATAATGGTTTAGAGGTCCATACAAATTAAATCTTGGATTATTGAAGACCAAACACAAACAAAAAAGAATGAAAGAGAAAAAGCATAGGGGTATAGTTCAAACTTCAAAGATAGATACCGTACATCAGAATTATAGAGAGGATTGTAGTTGAGACTTTCATGATTAATGTCGTGCTTTAAAGGTCATTTCCTTGGAAGTTATTTATGTGTCTTTAGAGGAAATATAATATCCATTGTATGGAATGCATTAAAACATGAAAGAGATTCTAAGATATAATGCACATTACATGACAGTGTAGTAACTTAAGGAAATTAGGTAGATTCTGAAACAAAATCCTGGATTTAGCTCATGCTGCAATGACAATTATTCCCCTTTGGTCAGTCAGGAACCCCATGACTTTTACAAGCTGATATTAACAAGATATTTATGATTGGAATTCAAAATTCCAAAAACGTTTTCCCCACATTGTTTATAACACTACAGTCTATAAGGGAAAATGAGTATGGTAAAACCAGTCACTCAAAGCTTTTTACTTTTTGAGGCCCTTCATGATCATTTTGAAGCGCAATTTTTTTAGGGCTTCAATATAACACCATATAACAGACGCTGCTAACACGTAGGGCCATGCATCTCAGATTTTACATTGTTAAACGATGCCTTTAATGCATGAGCCACACCAGAGGATATTACTACAACGAGAAAGTTCGCCATGTTTGAATGATTATCCCTCCCCGCCCACACTAGCACAAAAATACTCCAAAGCACTAGTAATGCGCTATTTTTATAACATTTTTTAAAATAATGCAAACGTCTTTGTGAAGTGCCTCAAGACAAGTTTTTTCATACACATGTTACAAATAATCTCAATAACCAGAATGCCAATTGCATTAAAGGTAAAGACCAGTAATGGTCATGCGATTGCATTGTGAAAGAAACGTTGTGTGATCGATCAGAAAAGGTCGATCATCTAGCATCTAGCATCTGCAAGGTTCTGGAATCATCAAAATGATAAGAAATTTGGCCCATTCTTCGTAAAGTTAGAAGCACTATACACAGAAAGATGTATATGGGACTACCCTATATCTCTCACACGACCATGAGAGAAACAAATTTACCAAATATATGAATTAGTAGGCGGTTTCCCGGCAATTTTTTTATCATCATGTATTAGTCAAAACATATTTTTTCACATGATTGGTAATGAGAGCTTCCATTTCATTTTTTGAAATTGAAGTGTTTCCAATACTGGTCTTTACCTTTAAGTATTTGTTGCTAGGTAGGACAAACATTATGGCTTGCCCTACCTGGCAACACAATATATATGCAGTTTGCATTCTGCCTATTGATATACAGGTGAATAAAATAAATTGTATTGAAGCACATCACAAAGAATTAGTATGCATTAAATTTGGTTCCAATACAAAATTATGTTTTACCCATGACTGTGGTGCTTTCTCTCATCAGCCAACTCATCTTGAATGCGCATGTGCATACACAATGTACATTTACATATAGGTAATTGTGAATATGCCTAGTTAAGTTTTGTATCAGTATGCAAATCCTGTGTAGATATATCTTCAATATTAATGCAGGTTTCTGCCATGTGAATATGTATCTTCACAATACAATTTTTTTTTTAATTTTTTTTTTTTTGGGGGGGGGCATTACATGTTTATCTCAATTACATACAAAATTAAGCACAGAAAAGAGTCTGTGTGAAAACTATACAAAATAGACCGTATTCCCAATTTTGCCTTGATAGACATTCCTAACTTTTACTATGAAAGCTTGGCAGGTATATGATTATATATATGATCTTGCATGCCATTTGCTTCTCCCCACACCTTTTAAAAATGCATCAAATTCAGTCCAATCGAATCAAATCCGATTCAATGCCATTCGGGAGCAGCTCTCTATAAACTTCCTCTTCATCTCAGACAATTGCACTACCTATCTCCATCTGACCCATTTCAATTTTCCCCCGTCTCTCGGCTCTCAATCTTCAAATTATATTTACTCACTCAGCGCCCATCAGGCAAACCAATGTGATTCCCTATAAGACTTGGGGGAAAGAAAGATCTACATATCACCCGGTTACCATGACAATGGCTGCTCCTCTTAAAGATGTTGGGAATTTGCTCTTTGAGGTTGGTGCTTGGCATTTTCTTATTAGATAATGAGATTGCGATCTAGATCTTATCGGCTTGGGATAATCTTGTTACTGTGACTGTATCAATGGCTGCTTCAATGAATGCATTAATTTCCTATCAAAATAATGCTTTTTCCTATTTTTTTCACATTTTTCAAGACATGGGGAATGATCTTCTATCACAGCACATTGTATCTCATGTTATTTGGTCCTGAATAGGTATACTTGTCCGTCTACATATTCATTTTACAAATGTATGGAATCTTGAGTAATATTAATTAGAGTTTTTTTGATTTTTTTGTTTTTATTGAAGCCAAGATCAAATGTCAGACTCACGTAGCCATGTAATTGTGCAGTCATCTGTTATAATTTCACTCCAAGTTGCAATCTGATAATTTTTTCATCTACACTGCTTTTCATAATTCTTACTGTTTCTAACAATGAAGGCCTATATAATAATAATAATCTTTTAGTCCACTCCAAATTTTATTAAACCGAAAATGGAAATTCTTTTTGCCCAATTGATCGTGAGCCCGGCAGCCACTGAGCAGCGCCAGATCGACGTTGCTCTTTCCCCTTATTGTTGAACGCCAAACAAGGTAGCAGCAACTCCCGTCTTTTAACGTCTTTTGGTATGACGCGGCCGGGGTTCGAACCCACGACCTCCCGGTTGTGAGGCGGACGCTCTACTGACTGAGCCAACACACCGGTAGATATACATGTATGTAGGTCTAAATCATATTAAACTGCAAATTCGTGCCCAAAGGTACCCCTTTAATCATCCTGATATCCACCAATTATCCAATTAGTAAATGAAGGTCCATGCGATCATTCTGGAACGTCTCTTGGCGGAGACTAGCACTCCCTCTTTAGTCATCGTTCTGACAGGGTTCTTCTTGTAGGAGGGAAGTCAGGAGAGATCATACAGCCTAGATGGGGGTGCACTTCATTCAATTAAGCTCCACAAATATTTAGAGGAATTTGTTTGTACAGACATGTCAGTCTCTTTAATGTCTAGATCAATCACACTGGCCCTGGAATCTTGATTGACTGTCCTGCATGTCCCCCATCTTTTCTAATTTGGTCTGGATTGTGGACTTCGGAGAAGAAGCTGGTCATAAAATCTTCTTAGAAAATGTGTGTGGTGGGTAAGATGAGCACTACTATATAATCACATCAATTCTTTGAAGTAAACATATTAAAGTGCAAATATTCCTCTTTTGGAACAAGAAAAAAAAAGCAATCAAGAAAGCATTCTCTTTTGCATACCTTTCAGCTGCACACACAAGCTTGGAGTATTCAAGGGGGTATACTATTGCGAGGCAAAATTCATATCTTAATTAGTCTAGGTGTCTAGACTATGCTTATATTACAGCTCTTGTCTAGAACAGGGTGTACAGACTAGAGGTACATGTAAAGCAAACACCAACTTTATATGTATACTTCTAACATGTTTTTTTTTCTCCTTTAGGGGGGGGGGGGGGGAGGGGGACATTGCTTGCATTGGAAATGCAGTTATATCTACAGTGTAATTCAATAGTTTATAATGTGAAGAATGAGAGTAATAAATCCAAAAAGATATTTCCATTCAAACAAATCTAGACTGATATTCAGTCTAATAATAATAATAATATCAGTATTTAGGAGTGCTAAAACCATAGCACTTTATACAAAACTACAGAATGTGAAGAAAAATAAATTGATTAAAAAAATTGGTAATTCACATTATGTTACTGAAGGAATAAGTCTCTCTTCTGACGTAAAATATTTTGTTCATGTAACATTATTTTGTGTTTCTACAGAGCTGTCTTTATACTGATCAAGTAAAGGGCACTAAGAAAATGCCAGTCATATCAATATCGATATCAAAATTGAGCAAATACCAGCAAATAGTTTCTAGCTGCGTGGCTCCATCAGCTAGACAAACATCAAGTGGATCGAGGTGCTTCTATTTGTAAATGCAATTTGATCCAATACCAGCAACTTTAAGTGCATAAAATATGCAGTGATTGCATCGGCACAAGCTATTATTAAAATGATAATTCTAGAGGACACAGAATCATCATTTTTATCACTGTTTCATACCCCTACAGTCCTATTTGATTACAAATGAGTTGTCATTTTATCCTGATATTGCGTTAATTCAGCTGCTCAGTACATAAAATACAGATTGCTAGAAGCACAAACCTGTCCATACAACTAACAGTGTACACATACATGTACATATATGTAGATATGTTTTTGGGGGAGGGAGGGGTGCATGGGATCGGCAGGGTAACAGAAGCTCTTGAAACATTTGCGTCTGCAAGATTCCCTCACAATCATTTTTTAATATAATTTTTTTTTTTTTTTTTTTTTTTTATCTGACTCCCTGTATAAATAATCTTCACTGAAAACTGGTAAAGCATGGAGCACTTCATTTTCACAATTCTCTCTACAATCCCAACAAACTACAGGTAGACAGCGAGCTAGGTAAACCCACGTGCCTTGGAATCCATACCTGTGCCTAGAATTCCTTCGGTACACCCGCCACGCGTCAATTAAGGTTCGTTCACATATATCACAAAGTAAACCACAGTTAGGCGAATCCATGGAACGTGCCCTCTACAACATATTGTCTTTTCAGAGCCAGTAGGGTGTTTTATCTATGCCACAGCTACCATTTATTTCAATAAAAATATGAAAAATGCGTCTGATATTAACATTGATTAATGGTCTCTTTCGGTGTCGCTACCATTACTCAATTGTCACATAACAACATGTTTCATTTTTGAATGAAATCAATGGAAAAAGAACATAAGTTGTGCAGGGCATGTTTGTAACAAAGAATTCCCCCATGGCTATTAGTGAGCATAACGAGGCTTCACTTTTCTGTATCTTATTGCATACATAGAGTATGCGTTGGACCTTTCATCACCATTTCCCATTCATTTAATCCATAGCAGTACTGATAATGTCTCTTTTTAATGACTTTTCAGCATAATCTTTTGATCCAAAATGCTAAAAACTGCACATTATACATGACCAGAAAGAGCAAAATCACAGACATTATGAGTCTCTTTCCAAATCAGCATTTTGTGTGCCATTCTTGAATAACAGCAATCTGACTGAAACTTAAATCCTTAAAATCTCTAAATTGGCAAGGCAGTGTAAAATATAAATACATTATCCCATGTATTAATTTCTTTCGCATTGGTTTGTAAACATTTTCATCCCTTCAAACTATGAAGAAGTAGGAAATGAGATTAATTGTTGCTAGTTTGAGGAGGGAATACTGATTAATTTATAAAAACAAAAATACTCTGAACTGCAACACGTTAAAGAAAAAGCATTGCATTGTGAAAGAAACGGTGTGGAATCGATCAGAAAAAGTTGATCATATAGCATCTATGAGTATTGGTGTGTACTGCAAGGTTCTGGAGTCATCAAAATGATAAGAAATTTGGCAGTCTTGGTAAAGTAACAAGCACTGTACACAGAAAGATGTTTATGGGACTGCACAAACATGAGGCATAAAAGTTGGGCCTCATTTAAAAGCTGTTTACATGTCAAATTTAGAATATGAAGGCATTTGAAGAGCCATGCTTTTCAGGAACTATTTTTCTCTGATGATCTACCACAGTTGCATAATAAGAATAATAACGCTCACAATTTATTTTTCACTTCTCCCCATAACTTAAAGATAAACTTTAGTACTGGTAATGCGATTGCATTGTGAAAGAAAAGGTGTGGAAAGGATCAGAAACAGTTGATCATGTAGCATGTAAGTATTGGTGTGCACTGCAAGGTTCTGGAGTCATCAAAATCATAATAAATTTGACCGAGTCTTGGTAAAGTAACAAGCACTGTACACAGAAAGCTATATATGGGACAACACACATGGTGTCGGAGCTAGTACTACCTTGATTTCCTTGTCTTTTTATGCTCATTACTCAGCCAGTATATATTTTCTTCCAAAATTGTTTGGCACATGTCATTTATTTGTAATTTTGAACATTCAGTGTAAGTTTCGTTTGATTTTGTGAGAATTAATATTTTTTTTTACCAGAACTGGAGTTTATCTTTAACCTTCTCTTTAAACATAAGAAAGACAATGCCGCAATAGCCTACACCGTATGTGAACAGGTCCTTCTACTACTGCATGAAGACAAATGTTTACCTGTACTAATGGATTTCCACTCAGTGTTCCGTTCCGAGGAAGCTTCTTAGATCCTTTGCCGATGCTTGAGACATCGCTCCTAGCATCGTCATCATCCATGATCCATTCCAGCGGCTGCGCCTTGATGGCGTTGTACAGCGCCTTGAGGGTGCTGCGGGGGAAGCTTGTACCGTCGTTCATCCCCTCCAAGTTCGTCACAAAGGCATTCAGAGACATCTTCTTACCAATGTTCTGTATTTAAATGTAAAGAGAATATAAAATATTATCAGTATAAGAGTGAATATTCATAGATATTTGACCCTGACCCATTCAGAGACATTTTCTTTCAAATGTTCTGTATTTAAACGAAAATCAATGTAAAGAGAATAATAATATTATCAGGATAAGAAAGAATATTCATAGATATTTGACAATGTGTAATTGAATAAACCACAGGCCAGCTATATTAAAGTTGCCAAAAAAACAAACATTTCTAATTAATACCCCCTTCACATACACGGATTATTCTTACGAGTCCTTACGGATCGCACAAATTCACGGATCTTTCACGGATCTTTACGATTTGGCCACTTTTACGACCGGTTTAAGAGTTATTACGAGCTGTTTGTGGTTTATTACGGATTATTACGAGTTATTACGATGTATTTACGGCAACAGTCCACGATTTGTTACGAGTTGTCACGGATAACTACGAGCAACTAACGTGTTAGTTACTACCTGTTTACGTGTTGTTACGAATAGTTACGAGTAAGTTACGAGTATTTACGAGTCCTTACTATTTTTAGCCAAAAAATAACAACTGAAAATAAAGTGTTCGAATTTGCAGCTTTTATACCTTTCCCCAAATCGTAAGCAGTTCGTAAGCATACGTAAAGTATACGTATCTATTCGTAAAGTACTCGTAACTACATGTAAAATGCTCGTAATAACCCGTATCAATCCGTAAAGCCATCGTAAAATGACCCGAATAAAATCGTAAACGACACGTAAGCACACGCAACTATTCTTAAACTGCTCGCAATAATCCGTAAATAATCCGTAAACAAATCGTAAAATAACCGTAACGAATCGTTACAAAAATCTGTTACGAGTCATTAACGGATTCTTGCGAGCAGTTTACGGATGGGTACGTGTTGTTGCGAGCGGTTTACGGATGGTTACGGATTGTCACGAGCTATTTACGGACAAATCAATCCGTGGACACTCGTAAGAAGATTTTTGACATGTCAAAAAATTTGCCTCTCCTTTCACGGATCCTCAAGAGTGCCTACGAGTTGTTGCGAGTTGTGACGAGTTATTTACGGATACCAGCGAGTTATTTACGGATGCTTGCGATCGACTACGAGTTGGCGATCCGTAAGGACTCGTAAGCAAAATCCGTGTATGTGAAGGGGGTATAAGATGTAACATCTGGCAATTGACAAAGAAATTACTTTAGAATAAAAAAATCAAATCCTTGTACAGTTATCTGCATAACTCAAACTTGCACAAGTTGATTTTCCCTACCGGTATTTAAAAAAACTAAAAAATTATGCAAAGCACATTATTTACACTTCATAACCCAAATTTTGCAGATGAAATACATGTATTTCTTGTGGTCCAAACAGATTCAACTAATACGCAGAGTCAACTGTAGTTTGGCTATAAAATGCAGATCACATTATTATATGGGTAATGAAATCTGTTTTTAGTTTTATCGTGTAGCTTGTAAATTTATTTCAAGAATGGCGTTTGTCAGTTTTCACAAACAAAGTATTCATAGATAGTTACACTGTTGCTGTTTCATTATTGACATTGTCTCAATATTTGGCTGACTAGTGACAAACCTATAAAGCTGGCACTGTGCCTGTTAACATGTTTTCAAAAACTAGTTTTGTTATGAGACTTCTGTCCTTGACCAATTCTTGCCATTGTCATCTTGAACTTAAAGTGTAAATTGTTTAGTCATGTTGTTTACTCACAATATCCCATGTGGGTGACAGAGTCGATAAAAACATAAACATAAACGTAAACATAAGCATAAACATAAACATAAACACATATAAAAACATACCGGTAACCATTACCATGAACATGAACATACAGTAAACATAAGCAAAAACATAAACATAAACACAAACGTAAACATAAACATAAACACAAACACAAACACAAACTTTAAACACAAACATGAACATAAACATTAACCAAATCTGATGTATCAAGGTGCTCCCATTTAAAGGCATCGTTTAACAATGTTAAATCTGAGATACACGGCCCTACGTGTTATCAGTGTCTGTGATATGGTGTAATGTTGAAGCCCTAAAAAAATTGCGCTTCAAAATGATCAAGAAGTGCCTCAAAAAAAGTGAAAAAGTATTTGAGTGACCGGTTTTACCATACTCGTTTTCCCCAATAGACTATAGTGTTATAAAAACTGTTTAGCAAACGGTTTTCAAAATTTGTAATTCCAATCATAAATATCTTGATAATCAGACAGGCGATCGGCTTGTAAAAGTCATGGAGTTCCTGACTGACCTAAAGGTTTATAGTTATCATTGCAGCATGAGCTAAATCCAGGATTTTGTTTCAGAGTCTGAGACAAAGTTACTGAATCCCTTTAAATGTTCAATGTTTACAATCATTTAATGATGGACCAGTTCTTGTAGGAAGTAAAAATGAAGAATGAATTCCATCCTAGCTGTCTATCACGAGAAACGATGAAACCTTACTGAACTTTCCCATAAGGAATAGCTATCGCGCCATTATAAATTGACTTAAACTGAAGGGCACTATATGTACAATGGCCTTGCTTCACACCCCAAATGGAGATACCGGCCATTCAAAGGATGCATTCCCAGGCTCTTTACGAGTTTGCAGGCACAAACTCTTGTATTAGTTGCTGTGCATAACAGTGTCTGCACTGTGAAACTACGCTGACAGCAAACTGCATAGATGCTCTGTACTTTAAGCCTACCACACATTATATTAGATCTTGAAAGAATAATATCGGTAATAATGATAATAATAAACAGTGCTTATAAAGCGCTTTCCACCGAAGTCTCTAGGCGCTATATTAACTAACAAACAAAATCCAATTACAAACAATTAAATATTAAACAAAAAATCACAAATAAACCTACAAAATACAAAATTACAATAAATATGAAATATACATCAATGTGAACAGAGTACAGGTTGTAAGTTAATCATCAAAAGCAATTGTTAATAATTAGGACAAGTTTTGAATTGGTTGACAGTCTGACAGTTTTTGATATGTAAAGGTAGTTTGTTCCAAAGAAGTTACAATAGCATTTGAGATGAACATTAACATTTTAAACTTTTGAAATCTTAATGATTAATTAATATAAACAGGCATATAATATGATTTATACAATTTAAATGGATTTCATGCTTCCTTGGAGGAGCAAAAGCTAGATTGGTTGAGAATCGTAGTGACGTCATACATGTAGTATGATTGTCTACGCTCTGAATCTGATTCAGTTATTATTCTGACTAGAATGCTTATTATGTACTATGCTGTTACTATTCTTATCATTATTCAGAACCTAAATTGGGAAGATGATGTTTGTATAGATTTCTGTATCGAATATAAGTGCCATTTCTTTGAAAATCGGATCGCAGGAAGATCGTATAGTGTGCGGTGGGCTTTGGCACCTCCAGACCCAGGCAAAGACTGACGGAGCTAAGATCAGTTCAAGGCTCAAGGAATTGTGGTGGTCAAGTGTCAAAATTGAGTCCATGTTTGCGGATTATAGGCTCTTACATGGACTCATATCGAGCAAGGGCCCAATATTACATTTTTTTTACATTTTACATGATCATAATCATAAAGACTTTTGAGAAATCAACTCAAGGGAAATTGTATGCCCTCTTTTACAAATACATGTGTACCGGTATATCCCACAATTAAAACGTTCGCACATTTCAATACATGTAGGTGATGGACAAGGATATTGATGTGGGTTGACTTTGTGATCACGTATATTTATTAATGGAGTGCAGGTGTAAATTTGAGTAATTGTGGGTCATGGTATAAATCTGGACAATTATCTTTATTTGATGTATTACTTTTAATACAGGATAACCTTTTCAATGGAAAAGAAAATGTGATAACATGATCATGTTTTCTTTAAAGAATTTAATATAGAATCTAATTTAACCATGAACGAGAATAAAGCTAATATATGCACTATTCTTGGCTAAACTCCAGTTATTAATGTATGACTTTGAGATCATTGTTTAGGCAAAGAATACATCTCTCTACTTGGGAGCTAGTGGGTCTATTTGGGGGCAGATAATTGCTTGTTTTGGCACAATTTCAGCTCTTATGATATGATTGGATACAAAAAAGAGGTGTTTGAAGCCCCAAGTGTTTGAAGTAGGAGGTAACAAAATCTCTCTGCTTTCCTCTAATAACAGATGTCAGATTTCTATCTCCGTATACCTCTAGACTTAGTCTGGCTTTCAGGCATTATTGTTAAATGTGAATGCTAGCTATAATCCTTTCAGGTATATTGTATATAATTATGTAATTCTCAACAATTTGTTCTTTGACTGCCTGTGTGAATGAATTTGATCTGTTGTTTTTCTTTTTTTCTCCAAACTAACCTTTCAGTCCTAACTTCTAGACCATTTCAAATAATATCACAACAATAAAGTATACGGTAACCAAGATAAAGCAAATACAATGTAGACTATATATCATATCACTGCCTAAGGTAGCAGAGAAGTCTGCAAAGGAGTAATACCCCGTGTCCACACAACACTTTCCGTGATTACTGATTAGGGGTGATTAGTTATACCCTTTCGAGATAGTTATACAATGAAATTGTGTGTGTGGACGATTACTAACGATACATTGTATAATGAAACGTCGTATAACGAAACGCGGGTTTGGGCATCGTTTCGAAATAGAACTCAATAAAGAATCACGCCTAATCACGGAATGTGTTGTGTAAGAAAGTAACTAGTTTAACTACCGGTAGTCGAACTAGAACGGTATAACTGGGCGGGGCTTAACATGACCTCGCACGAAAGGAGACCTGACCTCTCATTTCCGCTTCCATTTCATGACCACAGTAGCAAACTGCGAACCTAGCTATATGACGTTTCGCTGTAGAGTTTGGGGATTACTTTCTTGTGTGTGTGGACACCCTGGAATTTATATGATGATTCTTTATACGACATTTCTTGTGTGTGGACACCCTGGAATTATACAATGATTCTTTATAGGACGTGTCGTTATAGAGTTCGGGATAAATTGTTTTGTGTGTGGACACGCTGATAGTGTTACAATAATAAGACCCACATAAATTAAACCTAATTTGAGTGAGAAAAGAGCATAATTTGAGTGAGAAAAGAGCATAAATTGAGAGAAAATCACAAATCACACCTTCACTTTGTGAATGTCTTCTGGAGACTACAAAATTTCATCGATCAGAAGGATGCTACTCACTTCCTTAAACGGGTCATAATAAGATCTATAAAAAATAATCCTTTAAAAACAAGGGCATTCTGCACCCTCCCTTGAAGTGGTGAGTCAGGATTACATATATTTCCTTGTCAAATAGAAAACAGAGATGAGAGTGGTCTATTTTGAGCTTGGTGAACAGTCATTTCAAATTTGGCTCCATTCCACTCAGAAATCTGTATTCATTTTGAATAGTTTCACAGTTTTTTTATCCATTGTGTTGCATCAAGGACTTATGGTTGGCTGTAATAAGTGATTATAATGACATGAACAGGTTGTCAACTTGTCTAAAAAGTAATTTTTTTCTCAAAGGAAAAATAATGATTCTTAATACAAAGTTTCTTTATACAACGGTTTATATACATTTAGTACAGTCTGAACAGGCTATCAATCTGCATTCACGCTCAATCAAAACAAAAATAGAATTACCGATGGGGATGACATAGCCTTGATGTGTGTTAGCTATTGCCACACCATACGCTTTGTGACATTTCAAATATCAACAAATAAACCATTCTATCGAAGTGGAGGTCTTTCACACTGCAATGCCATTGTCAAGGTGATTTTAAGTCAAGTTTCATCGTACAATTCTTTTCAGTTTGATGCCGTTTATAATTTATAAACCACTTGACACCTAGACTGAAATGCGGTGAACTTGTGGCTTCCATGATTAGAGATAAAGGTATAGATGGAGAGAGAATGAGAGGCAGAGAGAGAGAGAGAGAGAGAGAGAGAGGGAGAGGGGGGGGGGGGGAAGCCCTCCTTTGAGATGCAGATTTCAGAACAGACAGATAGACAGAGGTTTATACAGCCTCACAGAATGGGACACACGTGTAAAAAGAAAGACAAAGATAGAGAGAGAGAGACAGACAGACAGAGACAGAGACAGAAAAAAAAAGAGATAACAAGAGAAGGGGAGGGCGATCAAGTATAAAAATGTACGAAATTATTAAAATCAAATCAATTTCAGCAATTTTGTTACCAATCATTTTTTTGTAAATGGTGCATTATTATAAGAGGATGAAAGTACAGTTATCCCTGGATAGGACAATTGAATACTGTGCTCACTAAAGACCATGCTCAGCTATCACAAAATAAAAAAGCACAGGATTAAAAAAAAAAATTCAATTATAAGTTGGGTGTAACAATGTCATATTCATACATTTCCCTATTCCCTTAGAAATGACTTCCTTTGAGGCTGAGGCTGCCATGTGAAACAAACGTCATATAAATGCAGATGGTTGGTTTCAAATTTTGCTTTCGGTCTGGGGCCATTAAAATGTTAATTTATTAAAGGGAAATGGAATTTATCCATTTGTAATTTCCTTCAATCGAGAGACAAGACATTTCCCTGTATATTTTATGTTATTATTATTCAGTGTAATCAAATCAAATAAAATTAAGAATTAAAATAGAATTGTATTTTCTATTAATAACAGATGAATATATACTGCATTGTAAATATTCGCAACAGAACTTCTTCACTTTACAGTCTTTAATATGTGATATTATTAAAAATTCCTTCCAAAAATGCTACATAATTCCAAACAACAAAAACAAAAATATTTAAAATTACAGGCAAAATGACAGTATTTTTTTTTTCTTTTAGTTTAATATTCTTTCACACATCTCTATTAAAAAAACATGCAAAATTGAAAACATTTGATGTGGTCGTGTGATTTTTGTCCCAAGAATATATTATTGTTTTGTATGTGTTTCACTGTACAGTGTAGCTTGAAATGAAGCCTGTTATGAATTATGACCACCTACATTTTTTGTTACAAGAGAAACACTTCCATTCACTTTATTATGCTACTCATTTACACTTGGAATGGTTTTGCATCATATCATTTATTGAATCTCACACATCACATTAAAATCAAGTTTCAATGACTCCTGCACTTCTTCTGAGCCTGCCCTTTTAACTTCTTTAGAAATGAGTGCATAGTGATGTATTTCAACTACAAGTGACTTTCGATAGCACATAATGTATTGTCTATCAAAAAGATATTTGTGTGGGGGTGTTATCACAGTATCATACTACTTTCATTTGCAATTCAAACTGATGGACATTCATTTCCCGCTATTTGGCTGTTCTTTCGGTTTAAATTGTGGATCTACTTGCACTTTTTGGCCTATCTTTATGCCATATATCATTTCAAGAGCCACAATTCATACCGGGTACTCTACTTTATAAACGTTCATTTTCTTAGTTATCGATGACAGAATAGATTTGGTTCATACATACATGTAGGATGTATTAAAACATATTTCCAATGATTAAATTAAGGATGGATGTATGATTACAAATTGTATTTTTCTTAGTTATCGATGACAGAATAGATTTGGTTCATACATACATGTAGGATGTATTAAAACATATTTACAATGATTAAATTAACGATGGATGTATGATTACAAATTGTATTCAGGGAAACTATGAATTTTAAAAGTTTTTTCAAGTAGTACAGGGCAAATACGTCACAGAGTTGCCAATTTGTGTTTGATTAATGCCACCTTCGAAAATTCATAACTTTCTTATTTTCAATAGGTTTTTTCTTAAACATTCTCTGACCTGCTCCTCTCAATTTCTGCTTCTATTAAAACAATCTACGGTAAACATAAGGGTGGACTTCGCCTTAAAAGAAGTGCAAGAATCATTAAAAACAAGTTTCAATGATTATTGCGCTTCGTTTGAGAGTGTCCTTTAACTTCTTTCACAATTAATGCAACCTGATTTATTTCAACTTCAAGTGGCATCATTCAAGCCTGACTTTCGATAGCGTTTACATGTGTTGTTTATCAATAATACATATTTTGTGGGGGTGTAATCGTGGTTTCATTTGCGATTCAAATGAATGGATATTCATTTTCCATTATTTTGCTGTTCTTTCGGTTTGGTTTGGAGTTCTACAGTACATACGCTTTCTGTCCCATCCTATATGCCATATCATTAAAAAAGAGCCATAATTCATACTCCTCTCCTGAACTGTGACAATACAGTCTTTAAAGTGACTCTGTAACATTGCCTCAGATTCTGAAACAAAATCCTTGAGTTAGCTCATGCTGCAATCATAATTATAAACCTTTAGGTCAGTCAGGAATCAGGAATTAACATAGTTCATCTGGTCATGGACATGATCTGAACATATATGCTTTCTGCTATTGCTAGAAGGGTTATTAACTCACAGGGAAAGGGTAAGTCCCTTTCTGACTCTCAGTAGATGAAATACAAGAAAACTTCCATGATATTTTTATGGATTCAAATATCTTTGAGAACAGTCAATAATTTCACTTTACTTACATGTATATACATAAATATTTAAAAACAAAGACATGATGACGAAACAAGTTTGATACCCTTGCTCTTTTGCTCTACATTTTTGTCTGACTAGTTTTTTCTTTCTCCCCTCCCCCTCTCTTTCTCTCTCCCTCTCTCTCTCTCTCCTCTCTTTCTTTCTCTATGTTTTACATGTTTTAAAGACCATCAATACTACTGGGCCAGAAGAGATTAGACCACACAGCAAGGCCAAGGTCACTGACAGGTGGCTATCTCATTAACTCAGCTCTCAACTAACATAAGAAAAAGAGGATAACGGGGGACCAACAGGCACCGATTGGGGAAGTTTTCTATATAGAGGGTCAAGTAGTTACAAGTAGGACAGTGGGCCTTTAATTAAATGAAGGGTTTTCAAAATGTTTTTTTAGGCTGTGTAAATGGGCCTACTGCATAGACTGAATGACTAAATCACACTTTGATGAGAATCATTCATTCATGTGAAAGATCAAATTAACGAAACACCCCGAGGGAGAAGATACCCAAACAAACAATATTCCCCCACTAGCAAATGGGTTATCATCGTGGAAGTAGAGCATTAATGTAGCGAAATGGATTTATAGTCTAACCGATACCACCTTGCTTTAAAAAGGTTAGGCCATTAACAAAAATATACATGTTTAGCGTCCCCGCCCGCTTCCTTTTGGAGGGCCGCCTCCTATTTTAATTTTTTTTTTTTAAATAAGTGATTTTTTTTGTGGAAAAAACAAAATGAAAAACACAGCTAAAATGGATCTATTTCTGATTTTAAAAAAAAAATTAAAAAAATGTCATTTGCAACTTGGTGATCAGTAACTTGATTGTGCAAAGTAAAACAAACGATTGCTAATTTAATAAGATTGTTCATCAACAATCCAGTGTTTTGAAAATAGCTGTGATAACAGTTGTAGAGCAGGAAATTAAAACTGTGTTATAATTAAACCCCACTGTAGACTAACCCTGTGTCCACACACAATTTTTTTCCGTGATTAGGCGTGATTAGTTATACCGTTTCGGGATAGTTATACCGTTTCGGGATGGTTATACGATGAAATTGTGTCTGTGGATGCTTACTAACGAAACGTCGTATAACGAAACGATGCCCAAACATGCATTTCATTATACAACGTATAAAGAATCACGCCTAATCACGGAATGTGTTGAGTGTGGACGTAACTAGCATAACTAGTCGAACTAGAACGGTATAACTGGGCGGGGCTTAACGTGACCGCGCACGGAAGAAGACCTGACCTCTCATTTCCGCTTCCATTTCATGATCGCAGTAGCAAACTGCTGCGCACCTATACGACATTACGCTGTAGAGTTTCAGGATTACTTTCTTCTGTGTGTGGACATCCTGGAATTTATACGATGATTCTTTATACGACGTTTCTTGTGTGTGGACACCCTGAAATTTATACGATGATTCTTTACACGACGTTTCCTTATAGAGTTTCGGGATAGATTGTTTTGTGTATGGACATGCTGTAACAAGAGCAACCAAAGTATCCACAGACCACAGAAAGCTTGTAGTTTATGAAGCTACGTTAAGTACCATACCTGCTTTTCGCTGATTCCTACATAATATTAACGATCAGCTGTGCTAATTAGCCACTCTTGAAACAGACCACCATCAAACCCAATCAGCCAGACGTACGCGCTATAGCTTGGCACATGCTTCAATGACAGCGCAATGTTGACAAAAGGCCTGTCCTCATCAGCTCGATTTTGCCAAATAACCCTCTATTTGCAGACTCGGGATATTATCCCGAAGCTCAAAATTGCACGCTACGCTCATCACATACTAGCTCGGCAAGGCGCAAATTAGCCTGCTTCTTTCCCAAAAAGGGGGATATTTTGGAAACAAGACCAAGATTGCTTTGGATATTTTCTCAACCAAATATCCTGCTAATTGCAACTCCGGGCTGATGAAGCCTCAAATTAACTGGCTTATTTGAGATCGGGATACCGGTAGTTAAAATAGCGGGTTATTTGGCAAACACGAGCTGATGAGGACAGGCCTAAAGCTTGTCTGCCGAGGAAGTATTCTCCCTTGGAATAGGGAATTTCATTAGATTAGACAGACAAATTAAACTATATTTAGCTGCCTATCACCACACAAACATTGGGTACCAGGTAACAGGAAAACAGTAAACTAACTGAGGGAACCATGCTGCATCTGGTCGCCTTTGTCAATTGTACAACATTCCTTTTTTTTTAAAGATGAACAAAAACATACAAAATAGTGATGTTTTCTTGAAATAGAGAATATATAGCAATTAGAACTGATAACTGTGTTCTGGAACCATACATGGGGATGGGGGGGGGGGGGGGGTCGAACAACTTTAAATAGACATTTCAAAGCAGTAAATTAAATTGAATTATTAGTCTTTTGTAATTTTCCTTTGGAGAACAAAAATATACTTCACTTCCTCTGTTTGGAGCCAGAAGGGCGTTAAAGGTAAAGAGCAGTTTTGGAAACGCCCCAATTTCAAAAAATGAAATGGAAGCTCTCATTACCAATCATGTGAAAGAATATGTTTTGACTAATACATGATGATAAAAAATTTGCCGGGAAACCGCCTACTAATTCATATATTTGGTAAATTTATTTCTCTCATGGTCTGGTGAGAGAGATAGGGTAGTCCCATATACATCTTTCTGTGTATAGTGCTTGTAACTTTACGAAGAATGAGCCAAATTTCTTATCATTTTGATGATTCCAGAACCTTGCAGAGATGCTAGATGCTAGATGATCGACCTTTTCTGATCGATTCCACAACGTTTCTTTCACAATGCAATCGCATGACCATAACTGGTCTTTAATTACCTTTAACTCATATGCTTTTACACAGAGTTAGCACCCTCCTTGCGCTGGACAGACAACTTAATGACTGTTTTTCTTTGTGTAGTACCTATGATAATTTGGAATGTTTTTTTTCTTCTTGACATAGCTTCCAAGATGTCAAAGCTCCCTTTAATATAAAAGTATTTCATGGTTTGACTTAGTGTGCTGTTTTTGTGTCACCAGTATATCTATGCCTGATGTGGACTCACTGCATTTTTACTCACATAGAATTAGAAAGCTCATTCTTATTAGGCGAAATAATTTTAAAAAATCATGTTTAGCGTCCCCGCCCGCTTCCTTTTTTGAGGCCGCCTGTTTTTGGGGTGTTTGTTTTTTTAATTAAAAAAAAAAAATAGAAAAAAAACCCCGCTAAAAACATACTAATAATTATTTGTTTTTGTGTGGAAATATTTAAAATTTAAACATAACAGCTGGCGGCCATTTTGAAAAAAAAGGGAAAGAATGAAAAATGGCCTTCTTCCTTTATTTCAACGGCAGGATGCTAAAAGACTGTTAAACATGTTTTTTTGTTTTTTTCCTTACAAAGCGATCCATGAAGAATGAAATTCTTATTCCCTCCCTTAATTTTTTTGATAATACCCTACCTTAATGAATTATTTTGTTTTGAATGATTTATAAAGCATTTTTGCCTTGAAACTAAATGCACAATATTGTTTTTACATGTACATACAAAGAAACGAGACATTACATAGATTTTTATTGAACATATACTGTCAGGATTAATTCTGTGATGGCACAATCAGCAACACAGAGCAACATTCGTTTCCATGTATTTATTACCCTACAAGTAATATCAATTACCTAATAAAAGAGGCCTACATGGTTTCATGTTTTATGGCAAGTAATTTGATTGCCAATCAACTCTTCAGCATCATAAACCATAAATCATTATCAAGGAAGAATTGCCTCTGACACAGTCTAATCTCTAAAAATAAACTGCTGCAGTAGCACATACGTGTACAAAGAAATCCAAATGCATACAACATATACATGTACATCATAGTGTGACTGTCAATGAAACTAAGGGTTGGAAGAAGTAAGTGAATTAAAGGTACTTGTGCTAGCTATTTTTTTTTTGTCTAAGATGCCAAATTAATAAAAAGAAGTAAAGACAGAAAGTTAAAAAATACATATATCTCAAAGAGTATATTTCCTTATGAAAAATATATAAATTGTATTCATCAAAGGTAGTTTTTGTCAATGTTTGTTTTTTGAAAGGTCTGATAAATATTCTGACTCCCCATTCAGTTCAACAATGTTTGCATGGACCCCTTCTCTTGTTTGCAAGGCTTGATAGGATAGGATAGGGGACAGTTTATTGACCATACTAGACATTACTCCAGAAAACTAATTAAACAGCCATGTTCCAAAAATGCACATCAAAGCAATTATAGCATCGTCCAATGTATAGACCTATATACATGTAGTATAATATATACCGTAATTAACGTTGTATAAACCGCCCTCATGTATTAACCGCACCCCTCTTTTTCGCCCTTAAAAAAAAAAAAAAAAAAAAAAAATGCTGAGATTTGTTTTTGTTTGTGTAAAATCATTACCGGTAATGTAAATTAAAAAACAGTAGGGGACCTAGGTTAGAACCTTGTGGTACACCATGTAATAGAAGAAAAATTGGAGGAATTATTATTATAAACTACATATTGAGATCTATCAGAAAGATTACTTTCAAACCAAGATGACAGACAAATTTGAGTGTTGTTCTAGTTTCCGAGTGGTGAGTCAACACACCGATTGCCATTGCCAGGCATAGCGCCAGGTGGAGGGGAATAAATCTTTAAAAAAAAAAATATATATATATATATATTTCTTTTTTCTTTTTTCGGTGTACCGTGTATAAACCGCACCCCCGACTTTGAATTTTTTTAGGCGGCAAAAAGGTGCGGTTTATGTTTCGCATGAGAAATAAAAAATTGTTTGAAATCAAACGCAGGAGAAGAGCTAAAAGATGTAACAGAATGTACCAATCAAGCAACTGGGCCAATGATAATTAAATGTTCTACGTTTGGCTGTCACCAATGCAATGCCAATGCACCTGTGTACCTCAATCAAGTCAACTATACACAATCAGATCAGCTTTGTCTGGTTTAGCCTGGCCTCGAGGCACTGAATATGCGTTTTCATGAAGTGCATGCATTATTATAATGAAATTACATGTAGTTTGACTGCTTCTGAGATTGTCGACCGAGTCTGGAAATTAAAGACTACCGTATCTTCCTTCCTGCCACAAATAATCCCTTTTCTTCCATGGCTGGACATCTTTTATTCAATATTTTTGAAGAAATGAATATGGTTAAAATACACTACCCATTAAAACCAGAAGGACTATATTTAAATGTAATCTACTTTTCACCACTCTCACGATCTAGTTTTCTTACAACCTAACCATGTAATCTGAAGTAAGCTAGGCAAAACATTATGTCCTCTTTTAAGAAAGATACACGAAGGTGAGAGATTTACATTGCTGACACCTGAGCCGAATATTTGGATGAACAACAAAATAGCAGGAGAAATGAAATAGCAAGCTATTTTTCCATGAAAAATCCTTGCTTTTTTGTTCATCTTCACGCTCCTGCAGTGGTCAGTCATTAAACTGAAGGTTCGAGAACTTCAAGTTAAAGGTATAGACCAGTTTTGGAAACACCCCTTTCTCAAAAAATGAAATGGAAGCTCTTATTACCAATCATGTGAAAGAATATATGTTCCGACTAATACGTGATGATACAAATTTTACCAGGAAACCGCCTACTAATTGATATATTTGGTAAATTATTATATCTATCCGGACTGGATAGATATTGCGTAGTCCCATTTATATACATCTTTCTGTGTACAGTGCTTGTAACTTTACCAAGAGTGGGCCAAATTTCTTATCATTTTGATGATTCTAGAACCTTGCAGTACACCCCAATACTTATATGCTAGATAATCAACCTTTTCTGATCGATTCCACAATGTTTCTTTCACAATGTAATCGCATGACCAGAACTGGTCTATACCTTTTATGGGGAGGATGCGAGAAGAGACACTACAAATGCTACTCACACCCTTGAGAGTACCTTGACATCAAAGATGGCACTACACAAACACGGGTACAAGGGACTAGGGTTTATATCAATGTGATAGTTATGATTTTTTCAAGTAGTACTACAGGGGAGTATTTCACAAAGAAAGATCGACTTTAGTTTGGACTTAACTATGGCAGACCATTCATGCCACTGGTTGCTCTCACCATTATGATTTTTAGATAATATTTTTTTCTTCAATAGTGAACTATAAAAAATGTACATTCCATAATTTGTATGTCCCTTGAGAGACCAATGCCAGTAAATGGTGTGAGAAAACAGTGGCATGAATGGCCTACCATACTTAAGTCCAACTTAAAGTCGATCTTAGTCTTTGTGAAACACTCCCCAGGTACAATATCAGGCAAAGATGGTGCCTACAGCTACCGTGTATAGGTTATTCTCCCCTAGATTCCACGCCCCATGTTTAAACCGGAGTGACAATTGCAAAAAAGAATTTTGTTAATGGGAGATCTTTTTATCATCTGTCACAATACAAATATGATTTTCATCGTTATTCTCTTTTTGCCAAAATTGATGTATACACTGTACATACATCTATATCTTTGTTTTTCACCAGAATGAATTAAATGCTCAGTCATATAGTTGAATGCAACTTCTAATGATTGCATATATATGTAAACCACATGCCTGACAAACAAGGTCTTCATAACAATAGGTTTAAAGAGAAGGTTGAGTTCTGGGAAGAGGTGAAAAATAATTTGTGAGCGTTATTATTCTTATTATGCAAGTGTGGAAGAACATCAGATCAGACATGTTCCCTGAAAAGCATGGCTCTTCAAATGCCTTCATATTCTAAATATGTCATGTAACATCGTAAAATGCGGGGGTAGGATTTATACGCCGCTTGTTCGTGTAGTCCCATATACATCTTTCTGTGTACAGTGTTTGTAACTTTACCAAGACTTGGCCAAATTTCTTATCATTTTGATGATTCCAGAACCTTGCAATACACACAAATTCTTATATGCTAGATGATCAACCTTTTCTGGTCGATTCCACACCGTTTCTTTCACAATGCAATCGCATGACCAGAACTCAACTTCATCTTTAAGCCTAAAGTCAGGAGCTATTTTTAACTTAGGGTAAAATAGGACAAAAAAATTCAATTGAATACCAAACTTGGATCAAGTGTTTCATCTAAGCCTAAAACTGTGTAAAATACTCATATTTCTGACATACATATACATGTAAGTATCAAATTAAATACCAGCCCAGGAGAAAAGATTGTTGAAACCATGGAAATAGTTCGTTTCAAAGATGTTGTTTATATCCTTGACACAGTATTAAAGAGCCCTTCAGTCAAGTACTCCTCTCCCATAGTGTATTTGAAGTTGATTTATAAGCCTCTTGAACCTCTCACAAAAATCATGACTTTCTGTTTCACTGCTCTTTATCAAGTCCATTGGCAAGACCAAGGCATTAATCATCAACTGCCACTCTCTATCCAGGGGGTTGTTTCACAAAGATCCTAAGTTGAACTTATCTCTGAGTTGGACTTAACAATTATGGAAAGCGGTTAGCATCATTGAAAATATTTTGTAAACATTATTTTAAAAGGCATCAAATGTTGATTAAAATCATTCATATTTTCTATTATCTCGGGAGATTTCATATTCTTGATGTGGAATTCATGAAAAGTCTACAATACTTGAATTTTGCTTTTGAATGTATTTCATTATAAGGCTACAAATGGCTCTCCATAATATTTAAGTCCAACTTAGAGTTAAGTTTGACTTAGAATCTTTGTGAAACACCCCCCAGAAGGTGTAGTAAATGGGTACCTGGTGGGAATTCATTCTTCAAATGCTTTTAGCAGCTTTAATAGGGCAAGTGGGCAATTAAACGCCAAAGTTATAATACCACTTTTTAGGTGCCTTGAGCATCCCCTTGGATGGAAACGTCGCAATATAAATGTGAGCATCTTTTGTGCGTGGATGCCATCTAATAACACGTTTTGAAAAAAACACCATGGTTTATCACTTCATATCTGAAGATTCTAAATAAAATCCTAGATTTAGCTCATGTTGCAATTATTAATTACGAACCTTTAGGTCAGTCAGGAACCCCATGACTTTTACAAGCAGATCGCCTGTCTGATTATCAAGATATTTATGATTGGAAATCAAAATTTCAAAGACCATTTTCCCAACAATTTTTATAACACTAGTCTATTGGGGGAAATGAGTATGGTAAAACCGGTCACTCAAAGATTTTTACTTTTTTTTTTGAGGCGCTTCATGATCATTTTGAAGCACAATTTTTTTAGGGCTTCAATATTACCGTACAACCTATCACAGACGATGATAACACGTAGGGCCATGCATCTCAGATTGAACATTGTTAAACGATGTCTTTAAAGATGACTTACCTGCCCATGTAGGTCGGTGTTGAGCAGCATGACGGCACATATCAGGGTATGAGCAGCATCCGAAGACTCTACAACTCCTGGATTACAGTCAAAGTAACGATGAGAGAAATGCGCCAGCACCCTCTCCCTCTCCTGCGATTCTCCGATGACAGTCACACACCTCAGGAATTCCCTCAGCGCCTCGTCCAGTCTATCCCCCGTGAAGTCAAAGTAGCTCAGGTACTCCCTTGCCACGAGTTTGCAGAATTCGTTCCTAAAATGGATAGATTTTCAAGGATTGGATGTCTTAATCAGCACTCAGCACTTCCTCTATGAAAGGAATGAAGTGTATAAACAACAACTTGTATACATCTAAAAGCTATTTCCAGAGCTTTTGAATTTTTGCAGGAGTTACAAATACAGCTCGTCTTCAAAATGCAGCAATTTGTGAACAGGAGAAATGTAGGCCTATGTGAGAAAACCGAATAGGAGAGAGGTACATGTACTACAGTATTTGATCTTGTTTTGAGAGGTGATGATACGTAAGGTCATACAGAAGGTCCTAGAAAAAATGGAGTACGGTAGAGGAGAGTCTAAACATGAGGCTCCAAGACTAGGACCTGCCCTCAGATAAAACAGCCAAGAAGTTTGTTAAATGACAATCTTTCCAAACAAACATGAAATGTCCTACTGCACGAATACAAAATACTATAAAACATTCATATAATCCATGTTCGCCTTTACTTACCTCTTACTTAAATGAATGGATACATCTTCTCTCTTAAAACCATCAAGTTCATAGAGTCTCTTTGCCAGTCTTTTGGCTGATGGCAAATCCAAGTTCTTGGGGTTTTCATGGAGAGCACTCTCCAAGGTGTTCATGTCCGGGAACTCAGAATCATCACTACCTGAACTTGAAGTTGATTCCCTGTCCCTCGGTGTTAAACTCGGCAATTCCACAGACCCAATATTTCCACCGTTACCAAGTATTGTCTGACCTGCTGTAGGTGCAGCCATCGCTGCTGGGATTTCACACTTTCCTTTCAAGCCTCCGTTTTCTATCCTAGGTTCTAAGTCAGAAGGGTTCGTCTGAATTCCTATTGCATTTGTGGAAAGCTTTGGCCTTGAGGATTCCATGGGTTGCTGGACACTCTTTACTTTTACCTCTGAGGGTGTGTTCCTACCCAGACTAATGGTCGTTGCAGTGGTCTTCACTTTCACAACGGGAGACGACGTTACGAAGGCACTGTCAACCAGGGACGACATGGTGTCGTTGTTGTAGGACACATTGGTCCCATTTTCTATTCGAGTCCGTACATCTTGACTGTGGCTGAATGTTGTCGGTAGCTGGTGACTGGTGATCCGCACCAGCTCGGCTGTAGAATGTCCATTGTTCATCGTGGTATCAGTTTCTCCACTGCTCACAGTAAGGTCAGTCTCCCGGACTACTTCCGGGTCGGCAAGGACAGTGTTGGACTGTACACACCCATCTAAAACGTCCTTCCTTCCTTCCTCTGCAGCATCTAGACGTTTCGCTGGTGAAAGACCTCCCTCTTTGAGTGAATCCTCACGGTGTATCAGAGCGGTCGTCGTGAGCATCTGACCAACAAACTCTTCAGTTGCATCTGCATCTGAGTTACAGGAATGTGAGTTTACCAAGCTATCTGTAGGTTGAGAGGCTTCTATCTTAAAGCCGTTGCTCTTGGGAGTCACTAAATGGTCTTTGATCTCTCCTACACCATTCTCCCTTAACTCATTATCAAACCCTGTCCTATTTGGAAGTACAGGTGACTGAAGACCTCGGAGAGCTGCTGTCTCTCCGTTCGATGCTCCTGCACAATGTAACCTCTCACTTAAATCAGGTGAAGAGTCACTCTCTCCTACACCTGCCTCCAACCCATTCAAATCACCAGATGTGCAGACAACACGTTCACTGTTGACTTTTGTAAAGTCCCGCTTTTCAATTTTGGGCTTGGGACTGATGATTGTTGTTGATTTGAATGCACGGTGCTGGGAACTTGGAGACTGGTCCAGTGGTGCCAGGAACTTCAGAACGCGGTCTCTTGTCGCAAGATCTGTAAGATGGGATAAAAAGAAAAAAATTATAGACATGTTGTCATCAAATACTGACAATTTTGGGGTTGATAAAGTCAGAAAAAGTCAAATGTTTGTATCTATGTTAATGAATAATGTACATAACACTTCATCAAATCATGTAATGTACCTGCCTAATGAGTTTATAAAATGTGACATTTTCTACATTAAATATGTGTACATTTCATGTGGTTTTAAAACTGTGTACTTAGCACAACTGCTCTTGATTCTGTACAAGGAAATTGCTTGTGTGAACTGAGGTGGTCTATATATGCCCAGTGCCTTCATGTATGTTACTGTCTGTAGTACTTGACGACTTCAATAGAGAAATAACTGACTGTAACCTCATTCTTCTTTGCATTGTGCAAATCAACCAGCTGCTGTCAATCAAATACAAACTTAATGCAGGTACATGTTTAACCACACAGAATCCTAGTGAATGAATTGCCCAAAACAGAACAAATACAAAATGATGACATCGTCTGATTGGAGCGAGAAGGGGACTATCTCTATGTAAAAAGTAATTGTTTAACGTCCTTCTGGCTCCAACAAATACATGTATCTTTCTTCTTTAATAGTAGGGATGTCAGACGCTCGCGCTGCAATCCTGAAATCGAGCCATCAATGTGCGTACGAGTCAACGGTGATTGTAGTCGAAATAAAAACATGCAATCTTTAAAAATTCATTAAAAATCAAAATTAGCAGGAAAGAACTAATTGATTAAGAATTACCGTAGATTAAAGTTGTATTCCAATATTGGAAGCATTTTCTTCACAAGTAGAATCGTAGAATCAATCAAAATATGGCAGGAAAGATGAGCTCTAATTCGCCCATTGGCCCTTTGCAAGCGTTTGAAAGGCATTGTGGCGACCATGGCACTGCTTTTCTGTGACTCTCTGAAAAACTGCGCATGTTTACATCAAAATCTGGAGGTGATCCTGGGGTCACACAATGCCCAAATTTGGACATGCCATTCATGAAACTTGAGAAAATAATCCATGCGCATTGACTTTTTTGCCTACCCCATACTTTTAATATATTTGAGCAGTAAAAAAAAGTTCCAATTTATAGCGATCTTTTTCTTATAAAAATGAACTTTTTGCAAAAGTCAATGTTAGTATATTTATAAGTGATATTCAAGCTATCTTTGAGCCAAAAATCTAAGGGAAATTCATTCAGGATCATCTACAGATAATCACAAACTTCCGATGTATACTATACCCAAGACTGAACAACCGTAAGTCTTGACACTCTCCCTCAACCCCTGGTGATTCTGTGCTGAACACGTATGGACCGAACGAAATATTTGCAGCTAGAAACTACTTTCCATGGATAAATTGAGAATTTCGATCGACTACAAACGTTGAATATAAGTTTTTCATAATTAAAGACTCCATTATTAAAGCAATAACTCAGTATTTATTATAGAAAAAGAAGTTGAAATGTTGAATGTGTGTACGAGTGAAATGCCGGGAGGAAGTAAAAATGAAAGAAAAGCGTGATGTTATCATCAAGCCGCAATGGCCACGTGCGCGCACGTGGAAATTTCCATTGTAAGCGCCGGCATGTGGCTCTTCTTCTAAGTGTACAAACTCCCTCTTTAAAAAAAGATAAAATGCAAGAAATTATTAAAACAATGTTTCAAGGGAAACTAAATACTGTTTCGAGGGAAATTACGTAGAAATGAGCAATTCTAGTGACTCAGCTGTAATTGTAAATATACAGGTGTTATTCTCCTAATACATTTGTAACATTACAAGAGGTTATCTGGACATTTACCATATTTGTTTTCCTTTATCAAAAAGCAATTTTACATGTACTTGGAATTGATATATTTTTCCACCATGACTGCCAGAATTTTAATCCAAGTTTACATTGAAATATCATCTTATATTTGTATCGCTGATTATTTGAAAATCTTTACTTGAAAATCAGCGATCCTCCAGATCCTCAAATTTTATCAGGAAACATTTTTCCTGTGATATTTTTTTTTTTTTTAAATCTTTGTTTTTCTTTGTTTTTCTTTGTTTTTCTTTGTTTGTTGCCATGGCAACCTTATATTTTAAAGGTATTACAAAGTTTTGGGAAATTTTGAAAAATGGGTGGATAGTGATTCTTTACAATTTTAATATATTTGGATGCCCCTGTGGATGTATTAAAAACACCAGAAATGTTAGCCCCTAAAACACTTCTGCTTTCGAGAAAAATTGAATATAAAGATTTACCGGTGCTCCCGGTAAATTTTGATAAATTTCAAATAGCTCCTACGGCCGTACAATGGTAGCTGCGACCATGAAAATCTCAGAGTATGTAGTTGTGGTATATAGTTTCCGAACAAGAATAGCTAATCAGTCAATTTTAGTCAATAAGCATTGTTTTATAGCTTAATTAATATCTTGACCTTGAGAGGGAGCTATTCAACATAAAGTGTTTATTATTTACAATTTCATAACTTTAGAGTCGATTTCGACCGCGACAACGATCACTGAATATTGTAGGATCGTATATGCTTCCAATATGTTCATTTAAACCAAATTCATGACGCCATACCAAAACTTTGTATTACCTTTAATTTTAAAAATGTTGTGGAAAGATGTCCCTGCCATTATCTTGGAATGCAAAGTGTTTTGAGTAGCAATTTGATCTGGAAAGTAAATACCGGTATATTAATTTTTAAATATTTTCTTATTTTCTTTGTTTTGTTTCCATGGCAACAATATATTTAATTTCAAGGTTTCTCTTAAAAATGTTGATAAAAAGAATATAATGAAGAAAAGTTCTGTTGAAATTTCAATGAGAAACAAGATATATTTTTTGAGATATGGCACATCAAACAATGCTTGCAATGTTGAGGTATATACTCTTTACTATGTACACTCGGTGCCATGCTTACATTGTAATTTCCTATGCAAAAACTTCAGGAAATACCCCTAAATAAAAACATTAAAAAATTAATATCTCGAGAATCGATTTATATTTTGACTCCATTTTTTTTCCATATTGAATGATAAATTGTGTTCTCCAAATACAGTGCAAAATTGTCATGATTTAATGGACTTCAATTTTTAGTCTAACATCCCTATTAATAGCAACAGCCAGCACGTGACATAGACATACCTGCCAACCTGAGACAAGAGAAATTCGGAGTAAATTTTTCTGGATGGACTACGAGGTCGCAAACCACCGAAGGATTGGGGTAGTAGCCCGTAGATTGGGGGGGGGGGGGGGGTACACAGGACTTTAGGGTCTATTTTTATGAACAGCACGAGTCTTACCCATTTTGTCCTTCAAAAATGGAGAAATCAACGAAGAAGAAGAATATAGTAGTAGTAATCGAAAATAAATCCGAGGAAGTCCGGTAAATAACAAGCTTCCACGATCGCAGTCACCGCACAAGCATTGAAGAACCCCTATACAAATTTAAGTTCGTCGCGAACTCGTATTATGCTCGTGGTAAGCTTAATAAGATCGTTTTTTAGGCTTTAAGCTCGTAACACGCTTCCAGGACGCTAGTAACGATCTTACTAAATGTTGGCGAGCTCGTGCGCGAGTTCGTCACGAGCTCGTGGCGAACTCGCGGGTAAACTGGGGAGCTCGTGGGCGAGCTCAGGGGTAAAGGGGGAGCTCGTGACGAGCTCGTTGGTAAAAGGGGGAGCTCGTGGCGAGCTCGTGGGTAAAAGGTGGAGCTCGTGGCGAGCTCGGGTATAAACTGGGGAGCTCGTGACGAGCTCGTTGGTAAAAGGGGGAGCTCGTGGCGAGCTGGTGGGTAAAACGAGGAGCTCGTGGGTAAAAGGGGGAGTTCATGGCGAGCTCGGGTTAAACTGGGGAGCTCGTGGCGAGCTCGGGGGTAAACTCCCCATAGGAAAGTGAAAAGTATGCCGCAGACCTGCCGCAGACCTGCCACAGCTCTGCGGCAGACTTTTAGTCTGCGGCAAAGAGTATGCCGAAGTATGCGGCAGAAAGAAATTTTGCTGCAGACTTGCCGCATACCAGTATGCCACAGGAACAGTCTGCGGCAGGATGAAATTTTGCTGCAGACTTGCCGCATACCAGTTTGCCACAGGAACAGTCGGCGGCAGATCTGCGGCAGGATGAAACTTTGCTCGAGACTTGCCGCATACTAGTATGCCACAGGAACAGTCTGCGGCAGATCTGCGGTAGGATGAAACTTTGCTCCAGACTTGCCGCATACTAGTATGCCACAGGAACGGTCTGCGGCAGGGCGAAACTTTGCTCCAGACTTGCCGCATACCAGCTAGTACGCCACAGGAACAGTCTGCGGCAGATCTGCGGCAGGGCGAAAGTTTGCTCCAGACTTGCCGCATACCAGTATGCCACAGGAACAGTCTGCGGCAGGTCTGCCACAGAAAAGTGGGAAATTATACAGTCTGAAGCAAGGCTATAGGCGGCCATTTTGTAGGACATGCAGTACCATAATATGAGGTTGCAGGCTGAGCCCATGACCTTGTAAATTCCTGTGTTAATTAGCACTGTTAATTGTCTTTTTTAGCTTCTGTCAAACCAAACAATTTACTTCAAGTTCAACTGGTACCATAAGAGGAATTTATTACATAAGAGGAGGCTGAGGAATCAACGGACTGTTTCAAACTTTTTTGTTGTGCAATATGTGATCTTATCTTCAGCCCCACTAACTCACTTTTTTGTTGTAACTAGGTACCCAAGACGAAAATCCAATTGAAACTAATTGAACACCAATTTAATTTTCAATTGGTTTCAATTGGTCTCAATAGGTTTTAACAGGTTTCAATGGGAATTTAATAGGACTTCAGATGGTTTCAATTGGTCCAGATTGTCCCTATTGGACCTATTGGACCAATTGGGCCCATTGGCCCCATTGGCCTATGCCCCATTATACTTTAATGGGACCCAAATTGGCCTGAAGTTGGACTTCAATTGGTCCAATTAAAACCAATTGAAAACCTTTTAAAGTCTAATGGGGCAGATTGGTCCAATTGAAATCCCATTAAAGTCTAATAGGGCCAATTGAAACCAATCATCTCATGAATATTCATTATTACTTTACACGTGTGACAGAAAAATACATTTATCATGATTTGTTAAGCAAATTAAGACAATGCACATCATTTTTGTGATTTCTATTTTCCTTTTGCCATTATTAACCAATAGATTATTTTGTCTGATCATTTTACAATTACATTCACGTTTTAGCAATAGATTGATAGATTGATATTGATTATATGATTACTAACCAAGAAACAATATACATATTTAGTATATATATATGTGTACGAGCCTGAGTCACTTTAAATGTTACTCTTGAATACACTTCAAATGATCTATGTGATGGAGTTAGTACAATTGAGAATAGAATATACCTAATTGGTAATATCGATATATATTGGTATTACCTAATTGGTAATATCGATATTGCCAATATCGATTATGAAGTATCAATCAGTTTACCATTAAGCTTGCAGCCATTCCACGAGATTGTCGACGAACTCGCCGACGAGCTTGTCGACGAACTCGTTCACGAACTCGCCGACGAACTCGTTGACACCCGCCGACGAACTCGTTGACGAACTCATTGACGAGCAAACCAACGAGCTCGCCAACGAGCTTATCGGCCAGTGACGAGCGTGTATATTTGGAGCATGCCAACGAGCTCGCCAACGAGCACGCCAACGAGCTCGTAGCTAATTTGCATATTTGGAACGAAACGAGCTCGCTGGCGAGTTCGTCTGCTTGCTCGTCAACGAACTCGTTGGCGAGCACGCTGACGAGCTCGCGTGTAAGCGTACTGAAATTTGTATAGGGGAAAACACGCCAATGTATACAGTGTTTATGCACGGTGTATCAACTGCACATGTGGTATAAATACACGTGGGCTATACGCATGCAGTCTATGCAACAACGCTGCATGTAGTATATGTATTATAGTACAACGTCCGCACACACTTTATCGATATAGTTGCGCACGTGCTTCCATGTACTAGTACATGCAGTACATGGATAATGACTGCGGAACTAACGATCACGTTCGGGCTGCGCTGTGTATATCTTCTATGAGCGCGAGCGCGGATGTCACGGTGATCTGGTTATCAGTGCTGTGTTATGCTTTAGTCTTATGCAACAGTCGTTTGTTTTAAAAGTATTTTAAAATTTAAAAAAATCGGAGTTTTGAGGCATGCAATCGGAATTCGGAGTTGGTATGAAAAATGCGGAGCCTAAATCGGGGTGGTTGGCAGGTATGCATAGATTGTGTACATCAGTACATGTACAATATGTACAAGGTAATTCTCCAGGTGCCCCTTTTACAATAAAAAAAGAACTGTCCAAGTAACTTCTAATTGCTACTTCATCATGAATAATGCATGCCATATAAAGCCGACGATGCAAAAGAGAGTAACATGTACATACAAAACATTATCAAGTAAAGAAAGACCACAACAAAAAAAGTACATGTCCTGAATATGTCACACCGATGTTAGTCAGATTTGGAGTACGTGTCCCAGTTCTTGAAAACACTCACGGCTGGAGGGAAGAAAATGTTTGCTTTCACAGAACTCCAAATTGGCATGATCTACATCTGTAGGCTAAGGGGCCGTTCAGACATGACATGGTAAAACCGCTGCGTTTTTTTTATGACGTTATATGTGATATGCTTCACATTTCTGTATCTTAAAAATAAATAAATAAATTAAAATAAATAAAAAAGTTACTTATAAAGCCCTTACCACCGAAGTCTCTAAGCCCTAGAACAAACAAAATAGACTGATAAACAATTACATATTAAACAAAACAAAAAACATAGCGCTCAGTGGATGCTTGCAAGTCCTTTGTTGCGCATGGTTTCATTCCCATACACGTTTTAATAAACGCAGCAGCTTTTTGCGGCAGTTTTACCATGCCATACCTGAACAAGCCTTTTATATATACTCAAGAGTGGAATCCACAGAAAGAGTTCATATGCTATCCAATTCAAGTACTCTGCTAAGAGCACAATTCTTGTTTTCTTTGAAATTTGATCCTCCTTGTTTATTTTCCACTCTCTCCTCCCCTAATGTTTCTTGTTCCTCTTGTGTCTTCTAGCTCTACTTTCTCCTTCTTCCCCTGCCACACCTTTTGCTCATCTAAGTTTTCTTTTTCTTCTTCTCTTTTCTTCTTTCTCTCTGTCAATCTTCATCAGGAGTAATTTAAGGTCCAAATGTTCATTGCGTTATATGCCCCCCTTTAGAACAGTTGTCAACTTTTGAATATTTCACCAGGAGAACCGGTAAATTTGTATATTTAATTTTTCTCGAAAGCAGAAGCGTTTTAGGGGCTAAATTTGTTAGTGCTTATAATACATCCACAGGGACATCTAAATACATCAGAATTGTAAAGAATCACTATCCACCCAATTTTCAAAATTTCCCAAAACTTTGTATAACCTTTAAGATCTTGATTGATCTAATTCACATAAAAGAAATGCCTTTTATTAGAAGTACAGACTGTTTCCAATTCCATGACACATAAAATCAAACTGTAGATACACTGATTGAATCATGTAAAAAGAACTGACAACTGGGATGCATATGAGCAAAAGATTCAATTACCAGGCAATCAGTATTTTAAAAAATGACAGTAAAAGTAAATAAACGGATTTCATTAGAATCTAATTACTCATAAAATTAAATTAAATTTATGAACAATGAACTTGCTCAAGACCAAAATCCATGTCCAAATTATTACACGAGACGGATTGCAGCTTGTGTCCACATTATTCCTATAGCAGTGCACAGTCCACAGTATTTCTACCTGTATGGTCTTTGAAATTAATCACTTTTTTATCCTCGAATTGGCACCAATAATTCTCATTTTTCACTCCTAAGTACCAGTTAAAACATATAAAAATGTATATGAAATAAACCAATGCGAATGATAATCACTTTATTCAACATACAGTAATAATTGCCAATTTGTACAACAAAATGTTATTAAAAATTTAGCACCGCATTGCCAGTACGAGAATAATGGCACAAATATTTCTTTTTGTCCACTCCTAAGTAACTCAAAATATAAATATGTGTAATACCTGTATAAATGTACCGGTATATGAAATCAACCAATGTTGCCAATTTGTACAACAAAAAGTGATCATGAATATAGCACCGCATTGCCAATGAGAGACTGTATAATGGCACAAATAATTTTTATTTTCCACTCCTACATGTAAGTAATTCACAAATATAAAAATGTATAGCTGTATACATTTATATGAAATCAACCAATGTTGCCAATTTGTACAACAAGAAGTGATCATGAATATAGCACCGCATTGCCAATTAGAGACTGTCATGGTTACATGTACGTACAATGATATCGTTCATATATCCATGAACAGCACAATGAATGTACTGAATTAAAACAAATTCTGTGATATGCTCTGTCTGCTTGTGTAAATGCGTTATTCCAAGAATTCTGGATCAAAATATTAACAAAAGAAAATGTCACTAAAAGGAGACACGTTCTGAACCGCTATGGGTTAAACATTGGAATATCATTTGACACTTTAATACTTACATGTACCCCTATCTAATACATGATTACATGGATCCTACACGCACTTAATAACAGACATAAAAACCATACCAAAGGATTAGGGTCCTACACTCTATGAAATGGGAATAAATCAGCGACGATCTAGTAAAGATCATTTTTAAACACTGCATGAAGCTCTAGTACTAGTAGCTCACGTGGCAATAACATACCCCTACTCGTCCTCACAGTGAGTAACTCTTGAGTTTACGGATGCATCATTGAATATCCTGTGGCAAATTTCTGGCCATCGAGGAAATATCCCCCCCCCCCCCCTCCTATCTCCTCTGAAGGTCTGTTTTCATCAGCTCGAGATTGCCAAATAGCCCGCTATTTCTAATTTGGGAAATAAGCCTGAAGTTACAAATTGCAGCTTCATCAGCTCGAGACTCGACCTCGAAACTTGAAACTCAAGCTCAAGAAATTAGCTCGAGATATTTTGCTTTAGCATGTGCGCATTGTGCGAGTCCTCGGGCTGGTGAAAACGTATGCACTGGACAAATAGCAGGATATTTTGCAAAATAGCCCAAGATATCTTGGGATCAGTTCCCAAGCAAATAGCCCGCTATTGATGCCTTCACCAAATAGCCCCCTATACATGTATTTCATGATCGGGCTAATATCCAGGATCAGAAATAGCGGCTATTTGGCAATTTCGAGCTGATGAGGACATACCTACTGAGTGTATAAATAACAAGGGGTGAACGGATAGAAATGCTTGTAGATGACTAAACCAGAGTGCCCAATATAAACCTCGTTCTACAGTACGTGTCCTCAAATTCTAACCTTAATACAGAGGGAACTTGGAAGGTGACATACTTCAATCATTAGGATGTACACGTACAGTACATTAAAGGTACTATGTCCCATTTGCAGGCCAAAAAATAAAAAGGTTAAATTCAAACGACATTTGAAAATAAATACTAATTTAGAACTTCTCTAAAAAAAGGGGGGCTTGAAATTTCTTTAAGTGGGACAATATTAACGACTATTAGTTGTCAAATCGACTGAAGAGCTATAGAGCCAGTAAGTAATAGTCTGATTTTCAGACCATTGTTCCGAATGGTCGTACGTTTTATGCTGCGTAAAGATTTAATCAGTGTAATTTTGGCCATTACAAGAAGTGGGTTTTTGATGTAGACAAATGCTCATGTACCCTTACAGCTCATTTTATGTATGTTATTACCAAAGAATAACAACAAGTCAGTCACTCACTTAATAGTGTCTGACAGTGACAGTGAAGTCTAGCAAGTAAACAGGTTTCCTTGCATAATTTGAATATTAGGACACTGCTAACGTTAAAATTTCACAGATAGGACATACATGACATATTCATAATTCTTGCAAAGTTTTACAGAATTTGATGTTGGCTGCAAAAAGGACATTGTATCTTTAAAGGGAAATTGGAAGCACAGCTGTGACCCTAAATCTCTCCAAATTTAACAGATTTTTTACATCGCCTTTCATGTTCACATGTATATACAACATACAGTATACATACATGTAGTATGTACATGCACATTATACCGGTATGTTAATTGTACATGTACACGTAGGTAAACATTACAAACATGTACCGGGTATGCTTGTGTGTAATAATGTACATTGTAAGGCCTTTAAGTTAAAAAGGAATACACTGAATTTCATTGGATTAAGAACCGATTGATAACTCAAAGTGTTTTTTAATTTCATGTTCCCCTCCTTACAATCATATCGTTACACATTTAATACTGGTAAGTGCCATTTTTGTGTACACATTTGTTAAAATCGATAGAGTACAGTAATTGTACACGTTCATAAATTGTAATAAGGTTGACATACATGTAATACATGTACGTGTACAAGTATGTTCTATCTACAAAAATCAGTATATTTACAAAATATTTAGCCTGTATAACATGTAGATTATAGTCCATTGAAAGTGTGATTGACGATGTACACTATAGAATAAGGACATGAGCTATGGGTATGCTCAATGAGGGGTAGCCGGAATTGGAGTGACATGTTAGAAAGGTCATCAGAATTCATATTAACCCCATAAACTAGTGACCAGCTAGAAGGTACATGTACAATTAACACTGCATCGTCAACCGTGTCCATACAGGCTACATCTACATGTACCAAGTACCATTACACCTTCCCTTCCAAAGAGTCTTTGTCCAATTTATGGTTATAAAAATCAAATCCAATTCTAAAAATAATAACAATAATAATAATAATGGTCGCCTTTGTATCAGGTCCATTGGCGAACAATTAGTATCTGAGTGTTTTACACTGATCATTATTACCCCAGACATTCGATTCAATTCGTGTTGCAGACATAATAGTGCACATGCTCCACTCCCTGGGGAGTATTCCGGCCAGGCACCATTGGCATTGTACATGTAGAAGTGCACACTGTTCAGACCATCTACATGTATTTTGAATTCTAGAGATACTGAGGAGCCGGCCTATGCACCATACATACATATCAAATTGGAATGATGATAAAAACATGAATAAGATTAAATATCAATATTACTTAAAAATTTAAAGGGTACACATTATGAAACATCATTGATGTATTTTTAAGTCTATACAGGACTTTGCATCAATGTTTAATATCAAAATTGATTACTGGTAACAAGATGAAATGACATAATGCAGTTTAATTGTGATTATTTATGCAATAAGCAGCTGTTTTTCACTGCATATTAAATGTTAATATCCTTGCTGGTGTCAGTCTGCCTGTAATTGAAAGATTATCATTTGACACCCCTCAGCAAATTTCAAAATCAACCTATTCAGAAATATTTCATTCAGTTCTATTAAATAACCCCCCCCCCCCCCCCAAAAAAAAAAAAAAAAAAAAAAAACATTATTCCATTTGGAAAATTAGAGCTACAATATCGAGCTAAACATGTAACAAATCTGATGGTGCCCTACTTTTTTGCATACAACTCACTTTGTGTTCATGAGAACAATGAGAAAAATACTTCAAGTCATAAAACACGAATAACAAAAAAAATTGCACAACATTCTGAGATGTGACATTAACAATAGGGTCATAATCATTGTGCTTGAGTCTGACAGATGAAAAAATATGTTATTGATTTATTTCCCGATCAGACTGACGAGGGATGCTTGTATTTTAGCCTGAGGGGAAGTGCGATAATGAACTTGATTCCAAATGACAGGTTCGACATACACTCTAGTCTAGAGAGCATTCCTATAGAAGTTTATGGAAAAGGAGAATGATGTACACAGGGGCTGATGACCTAGGGGTGATATGCCCCTAATAATTAATAAGCCCCCCTGTAAATGAAAAAGGGCCCCCTGACAAAGAATGCTGTCAACAAGTTGTAATGCAATATCTCTCAACTGGCTAGTCATGTCCAGTTTAGCTGGGGGAAAAAATGGACCTTAAAAAAAGAAAAAAGCACCCTTTTTTTAAAAACCCTGTCATATACATGTACGTCTCATAGAAATGCAGGTGGAGTAGAGAATTGAAACATGATAGATCACAGTTCATAATGATAACATGAGTTTCAAGTCTGATGAATTTGAAGCTCTTCTTTCCATGTCTTGCAAACACTGTTATGAAATTGGAAACTCTTTTAAATTTGCTTAGATAAAAGCAATCTCTATGTGTAGTTATGAAAATGAATGTACAAAAAATGAATGTACAAAGAATAAATTTTGGTTTCATTTAGAATTCATGTCGTGTACAGTTCTGGTATTGCAATATTCAATTCCCAGTGTTGTCAAGACTCACATGAATGATGATCATCACCACGTAAACCTCATACATGTAATTGATTGCAATATAGTATGCTCACGTACACTAGTGATTCATCAATGCTTTTTAGCATCAGCAATTTTGGTAATCCTGGGGGGGGGGGGTTCTACACATATTGCTATTCATTAAACCCCCCCCCCAAAAAAAAAAAAAAAAAAAAAAAAAAAAAAAAAATGGTGGTGATTTACGGTGCCATATTTGAACAAGCCTTTAAGGTAAAGACCAGTTTTGGAAACACCCCCCTCTCAAAAAATGAAATCGAAGCTCTTATTACCAATCATGTGAAAGAATATGTTTTGACTGATACGTGATTATACAAATTTTGCTGAGAAACCGCCTACTAATTGATATATTTGGTAAATTATTATATCTATTTGGACGTGATATAACGCACGTGTCGTGCACATGTGGGGGTAGTCCCATATACATCTTTCTGTGTTCAGTGCTTGTAACTTTACCAAGACTGGGCCAAATTTCTTATCATTTTGATGATTCTAGAACCTTGCAGTACACACCAATGACGGATTGTCAACCTGTTTTGATCGATTCCACAACGTTTCTTTTACAATGTAATCGCATAACGGCATGACCATAACTGGTCTTTATCTTTGAAACCAAATGAATGCACGTTGCTCACAAATCTAATTGAGTTCTGTCTTGATGAATGAACCATGTCTGAATGGAAATCCCAATCAATTAAACTTGATAAGACTAGAAGGATTAACGATCGTCATACAATTACAAACCTTCTCTCACTTTCAGTATCAGATCATCCGGTGATTTCATCAACGCTGTAACCACTGAAAGATACAGAGGGGAAAAGATAGAGAGAATGAATTAATTGATGGATGAATACTGCAATTCATTGTGAGTCATGACTGTGATCCCCCATTCAAAGACATTAGAATCAATTCTACTTTTGCAGTACAATCTTTTTTTTTCATTGATGCTTTGTTTATCTGATATTAAATCAATATTTCTACTCACTGTAAGAAATCGATGGAAACACTTTGCGTGGCAATTTTGAGAAAAAAATACATGAAAGAATGAAACGGAAGCACTAATATATAAAAGAATTGTATTACTACATGTATAAGGAAATTACTATAAAATAAGCCTGTACATGTGTGTAAATCTCATAATGTCAAAAGAGTAAAACTCCATATCTGTATATATCCTGACAGTATAACACACGAGACAAAAAAGCGGGGGAAAAAATACACGGGGCTCGGGGCAAATTAGCCCCCAAAATGCCCAAAAGAGCATCCGGAAGTTATAAAAGAGCCCCCCAAAATTCGCATAGAGTTCAATGCAAAACAAATTAAAGAGTGTTATTTTCATGCAAGCAAGCTTGGAAATTAGCCCCCAAAATGTTTAAAGTATTTTTTTCCCTGCAAAAAAGAAAGGTTATCCACTGACCGTATAAAAGATAAAACAGAACAAGTAATTCTGTAGATATATGGACATATGTACTTTTTTATGTAGGTATAAAGTAAATGTAACAGATAGTTGGAAATGACAAAATATTGCCAATCTGCATGACACGTGTTTTTGCAGAGTATAGGCAAACTTCACTTTACATTACCGATGGCAAATCCCAAACCCGGACCCACAATAATGATAATAATAACCATCATCGTCATCAACATCATCATTGACATCATCATAATAATAATAATATAGCCCTTGTGAAAACAAAATTAAGTAATATTTTATCATAGCGCTTAGAGACTTCGGTGGTAAGCGCTTTTTAAGTAACGTTTTTATTATTATTATTATTGATTATCACAGATTACCTTCATCTTCATGCATTCAATGAGTAAAGCTTTGTAAACGGTTATCCTAGCTATATTTTCAAAAGCCAAATGTTGAGTTTTCACTAGTCCTCATTGCATATGAAAAGTATAAAACTAACCAATTCATATAATCAATACAAGTGTCTGTTCTATTTCAAGAGGGAAATAGAATATTATTCTGGACTGTAGTGAAAAGATACAGTACAGTCATACAGTCTAGTAACTGTCCAATACAAATAATCAATGGAAGTTCCTGTTTCTGTTTTAAGAAGGAAAACAATATTATTCTTGACTTAATTATAGCAAAAACACACATATACAGTATGTACAATATTCCAATAAACATGGAGTTGTATAGGCTACCTATTTAGCCATTCTAATTACTTACATGTATCAAGCCAAGTATAATGGATTCAACTGTCATTTCCTTATATTGCAAGTGAAAAATCTTTGTACACATGTACATGAACTAATGATACTAATCTCAATCATACATCTAAAAAAAAAAAAAAAAAAAAAAAAAAAGAAGAAGAAAGTAAATCCAACTTATAGAATGATAATCTTGATGTGCATAGTTACACATGTACATGTAGGCATGTACACTAATACATGAACTGTACATGTATAATTTACAAATACTAAGTTTAAAAATTAAGCATTACATACTTTACATGCCCGATCTCACCTTGAAACTCTGAGTCAGTCCCATACAATGAATACAATGCTGGAACGCAAGCACATAAATGTACATCACCTTGCCAACAAGTTGAATTATTTCCAATTGAATAGATATCCAGAGCAAAATATGTACCGGTATTTGTCTCCTCAATGATCATTTACTACAACATATTTTTGAGAGGGAGCATGTGCGATTAGCAATAGCAGGAATGCAATAGTTGGCAAGAGTGACGTTTGTTTTACTCAGAAAAGAACTGAAAATATGCAGTGCTCAGTAGTGAGTCAGACACAGCCAGAGTGGTCACACCCCTTCTCCGATACGCAGCGTTTCAGGCCTGGCCCAACTGTGTCAAAATCAATTTGATAATTACCGAAGGTCTCGTATTACATCACGCTAATTCCTGAAAACAATCGGCGGGTGTCAAATGGAGAAAAACAGGCCAGATCGACACACACATTGTGTGTTTATTTATGCTACATTGTATGCATTCATTGAATTGTGAGCACTTTCTCTTCGCTACTACCCCACCCCCCTCCCCCCTCCCCCATGTGTACAAGGTGATTGAATAGATTATATATCTTTCCAATTCAACATAACTGAAATATGCATTTACATTTATGCAGGTACAGTATGAGAGAAATAAAGCAAATAAACACACAAATCAAAACAAAACAGATTAAAAAAAGACAATATGACATTGGTGGGTTATTGATTTTTTAAAATTCAATTCCAGAATGGATAAGTCCTTCAAATAAATAATCACTGTGGTTTACAGATGATTAAAATTGTGAGGTTGAACCATACTGCTACAGTCCATGAGACCGAAAGCTGACAAGACCTGGGCTGCAGGGCTTGTTGACCGTTGTTCTGCTACTGTACATGTAGGCTAGCGGTTTACTGGGATGTCCCTATTATATTTTTATAGTATTTTTCATCAAAATCACAATTAAGACATACAGTACCTCAGGCAAGTCCAGATCTGCTATTAGGTCATATTATTCATCCATTTACAGAAAATTATATCAATTGAGGGATATAGAATCTGTTTGAAGTTTGAAAGTCTGATTGTTACCGCATATTTCAAAACGATACTCAATAGTTACTACACATTTCAGATAATTTAGTACCGACTAAAAATAAACTGTAATATTTTCTACCCGAGTATATCAAATGCACATTGTTTTAATTTCCATCATTTATCAATAAAAACAAACTTTGTAGAACTAGTACATGAACATGTACTTCAGAATTTCAGGGCCATATATAGGCAAGTGTACAAAGAAACTGTTATTACCTCAGCATCAGGATTCCAATTTATTAATTTAGTTACTACACATTTCAGATAATGTACAGTAATATTTTCTACCTGAGTATATACAGTATCTACCGGTAATGCACATTGTTTTAATTTCCATCAGTTATCACTAAATACAACAAATCTGTATGTACTTCAGACTTTCAGGCAAGTGTACAAAAGAAACTTTACTTACAATTCATTACCTCAGTATCAGGATTCAAATTTATTACTTTAGTTACTACACATTTCAGATATTAATGTACATTGATATTTTCTACCTGAGTATATCTAATGCACAATTGCACATTGTTTTAATTTCCATCATTTATCAATAAATACCAACTTTGTAGAAAAAGTACATGTACAGTATACGTACTTCAGACTTTCAATGCCATAGGCAAGTGTACACAGAAACGTTACTTACAATTTATTACCTCAGCATCATGCATCAGGATTCAAACTGAAATGCAAAGATCATGTGTACCAGACACGATTAGCATTAATTTTCTGGTCCCATTTAGCCTTTCAATGTTAACCATTCACATTTGATTGTTATATTGATGTACTTTTTGTTTTGGATAATAAACTTCAAACTCAAACTCAACTCAAACTCAAACTCATGTACATGTAACTCCATAAAACAGGTATTTGTAACAGTTTAAATTGCACCAGGAACTATACTTACCATACATTCCCTTCTCAAACAGGATGAAATTTCAAACAGAAATTCATATAACTTCCTATGCAGTATATTAAAGTGACAGACAGAGTTTCAGTATTGTTTGGCGGGAGAGGATGTACACGCTTAGTGCAAAAGTTAATTGGACCAGACCCTTAATCAGTAAAAACTGTAGATTACACATGCAAACATACAGGGCTCTAGCTGCATGCGATGGACCGTGATGACATGACATTTGGAAATCCTTGTAATGATTGAAGTGAGAGATAAGCAGATGGTTCAAAGCATCCTTTCTATTTCAACTTTGAGTTTAGTCTTGACTTACAGAGTGATTTGTGCTCTAATACGTGTCAATGAGTAGTCCAGATTCTGTCTCTTTTTTAAGTTTTTTTTTGTAATTCTTCAATCATCTTTGTCCTCCCATTAAAGGGGGTGTAGTTTGGCCAACACTGGTTAACGCCATCTATGTCTTCTTTTGGACAACTGCACGTAAAGGAATGGACTTGATGAACGGTAGTCAGCGACTTAATCTCTACATTGTCAGCGTTCGCGAAACAGACCTAAGTTCTCCTCACGCTTCGGATTTGCGTATGTCACGTAGTCCGTAGTCGTATTATACCCAAGTCAGGCCACAGGAAAAACATGTAGTCTCGTCATGCTACACTCCCTTTAAATACACACATCCCACACAGATCGCACAACCCCAAAAAATACACCAGTTGAAGAATGAAAGGTAAGAACGGTCTCCGTTTTAGCGTTGAGGGTAGGGCTGCGACGTGTAGTCGAATGCTCGAGTACCCGCACGGTTGATAACTGCTCGGGTACGATTTCTCGTACCTGAATATTCGGCCGCAAAAAAAATTAAAAAAAATTAAAAAAAATCTGTCCAGGCCGACGCTTACCCGTGCCTGGCTGAGCGGCGGCCGCTGGCATGGTGCCGTCGGTAAAAATGTTTCCCAACTCAAGCACTGTCAAACTCACCACTCAGAAACTGGGACCAAATGTCTGGATTTCTGTTTGGACTTGGAGGAAAATGGATTATTCTTTGGTTTTTAAAACAGCATTGTTTACTTTAATTATTATTATTAAATCTGCGCCTTTAAATGCAACTCGAAGTAAAATTGCATGCGTTTTCGGCGACAGAACTGGGATACTGCTCCAGTGGTATGTATGGTGGTGGCAAGAAAAAAAAAAATAAAAAATAAAAAAAAAATAAAAAAAATAAAAAAAAAAATTAAAAAAATTATAAAAAAAACATGGCGTCCGAATATTCGAGTATTCACTTGTGAGCCTGGGAGTGTTCTCGGGTACCTCATTACACTGTTGTGCACAGCCTTAGTTGAGGGTGTGTCATTTTCTCAAGTGATGGGGCACGCGACACGGACAGTCCAGGTGGTGGACTAGTCCACTAGTAGAACATGACAGAGTCTGCAGAATGTAGACTACCTCCTCTCAGTCTCAAAACTAGTACACATCCTGACTTGGTTACAGTGTAATTACTCATTTTCATTGAAGAACCAATACAAAAATATAAAAATGCTTATTAAACTGTCTTGGAAGGTTTTATAGCACTGGGAAAAAAAAGTTGACCCTTTTCTTTCTCTCTATGTGTTTTGTAATGAACCTGCAGTCTTTTAATTCTACAACTGTCATACAGTCATTTTCATGATTTGAGTTGCATCAAATGAAAGAGGAGGATCTAAGCTTTACAAATATGTGTCACTTATTAATTATAATTGTGATTAAGTTAAATGATAAAACAATGATAATTCTCGGTTTCTATTTTTTTTTTCTTCTGGGACGCACTGTATAATGGTTTTCTGACTCTTGTTTTCCTTTTTGTAAAAAAGCCAAAAGGATATCAAAGCTGTGTACCACTAGAAGGGTTGCATTCCCAATAACGCATGACCATCTGTTTGGATACATGCATGTGCATGGATATGCAGTATTGAGCATAGTGATTAAATCTAAGCTTCTATTTCCTGAATAAGAATCCATGGAAAGGAATTAAGAATCTTCAGAGTTACAAGATCAAGTGACTTCAAGTTCGTATCCAAGACCACTGCAACATACACCAAGGAGTGAATACAAACTACAAAGCCCCTCTCAGCTACAGTATAAATATGTTTAACTCTTTCAACATTACACCCCCCTCTCCCCATAAAAAACAAAAAATAATCGGGCATAAACTTAGATTACCAATCTCTGTAAAATTTACTGGGCTAAATCCCAAATATTCCACTACAAATTACTACAGTTTATATGACATTTTATTAATTAACTGTCCTATGGGTATTAAACATATAATGTACTGTACATGTACTTTTGTGCCGTACATGTACTTGAAATTGATAGGGGCCTGGGGCCAGGGCTAGTTGTTTTCCTGGAACTACCTAAATATCGTCTGTACATGTACCCTCCAAGTTGCCCCTACTATAGGCCTGTCCTCATCAGACCAAAGTTGCAACGTTTAATGCTGCGCCAAGATTCAATCAGTTTAATTTTGACCATTACAAGAAGTGGGTTATTAATGTAGATAAATGCTCATGTACCCTTCAGCTAATTGTATGTATGTTATTACCAAAGAAGAAAAAAATCCAGTCAGTCACTCAATATATCTGACAGTGAAGTCTAGCAAGTAAACGGGTTTCCTTGCATAATTATTAGCACACTGGTAACGTTTACATTTCACAGACATACATGACATATTCATAATTTCTGCAAAGTTCTACAGAATTTGATGTTGTCTGCAAAAGGGACATAGTATCTTTTACATTCTAGTCCAAGGAACGGAGTGTTTCCCCTTGAACCTGAGCCTGCATCGAGAACAGAGGGGAGGGGCATGCTATACAACACAATGCGGCGACAATCATTTTTGCATTATTGTCTGCTCAGCGCGGGACTCGAACCCAAGGCCACGCGAATGATGAAAGTCGCGAGAGCCAGACGGCGATCCAATTGCGCCACACCGCCTCCTTTTAATAGGTAGTTAGAAACAAGCAAACAACTTACATTTAAAGATAAATACCAGTTATGGTCATGCGATCGCATTGTGAAAGAAACCTTGTGGAATCAATCAGAAAAGGTTGATCATCTAGCTTATTGGTGTGCACTGCAAGGTTCTGGAATCATCAAAATGATAAGAAATTTGGCCCAGTCTTGGTAAAGTTACAAGCACTGTACACAGAAAGATGTATATGGGACTATGCGACACATGCGTTATATCTATCAGGTCCAAATAGATATAATATTTTACCAAATATATCAATTAGTAGGCAGCTTCTCGGCAAAATTTGTATCATTACGTATTAGTCAAAACATATTCTTTCACATGATTGGTAATAAGAGCTTCCATTTCATTTTTTGAGAGGGGGCGTTTCCAAAACTGGTTTTTACCTTTAACTTGAATCCAATCAAAGCAGAGTCTCTTCTCACAAGGACACACAAAAATGACAATATCCTGACATAGTGTAGGCTAGGTACAATCGACTTGTTAACCCTGGAAATCATTCTCGTCTCAGATATTACATGTAGGCCAATGCATCCAATACTGCACTGTAATGTTCAGACAGATAGGTTTACATAAAACTACCAACCACTCCAACCTGTGTTTTGGTATTTACTGAAACCTTTTTCACTGTTGCCCAACTTTTGAAGGATTTCTTTGGTTCCCCACTCAAACAAAATCCTCTGTCTGAAACTAGTGGACAAAAGGTTGGGATATCCTCTTTCAGATGACTGAGAAGCCATGGAATTAATGCTTCCAAGCATCACTGCTTTTGTGCTGGACTGCTGAAAACATAAAATCACAGCAAAAAACTTATCTTCTCTCATTTCCAATCCCCAATGACAGTTTGGCCTCTACCCATGCCATTGTAATCTGTCATAAACATTACATAAATTTAATAAATCGATAATTACATATTGCATGCAGTGAGCTTACATATTAACCCAATTTCCTTTTTGGTCAGTCTGCATTCCATTGAGTTGTACTATTCATAGCCTGCATGTTCCGTTTCCAAGGAAACCAATTTTTCAAATCTGTTGCTTGAAAGAATTTTTTTTTCCTTAAAGGGCAAGTCCACCCTGATATCAATTGGGTTTTAATAAATAAGCAAAAAAACAAGTTCACAAATTAGTGAAAGTTTGAGCAGATCCGATCAAAAAAAGAAAAGTTATGAATTATTAAAGTTGTCATCAGTGAAAAAAACGAATTGGCAACACTGTGAGGTATCTTCCCAGCTCATTATCAATTTGCTCTGTACATCATATTTCATAAACTTTCACTTTCTCAGTTATTGATGATGGTATAGATTTGTTTCAAAAAGGGTTTGTTTAATTACATATTAGCAATAATTTAGGGTAAATGTATGATTAAAAAATTATTAAAAAAGGGAAATATAGATTTGTGAAATTTTAAGTTCACCTAGGGCAAATGGAACGGTGACCTCATAAGATATGTCACAGAGTTGCCAGTTTGTGTCTGATTGATTATACCTTTAAACAAATCATAACTTTATAATATTTAATAAGTTTTTCTCAGACTTTCCCTCGCCTGTTCTTCCTTTTTTGGGCTAGTTTTAAAACCAATTGTGAAAGAAATGTTGTGGAATCGATCAGAAAAGGTTGATCATCTAGCATTAGTATTGGTGTGTACTGCAAGGTTCTGGAATCATCAAAATGATAAGAAATTTGGCCCAGTCTTGGTAAAGTTACAAGCACTGTACACAGAAAGATGTATATGGGACTACGCGCCACGTGCGCGATATCTATCAGGTCCAAATAGATATATTAATTTACCAAATATATTCATTAGTAGGCGGCTTCTCTGCAAAATTTATATCATCACATATTAGTCAAAACATTAAGAGCTTCTATTTCATTTTTTGAGAGGGGGGCGTTTCCAAAACTGGTCTTTACCTTTAATATCAGGATGGATGTCCCCTTGAATAGACAGACAGCTTCTTTAATAGAAAGCAGAAGCAGACAGGTGAAAGTTTGGATGTGATTGGACAACAAATAAGAAACTTATAAATTGTTGAAAGTTGTAATCACTATAAAACCTACATTATGAGCACTTTGAATTGGCTTAATCAGCAATGTCACTCTGACCTCATGTCGGCTAACTTTTCCATCTGTTTCAACATACAAAATGACTTGTATAATGTCAATATTTTTCTTCAAAATGTATGATTCAGGAGATGGAGGATCTTTTCTTTTTAACATACCGGTATTCTATTTATAAAATACTTTGAGTAGTGCTAGGGAGAAGGCACTAACATGTATGAGAAAAACTGAAATTAATGATATTTTTTAATCGTACACGACAATCGGCAGAGTTGCTCGTGACTACGTCGCAATTCACTGACCAATTTGCCAATTTGAGATTCGCATAGCATTAATGATCTCTTATTTCAAACAATTCATAACTCTCTCATTGTTGGTCCGATTTATTTCAAACTTCACCTTTTTGTTTATCTTATTTTTCTACTTTTATACAAATGCACTTATTATAAAGGATGGATTGCTCTTTAAACTTAAAGATAGCAAGACATTCAGCAGTGTGTTGAATTTTTTTCTTCTGATATGATTTTCAAGCATAAACGCTGTAAAGAATATATCATAACTACAAGTAATGCCTAAAGTAGCACCATGGTATGACCCATTAATACTTTATAAATTTTGTCCATTTCTTGATTTTATTCTGTCTTAATCTTTCATTTTCTTAATGATTTCACAATATCGTATCCAAGTGATACTTTGATAATTGATGAAAAATTAGAACAAATATAAATAATTAAGAAAACAGTGCAATTAAACCAGGGAAATAACATGTTCCCTGATTAAACACTCTGGTTTAATACTCCTTGGTACATACTTTATTATATGAATATTTACACTACTAAAGAGTTGAAAGCTAAATTATATGCAGGACAAATAACAAAGTCCAACCCTGGGAATTCGACCCTTGGGGGAAGAAAATCCTTCAAAACTTGTGACAATCAATCCGCTTTCCTTGCACATTATTTTTTTGTATTATTTCCCTTCACACATATCATATCTCCCATTCACCCTCACACCAGCTGTCCCCTTTGAAAAATAAATAATCTCAACTTTCACACTCCCCATTCCACAGCACTGTCAAAGGGGGACGTTCACACCTCCTACTTGTACCGATCTCTGACATTTACAGCTTTGTGTGAACACTTCATATTCTAGAAACAGATTATAGATCGCCAAAATATAACCTAAAATCCTGAATACATTTGAAGATGAACAGGGTCAACAGAAAGCGTACAATAGTAGATGTAGATCTGCTTTCATTTCATGATCTGCTTTAATTTCAACCAGATTGTGTATTAAAATTCATTTAATACAGAGTAATTTTAATAATATCATTTAATTTTTGTTGGATATGAATGGCATTTTTATGTCTAATTTACAATACAATAATATCCTAAAAAGTATAAGCAAGTGAAGTTTCGTACAACATTGATTTTCAGGGTACAAATAGCTTCAAGAAAATGTAATCTGAAAGTTCCTGCTGAAAACGATTTACAGTGCGATACATTTCTTCAACGCGTTAGCCGTACATTCACAAACTCCGGTGCAGGGGCATCATTAGAACATAATGTGAAAGTTCCTACTGAAAAAAAGAATACAAAAGCAACACATTTCTGTAGGAAGTCGCACATTCATATACTGGTACAGGTGCATTCCTGGACAACATCCCTTGGAGTGCAAATAGTTTATTTCAATTCTACCTGTGCACACCTAGCCCCCACTGACGATGACAAGAGATGATCATCTTGGTAACCATAGCAACAACAAAAGATATATTTTTGGGAGGGCTCAGTAAGTGCTGCCATTTCATTTTTCTTCGGCCGATCAAGATACTGTGTAAAGGTCACATGATATCATATGTCATCATTCTTTTGTGTGAGGGAATACGAGGAGCTAGAAAGAAAAATGATTTCCCCCAAAAGCCTCGCCAGACAACTTCATATTTACATTTTATTTACATACGTCTAGCTCCGAACAGACGATATATGTCTTAGATACTCAATAGGCCTGTCGCCATCAGACCGAAGTTGCAAAATAACCAGCTCTTTTAACCTGGCATGATCTCAAATTAACCAGCTCATTTGCGTCTTCAACAGCCCGCATTTGCAATTAGCGGGATATTTGGTCAAGAAACTATCCAGAGAAATATTGGTCTTGTTTCCAAGTCGCAGGCTAGTCTGCGCTAGTGTGTGATGAGCTTATCGGTCTGGTGAAGATGCAATTTCGAGCTACGGGAAAAAAAACAGAAGTCTGAAAATAGCGGGTTATTTTGCATTGGTCTGATGAAAGCATGCCAAAATGTGGAAGGGAGATTGTACATCATGTGCAGATATGCAACTTAAATAACAACCAGGCCAAGGTAATGGAAATCGCAAAGTTACTTTGATCAATTAATAGGTGAGTACCTTCAGTGTAAAAAGAAAAAGAAAAATACAATACAAATAGTAGTGATAAAAGTGATACAAATAGCTTCTCAGTCAATAGTATGCTCTCTATTAAACAAATACCCTGTTTTCTAATTCAGACAGAACCCGAGTACAATAAGAATATTTTATCTGAGAAACTGAAATTAAGAGCATTGAGGACACAAGGACTTTTCCGGCGGCGAGAATGCATCTCTCTGAGAAAGGAGGGCACAGTCTGGTCGGATAATTACTCCTGAAGATGAATGAGTTCTGGAGTGCAGGAAGATCCGAGATGCCATTAGCAGTCAGACCGGTACAAATCGTCATCCCTAGCCTACATTCCAGGCTGAATATTTTTACCTATATCGTTGATATTTTACCTATCTCGTATCTTCTCAATTAAAATTTATTCAAATAAATCTGGAGTGTGTAAGTTTAATATCCCTTTCGCATCCAAGACCCTTCAACAAAAGGGGGCCTAACAGTGCAAGGGGGTGGAACAGTCTACAGAATCCACACACAGTAACAAAAAAGATTCAATGACATATCATTCAGCCTGGAATGGAGGCTACTACATCCTATTCGACTCCTGCACTTTCTACCAGGGTCATCAAGTGATGTAGCATTAGGCTGTCATCATTTCATATTGATCGAGTGCCATATGCTCTACAACTTCAATGTACATTCTCTATTAAAGGTACCGGTAATACAAAGTTTTGGTATGGGTCATGCATTTGGTTTAAATGAACATACATGTATTGGAATCATATGCAATCCTACAATATTCAGTTTGTCGCAGTTGAAATCGAGTCTAAAGTTATGAAATCGTAAATAATAAACTCTTCATGTTGTATAGCTCCCTCTCAAGGTCAAGATATTAATTAAGCTATAAAACAATATTTCTTGGCTAAAATTGACCGATTAGCTATTCCCGTTCGGAAATTATATCACAAATCTACATATCCTGAGATTTTCATGATCGCAGCTACATGTACAGGTGTACCAGTTTTCGGCCGTAGGTGCTATTTGGAATTTATCAAAATTTACCAGGAGCACCAGTAAATTTTTCTCGAAAGCAAAAGTGTTTTAGGGGCTAAATTTTCTAGTGCTTATGATACATCCACAGGGGCATCCAAATATAGCAAAATTGTAAAGAATCACTATCCACCTAATTTTCAAAATTTCCCAAAACTTTGTATTACCTTTAAGCTGGGTTGAAGAATGAGGAGATAATACATGTACGTCCACCTTGCAGCTCGATTGTTTGTTTATTTTACGCGACTGTTCAGAAAGCATGTGTATGCTTGTTAAAGTAAGCAGCCAGGGGACTGACGGCTGTAAGTCCTCACCAAGGGACTTGGTAATGAGGGTTGATGCCTTACCAAAGGGCACTATACAGGGTTCTTGTTAATAGCCGGCAACCGGCTATTTTTTCCGGCTGTAACGGCAATCGTAGCCGGCTGTAAGCCTCTCCAAAAAAAAATAATAATAATACAAAAATCACATCATATTCGGTCAAGTCGCTATCTCAAATTTCTGTTATCACAAGCTTCACGAAGACACGCTTTCATAGCGCGGGGTTGTGAAAACGGTCGTAAAGAAATGAGATGAAACGTCTCCGAAACGATCGTAAAATAAAACCCTATTAAAATATGGACTTGCGACGCGGCGCACGCGGGGGCAGAGCTATCTAGTATATGCCCAGTGCGCCAGAGCCAAGCGCAGGCCGGCAAGCTAGCTTACGCAAGAAAAGCACGCGTTGTGAGCCGAGCTGAGCTAGCTGAGTGAATTTATCTCCGAGATCGCACGCCAGTCGAATTAAAATGGAATCGAAATGGCAGACATCGATGTCTTCCTTCCTTACTATTAAGAGTAAGAAGCAACGTACAGGTAAGTTTTTTATTTGAAATGTAAATAATAATGTAGGCTAAATTATAAATAATACCGGTAGTAATAATGAGTGTGAAACTGTGATTGATTTGGCGATGCATGATTCGATTCAGAATACAAGCGCTGCACAACCGGTGCGGCACGCTATACACATACACTGTCACAGAGACTAGACCGTAGACGTACGTTCGTAAACAAGCTCAAGCCAGCGAACTCCGCTCGCAATAATTTAAAGAGGCCAGCTCCAGAGCTCGCTCTGCGTCCAAATGATCACCCGCATTGGCATTGCTATTTATACTTCGTAATCCTAAGTTAGATCTACCGTATTGTGAATAAAAAATGAAAATTTGTACTCATATGTACTCAGAACTTTGTCCAACACCGATATAATCCTTATATCTATTTGATAATTGTTTCAATACAACAACAAAAAGGTTTTTTTCTGGATCTTTTCTTTTCGTGTTGTAACATTTTTACTTTTACTTTTAGCGATCTATTTTACCGATTCGAAAAACAGAGGTGGCATATTATCATTATCATGTAATTCAAAATTGTAGATTCATCACAAATATGATTGATTTATCAGAAACAATAATGGAGCATTTTCATTTCATATTGTATATCATATGAAAAGTAAGTTATTCAGCCAAAATATTCATGATCTTTATCATTAAAGGCAGGCTTTACTACTTCAGCCAGAAGGGATTAGACCACCAAGCGAGCCAGCGAGGTCACTGTGACAGGTGGCTATCTCATCAACTAAGCTCTCATTTAACAAAGGAAAAAGAGGATCATGGGGGACCAACAGGCACCGATTGGGGAAGTTTCTATACAGAGGGAGCAAGTAGCTACAAGTAGGACAGTGTGCCTTTAAACTATGGCTCATACAGTGTGGTCATATCTTCAAAAATAAGGCTAAGATAGCACCAGAGAGCATCTAAAACCCTAAAGCTTCCAGGGCCCTTGGGCTGGACCCCGGCCGCAAGGGACTTCGCCCTTCGCGCTCGTGATGTGCGCTTCGCGCACATGGTGATGTGCGCTACGCGCACAGAGATTTTTCTTTTGCAATTTTAGTAGCCTCCTGTAAATCATAAAAGCTTGCTATCAGAAAAATTAACAAGAACCCTGACTATACAAAAAGAACTTTACACCTAGAAAAATGCTAATAATTTTAAGAATCATTTATGAAAAGTAAATTATTATACACCATATGAAAGAGTGTTTCATCCCAAATCGTTTGGTACCATTTTGGGTGGTATGTGTTCACGCTTGGATAAATAGGAGGCATTGTTTGCGAGAGTGCAAAAATCGACTTGCGCCAAATAATGCTTATGTGATGTTTGAATAAAACAATTGGGATTTCGGTATTAATTCGGTCTTTGCAGATCCAAATAACATCCCTACCAAAATTAATCATGTCACACATATCAAAACACACACAGAGTCACACTCAATAAGTCACACAAACACACGCACACACTCGCATAGCAAATTTAGATGTGACAGTTTGGATCGGCCTTCTTGGAAATGGAAGTCTTCTTGGACCCTTCTTCTTTGAACAGACAGTGAATAGGGAGCGCTATCTAAGAATGATAGGTGATCAGGTTGTCCCGGCTCTGGATCAGATGGCACGATTTAGGCGTCAGAGAAACGGTCCTTTCAGGCACCTTTGGTGGGCACAAGATGGTGCCCCTGCTCACAGGACAAGGATTGTGATGACCAGGTTGGGAGAACTCTTCGGGAACAGGATCATCGCTCTGAACGAACCTGTGGAGTGGCCACGTCGATCCCCGGACCTAACACCGCTTGATTTTTTCGTCTGGGGTTACCTCAAGTCTCGGGTGTACCAGAGCCCACCTGCGAACCTCAACGACCTACGAGAGAGGATCGGGATTGAGAGCGAAGCACTTGAGAGAGACAGGCGCATGCTTCGTCGAGTGTTTCAGGAGATGCTCCATCGCGCTAGAAAGTGCATCAAAAGGGATGGAGGTCATGTCGAGGAGTAGTTGAACGGACAGTTACTTGCTGGTCACAAATGAAGCTTCAAAGGATCCATGATGATAAGCATTTGAATTAACATTATCATCATAATTATGATGATCGTTAACAATTTGAAGATCAAGTAAAAAATAAAATATTTTACTCCAAATAAACACCATTATCATATGTTTGTGTGTGTGCGCGTGTGTGTGGGTGGATGTGTTAGTGTGTGTGTTTCATATGTGCGTGTGCGTATGTGTGTGTGTGACTTTGCTACTGAAAAAAGCATCTGCAATGCATCTCATTTCATTCATTCTCTCACTTTAATACTTTGGCGCAATTCGATTTTTGCACTCTCGCAAACAATACCTCCTGTTCATCCAAGCGTGAACACATTCCACCTAAAAATGGTACCAAATGATTCAGGATAAAACACTCTTTCATATGATGTATAATACTTCACTGTTCATAAATTATTTTTTAAATTATTAGTAATTTCCTAGGTGTAAAGTTTTTTTTGACTCACACTGTATAGCGCTTCAACTTGGTTTCGAAACCGGGACCTCCCAGTTACAGTATGATGCTATACTGCTCGACCACTGAGCCATCGTGCCTTTACATGTATATTCAATTGTCTATAAAAACAAAGCCATCAAGTACAAGCAAGTGGCGTTGCCAAGATCAAACTAGTTTGCTCACTTGTGAAGCATCCTGAATCATGTCTATATCGTCAAGAGACAACTGCTTTGAAAGAAAGCAAAACAATCAGAGAAGCAACTGAGCTAAAAATGGAAAGTCATGACATTTTGAAAGCTTAATCACTATAAGTATGGGCAATGCAAATTGGCGGCGAATCAGTAATGCCATTGTGACATAGTGTTCCAACTTTCCCATTTGTTTCAATGCACAAAGTGACTAAAATGTCCATAATATTTTTGAGTAGTGCCTCAACAGAGAAGATATTGTTTGACTCCTTTTTAAAAAAAAACTAATATTGGTCACTCTACCATACTCACTTTTCTTACAAATTATCCTTCCAATAGATGTACGTGCTATATGTACAACGGCTGTGCACAACAGTGTAATGAAGTACCCGAGTACACTCCCAGGCTTACAAGCGAATACTCAAATATTCGGACGCCATGTTTTTTTGTTTTGTTTTTTATTTTATTTTTTCTTTTTTTGCCACCACCATACCACTGGTGCAGTATCTCGGTATCGCCGAAAACGCATGCAATTTTACTTCGAGTTGCAGTTGAAGGCGCCGATTTAATAATAAATAATAACAGTAAACAATGCTGTTTGAAAAACCAAAGATGGCAGAATAATCCATTGTCCCAGTTTCTGAGTGGTGAGTTTGACAGTGCTTGAGTTGGAAAACATTTTTACCGACGGTACCATGCCAGCGGCCGCCGCTCTCCCTGGCAGGGGTAAGCGTCGGCCTGGACAGTTTTTTTTTTTTTTTTGCGGCCATATATTTGGGCATGAGAAATCGTACCCGAGTATAGTTGTCAACCGTGCGGGTACTTCGACTACCCATCGCAGCCTTAATGTATGTGGAACAAAATGATTAATAAGTCACCAGGCCTCCAATTCTCTTCTATAATAAACTTTAAGAATCCTCCATATATAACGAGACTAAACCACAGTGTTCTGAATCTCCACTGAGCTCAGTGAATGTGTATATATGCATAAATATGCAAAAGTCCTTCTTTGCGCTCTGTTGTTATTCATTATACACATTTCAAAAGATGTGATTTTTTTTTTTAATGGCAGTTTTCTGCACATTATCTGAACGCGCCTTTGATGTGCCATCATCAATGAACTCCATTCCCACATTGAAGGGATCATGAAGAATCGCTAGATTCACACCTCAGCCTGGAATAAATCCAATTTGTATGCTGCGTTACTTCTCTCAAACCTGTTGAAATTTACACTAGGCTCCAAAGCCATGTTAGCAGCATGCAGCTGAATTCCCAGGAGCTTGAATCAGGAATAGAGAGAGCTTCTCAGAAAAGGGCAGAGCTGCCAACCTCCAGAACAGAAAACTCGTAATCACAAGGCTCAAAATCAGTAATTTGGGGTATAAATCAGTAATTTCCTATGCGGCACTATGAATCTAAACAAAAACGGATGCATGATTATCTGAAATTTTTGGTGATTTTACTCACACAAAGTTGTTAAATATTGAGTTTCTGGTCATAACACAGTTTTTCATGAAAAATGGCTCCTATTAAAGGGATCGTTTAACAATGTTAAATCTGAGATACACGGCCCTACGTGTTATCAGTGTCTGTGATATGGTGTAATATTGAAGCCCTAAAAAAATTGCGCTTCAAAATGATCAAGAAGTGCGTCAAAAAAGTAAAAATCTTTGAGTGACCGGTTTTACCATACTCGTTTTCCCCAATAAACTGTAGTGTTATGAAAACCGTCAGGCGAACGGTTTTCAAAATTTGTAATTTGAATCATAAATATCTTGATATTCAGACAGGCGATCGGCTTGTAAAAGTCATGGGGTTCCTGACTGACCTAAAGGTTTATAATTATCATTGCATCATGAGCTAAATCCAGAATTTTGTTTCAGAATCTGAGACAAAGTTACCGGATCCCTTTAAGAGAATACTTGATACTTTTCACTGGCGTACCTATGGGGGGGGCAGGGGGGGCAGAGTGCCCCCCCTGACGGGCTCCAGGGGAAAAAAAGAAAAAGGGGAAAAAAAAGAAAAGAAAGGAAAGAAAAAGAAAAAAGGAAAAGGGAAGAAAAAAAGGAAAGAAAGAGAAAAAAGAAAAAAAGGAAAAGGAAAGAAAAAAGGAAAAAGAAGAGAAAAGGAAGAAAAAGGGAAAAGAAAAGGAAAGGAAAAAAAATGGGGAAATAAAAAAACAAAAAAACATGGCCGTACGCACCAGGGGGGGGGGAGGGGCAGTTGACCCCAGATATTTCGAAAACGTACAGTTTTTTTCCTGAAAATGTAGTGTAGGCCTATACCAAATCCTTCAATTCTACTTTTGAAAATGCAAAAGTACCCTCATGACCAGTTCGTTCGCTCGAACTCCCTTCACTCCTTTTGCTTTTGAGATTCTTCGAAAACTTTTAACGCATCTTTTCCCCTCCCCCACTAGAAAAATATTCCGCATACGGCCCTGAAAAATTAAGACAAATGAAAATAGGAAAATATAAGTGATATAACAAATTCGAAACCCTTCGCTGGCGCGAACTGCTTGCTAGCCTATTTTGTATTAAATGTTTTCACTTGCTCGTCCCCCTGAAAAAAGAAAAGGATTAGCATTGCCTAGAATACAATTGTGCCTGCCCCGACGGGCCCCGACCTGCAACCATGGCAACAATAACACACAATGTATGTACCAAATGTTACTAATAGAGACTAATTCATTTTTCTCGCTCGCTACACTCGCTTGCGAATAAAATAAATAGACATTGCTTTGGAAACAATTGTGCCCACCCTTGACCTGCAACAATATCATTAATAATGGAAGAGTTTTTTCGCCCTCTCGCCAAAAAGGAATTGAATCGCGTAAAACGCGATTGCGTCCATCCTGACATGCATCAATAAAAACAAGTTTATTTATTAATTTCTATTAAAAGAGAATTTATTTGTTTTGCTTGCTCGCTATGCTCGCTCGCCAAAATGGAATTGACACCGCTAACGTGCCCGCCCCAACCTGCAACAACCAGTTAATAATTATGCACCAAACGTTTTTCAAAGAAGTTTTGGTGTGCTCGTGCTCGCCAAAACGGAATTAACATCACCTTAGACATGATTGTGTAAGCCCTGACCTGCAACAAAAAAATCTGAAATTTATGAACCAATTATCATTACAAAAATTTTGCTCGCTCTCTACGCTCGCTCGCCAAAATAGAAATAACACCGCTTTTAATAATCACGTCCCTGACATGGAACAATGAACCTAAGTTTTATGTACCATATTTTCCCTAAAAAAAGAAGTGATTTTTTTTGCTCGCTCGCTACGCTCGCTCGCCAAAATAGAGATAACACCGCTTTTAATAATCACGTCCCTGACATGGAACAATGAACCCAAGTTTTATGTACCATAAATTTCCCTATAAAAGAGAAGTGATTTTTTTTGCTCGCTCGCTACGCTCGCCAAAATAGAAATAACACCGCTTTTAATAATCACGTCCCTGACATGGAACAATGAACCCAAGTTTTATGTACCATATTTTCCCTAAAAAAAAGAAGTGATTTTTTTTGCTCGCTCGCCAAAATAGAGATAACACCGCTTTTAATAATCACGTCCCTGACATGGAACAATGAACCCAAGTTTTATGTACCATATTTTCCCTATAAAAGAGAAGTGATTTTTTTTGCTCGCTCGCTACGCTCGCTCGCCAAAATAGAAATAACACAGCTTTTAATAATCACGTCCCTGACATGGAACAATGAACCCAAGTTTTATGTACCATATTTTCCCTATAAAAGAGAAGGGATTTTTTTTGCTCGCTCGCTACGCTGGCTCGCCAAAATAGAAATAACACCGCTTTTAATAATCACGTCCCTGACATGGAACAATGAACCCAAGTTTAATGTACCATATTTTCCCTATAAAAGAGAAGTGATTTTTTTCGCTCGCTAGCTCGTGGAATTATGTGCCCATCACTAACCTGCTACAATATCATTAAAAAGAGAAATGTAGGGGGTTGCCTGCCCGCCAAAATGGGATTGGCATTGCCTTAAACACGATTGTGCCCGCCCCCGACCTGCAACAATGAAACAAATTTTATATAGCAATTCATTGAGAGAAAGATGTATTTTCGCTCGCTAGCTAAGATGGGTATAAAATCATCCTAAACACAATATTGTTCCCGCGCCCTGCATGGGACAATTGAACCAAGTTTAAGTGGCAATTATTAAAAAAGAAGTGATTTTTTTCTTGCTCGCTACGCTCGTTTGCAAAAAAATGAAATTAACGTCGCTAAGAAGTGAATGTTCCCACCCCCAACTTGCAACAATAGCAGTTTATATACCAAACGTTACTTAAAGATTTTTTTTTGCTCGCTCGCTCGCCAGAAGTGAAAATTAGCATCGCCTTTTTTGTTTGTTTCGGTCGCTTGCCCCCCCTGACGGAGTACCCCAGGTACGCCACTGATACTTTTCCGTCTTTCTCAGCGAGTGTTGGATGGCCGACATACTTCACAGCACTCGCTACGATAAATCATATTTAAAAAAAAATTAAATTAAAAATATTTAAAAAAAAAAAAAAAAAAAAAAAAAACTTTTTTTAATTCGTAATTTGAGACAACATTCCGTAATGGTCGTTAATTTCCGTACCAATTACGGGAAATCCATACTAGTTGGCAGCTCTGAAAGGGTGTTCTAGGCCGGTATTCAACCCAATGCTTATATGTGAGATGATATGATTATTTTACTCGGTTTTAGGCTTCGGTAAATAAATACTAGATGATCACTTCTATGAGGGACGACTCATTTGAATGAAACAAAGGACTAGGACCTGAATTCACAAAAGAGTTTGAATTCAAACCATGTTCCAAACAATGTTCTTAACCCATGGACTATATATGAACATCACATTTCTATAAAAACCAATTTCAAATACCCATCTGTTATCTGTTTCCCATATTTTGATAATGATCCAGTCATGGCAACCTTTACAGACAGGATTCATTCACTGGAGTCGGGCTAACTCGGCCCACGGGACTACTCGGCCCAGCTAGAAAAACTGGGCCGAGATGTCCCGACCTGATTAATCGATCGAGAGATACCAATGTGTATATGTTTGTACTCTTTGTGACTTAATAATGCCCTTTCCAACCAAAATCTTTAATGTAATTGTGTTAAATGATACCAATGAAGACAATCTATAACTTATCTTTAGGTAAAATGACAAAAAAATGACATTTCGGACAATTTACTCACAGCTCGCAATCCCCATTGGCGCACGTACATTAAATGTGCGTTGTATCTACTCGGACCACTGAAATTCGAGCAGTGTTTTTGTCGGTAAATCACTGCAAAAATATCATTTTCATCTCGTATGAAGGTCTATTTTTTATTCCTGACACAAATTTCATTATTGAGAAGTTGAATATAGTACATTTTAGACGAGATGGTTGATGTTTGTTCACATTCTTTCGTCCTGGCCGTAAATTAGCAGACTACTGCCTAGTGCTACCGCAGCAGCTCAGCTCAGTGTGCAGCTAGCCGTACAGCCGCCGGCCGGGTCGGCGGGGGAATTCACTGACTCGGCGCCCGTACCGGGCCGCTGCACTGCATTGCATGATTGTACTGCCCAATTTGATCGAGTGATGTGAGTATAACTAATCAAACTTGATCTATATCTACTGTATTATCATTATTTATTCCGAGTAGAATATCCAATTTGATTTAGGGAGTAAACTAGACCTAGATCTATATCTAAATCATTATCATATAGATCTACTAGATTAGTCATTCAGAGTAGAATATTCGATTAATGAAGGAATGGAATTTTTCTTTTTCATAATCAGATAATCATATTTTACTCCTAAAAGTTAAAGACTTGATAAATAGCTAGATCTCTCGTAAGGGCCTAGCCTAGTACTGTAAGAGAAATGAGCTGAAGAATCGCCTTCTTCTTTTATTTTAGAGGGGCAGGCGCGTAGCCAGGGGGGGGGGGGGGCAGTGGGGGCGGTCGCCCCCCCCCAAAAAAAAAAAAGAGAGAAAAAAAAGAAAAAAGGAAGAGGACGTGGGAAGAAAACGGATTAAGAGTCGAGAACGGTACAACAAATCTTCTTTCTCTAATTATTTATTGAAACATCAAAGCTTCCGCGCTTCGCGCGGGAAGGGGGGACGGAACTGAATTCAGATAAGGATAAGAGTCGAGAACGGTACAACGAATCGTCTTCTTTCTCTAATAATTTATGAAACGTCAACGCTTCCACGCTTTGCGCGGGAGCGGGAAACTGAATTCAGACAAGGATTTAGAGTCGAAAATGGTAAAAACAAATCGTCTTCTTTCTCTAATTATTTAATGAAACATCAAAGCTTCCGCGCTTTACGCGGGAAGGGGGGACGGAACTGAATTCAGATAAGGATTAAGAGTCGAGAACGGTACAACGAATCGTCTTCTTTCTCTAATAATTTATGAAACGTCAACGCTTCCACGCTTCGCGCGGGAGCGGGGAAACTGAATTCAGACAAGGATTTACAGTCGAGAACGGTAAAACAAATCGTCTTCTTTCTCTAAAATGTAATAAAACGTCAAGCTTCCGCGCTTTGCGCGAGAGGGAGGGGGGGGGGGGACTGAATTCAAACAAGGTTTAAGAGTCGAGGACGATATAACAAATCGTCTTCTTTCTTTGATGAGAGGGATGGAGATGAGAGGGATTGGTGAGGGATGGAGATGATGAGAGGGAAGGAGACAATGTTGATGATGTAAGGGATGAAGACGCTGTTGATGAGAGGGATTGGTGAGGGATGGAGACGGTGTGAGGAATGAAGATGATGAGAGGGATGGAGATGATGAGAGGGATGGAGACGATGGAGGGATGGAGATGATGAGAGGGAAGGAGACAATGTTGATGATGTAAGGGATGAAGACGCTGTTGATGAGAGGGATTGGTGAGGGATGGAGACGGTGTGAGGAATGAAGATGGTGAGAGGGATGGAGATGATGAGAGGGATGGAGATGATGAGAGGGATGGAGATGATGAGAGGGATTTAGATGATGAGAGGGATGGAGATGGTGAGAGGGATGGAGATGATGAGAGGGATTGAGATGATGAGAGGGATGGAGATGATGAGAGGGATGGAGATGATGAGAGGGATGGAGACGATGACGGATGGAGATGATGACAGGGAAGGAGACAATGTTGATGATGTAAGGATGAAGACGCTGTTGATGAGAGGGATTGGTGAGGGGATGGAGACGGTGTGAGGAATGAAGATGGTGAGAGGGATGGAGATGATGAGAGGGATGGAGATGATAGGGATGGAGATGATGAGAGGGATGGAGATGATGAGAGGGATGGAGATGATGAGAGGGATGAAGATGAAAAATTTCAAAGATCTATGAGGTCGCAGTGCGAAAAATTACATCTTATAAAGAGGAAAAAAGCCAATCGTGATGGGGTTATAAGCACATTCTCATAACGGAAGACTGAAAAGACCTTTGATAAGTAATTATATCATCTTTAAATGCGAGCGAGCGCAGCGAGAGAACTTTGGGGGAAATTGCTCTTAGTCGCCTTAAATAAGGGGCACGTTTAATGATTACATGAAAAGGGGACATTATCGAAAGGGATAAGACACTTATAAGAAAAGAAAAGGAGCACGTGTCAAAGTACAAAGGATTATTATAAGAGGTGAAAATGAGGCATTTTTTCACCTGAAAAGAGGCACTCACCAGTGATGAAAAAGAGGCGTTTACGAAAATGGGAAATAGGCATTTGTTGACGGAAAAGGGGCACCCATCAGATTTTGATAGGGGCATTTATAAGAGGTGAAAAGGGGATAGTTCCCTTATTAGAAAGGAAAAGGGGCACGTATCATTATTAAAAGGGGAATTATCAGAGTTGAAAAGGGGCATTGACCAGATATGAAAAGGGGCACTTATAATAAAGAAAAATGTGCATGTGCATTTGTTGAATGAAAAGAAGGCACCGTTCAGATTTTTAAAAGGGGCAGTTATGAGAAGGGGAAGGAACTCTTTCTTTTTAATGGGGGCACTTATCATAAGAAAAGGGGCACTTATTAGAAAATAAGAGGGGCACATGTTAAAATGAAAGGTGTGCTCATCCGAGTTTAAAAAAGGGGTAGTTATTAAAAGGAGAAGGGGCACTTCTTACAAAGGAAAAAAGGGGAAGTTGTCAAAGTAAAAGGAGCACCTCTCAGTTTTGAATAGGGCAATTATCAGAGGTAAAGGGGGCACTTATTTAAAGTGAAAAGGGGCACTTCTCGTACCTGAAAAGAGGCACTTACTAGGGATTAAAAAGGGCACTTATTCAAGATTATTTCAAGATTTATGAGAATGAAAAATGGACACTTATTGCCAAGGATAATGAGAACATGTCGAAGGAAAAGGGGCACGTGTCAAAAATAAAAAAGGGCACTCGTCAGAGGTGAAAAGGGGGAAGGGGCACCTTTCCTATGTAAAAGGGGCACTTACAAAATAAAAGGGGCACTTTTCCTATGTAAAAAGGGGCACTTTTGGGGTATCTGAAAAAGTGGGGGGCACTGCCCCCCCCCCCCCGGAGGCGAATATTTTTT